>OX387428.1:4185481-4606939 GCA_947563755.1 Lochmaea crataegi
CTTTCACTCTCTCCTCTTCCCACCTTTTTTTCCATTCTTGCAGTGTCTCCTCCTCTATTTGTTCTCTTCCCTTCCTGTGTTCGTTCTCCCTTGCCTTAATTAGCAGATCTATGGTAGGTATCCCTGCAATCGCTTGCAGAGCTACATTCGAGATGGTTCGGTACCCTGACACCACACGCAGCAACATCCCTCTTTGTACCTTGACTTGATCCCTTTTATATTTATCGACCCCAAACATCTCCTCCCAAATCGGTGCTCCATACAGCAGCACCACTTCCCATAGTAACCTCCTTTGCTCTCCGGGGGCCCTCCTACATTTGGCAGTACTCTTCCGAGTGCCATGACCCTCTTTCTTGGTCTCGCTCAGGTGACTTCTAAAAATCAGTCATGCCCCTAGTGCGAACGATACCTAGAACGGTTCTATGTTCTATCGCCAGTTGGAACGAACCTCGAGCTATGAATAACCCTGTAATTATCCACTTTAAGGAAACAATTTATTTGATTCCATCACCGAAGAAAGTCAACCTCAAAGTTACCTACCGTAATAATTACCATATAATTATTTAGAATTCGACAAACAAACATTCAATAAACTAAAGTTTGACATAGAAGGTTGTACTAAACTCTCATGATACTGTTCAAATAATTGGTAACTCGAGAGTTAGTTTGCTTGAAGTATAATTATCACTTCCGTCAACTGTCAAACATTATTGTTGAAATGCGTGCTTATAAACTTCACCAAACTTCGTTCGTAATTAACATAAATAAAATTTTCGACGTTAATTTCAAACTTATAATCAAAATTTTGCATTATTATATCAGAAACTCGATTTATGAGGTAAATAGTAGAGGCAGAAGAAGCGACTTCAAAGGAACAACCCTGGAAAATGGACCAGGCTCACCCTGGAGCAGTGATTGTCATATTCTTGAAAATGTGAATGTTAAATCAATTAACTAATATTTTCAATACTCCCTCCTTTAACATTCAGGAAATCAGTCATAAAATTGAATTTATCCTTCGACAACGATTTTGTAAATACATCGGCATATTGACGTTCGCTGCATACATACTCCAGATTAATTTGTTTACCAACTGCATCTCTTATGAAGTGGTATCGATCATCTATGTCTTTAGTTCTCTTATGTGCAGTTTCATCCAATATCATGCGAATGGTACTCTGACTATCGACTTTCAGAAACAAACAAAAATCACAAATATCAAGTTCCTGAGCTAAATTGGTCATGATGATGATTTCTTTCACTGCATCTGCTGTTGCAATATATTCGGCTTCAGCTGTAGATAGCGCTACTACAGACTTCCTCATAGAAAACCAATCTATTGCAGTATTGCCAAATGTCATGACAAATCCTGATGTAGATTTTCTTGTTGGCCGATCTCCTGCAAAATCCGCGTCACTATATGTTCTCAAAGTATCTCCCTCCAAGACTCGATCAAATAACAATCCGAAATGTTTTGTTCCCTGTAGATATCGAAATACTCGCTTAACTCCCTCCCAATGAAAAAAGGTGAGCGGTCGTCTGACCGCCGACAGAAGATTGCTTCTTATGCACAATAGCATGACCATTTTTCAAAAATTTTCACAATTTTTTCAAAATTTTTGACAATTTTTTCAAATTTTAACAATTATTGACCAATTTTGACAGTTTTGACAATTATTGATAATTTTTGACAATTTTTCAAAAATTTTGACCATTTTAGACCATTTCTCCAAATTTTAACAATTATTGACCATTTTTGATCATTTTGAGCATTTTTGAAAGGTTTTGATAACTATTGACTATTTTTCAAAAATTTTTACAATTTTTAACAATTATTGACCATTTTTGACAATTATTGACCCTTTTTTCCAAATTTCTGACAATTTTTGACCATTTTTTCAAATTTTAACAATTATTGACCATTTTTGACAATTATTGACCAATTTTTACAGTTTAGACAATGATTGATCATTTTTACAATTTTTCAGAAATGTTGACCATTTTGGACCATTTTTCCAAATTTTAAGTATTATTGACCATTTTTGAGCATTTTTGACAGGTTCTGACAATTATTGACCATTTTTGGCAATTTTTCTAAAAATTTGACCATTTTTCGAAAATTTTGACTATTTTTAACAATTATTGACCATTTTTGACAGTTTTTTATAATTATCGACCATTTGGCAATTTTTGACAATTATTGACCATTTTTGACAATTATTGACCATTTTTTCAAAATTTTTGACCATTGTTTCAAAATTTTCGACCATTTTTTCAAATTTTAACAATTATTGACCATTTTTGACAATTATTGACCAATTTCAACAGTTTTGACAATTACTGATCATTTTTTACAATTTTTCAAAAATTTTCACCATTTTAGACCATTTTTCCAAATTTTAACAATTATTGACCATATTTGACAATTTTTTAGTTTTTTGACAGGTTCTGACAATTATTGACCATTTTTGACAATGTTTCAAAAAATTTGACCATTTTTCGAAAATTTTGACTATTTTTAACAATTATCGACCATTTTTGACAGTTTTTTATAATTATCGACCATTTTACAAAAAATTTTGTCCAGTTTTCAAAAATTTTTACAATTTTTAAAAATTATTGACCGTTTTTGACAGTTTTTTATTATTATTGACCATATTTTCCAAATTTTAACTATTTTTTCCAAATTTTGACCATTTTTCAAAATTTTAACAATTATTGACAGTTTCTGACAATTATTGACTATTTTTGACTATTTTTCAAAAATTTCGACAATTTTAAACAATTATTGACCATTTTTGACAGTCTTTTATAATTATTGACCATTTTTTCAAAATTTTAACAATTTTTTACCATTTTTCAAAATTTTAGCAATTATTGACCATTTTTGACAATTTTTCAAAAATTTTGATAATCATTGACCATTTTTTTTAAATATTTAACAATTTTTGACCATTTTTCAAAATTTTAACAATTTTTGACATTTTTCTAAAAGTTTTGACAATCATCGACCATTTTTGACAATTATTAACCATTTTTAACAAAAGTTTTCGATAATTTTCGATAATTATTGACTATATTTGACAATTTTCTAAAACTTTTGTGTTTTTGACAATTTTTCTAAAATTTTGACAATTTTTCAAAAATTTTGACAATTTTCAACAATTATTGACCATTTTTGAGTTTCGAAGTTTCATCTGATGATGAAGTTCTTGATTTATTGAAACTTGCTTCTTATTGCACGACATAGGACTTTTGAGAAGGCTAGTGAACTCGTAAAACGTGTAACCGTTACGAAAAGTCCGTCACGCAAGTGTGTTGCCATATTTCTGAAAAGGCTAGTGAACTCGTGAAACGTGTGATGTTACGAAAAAGCGTTCGTCACGCGATAACTCATTCAAGCGATTGTGCGCAAGCTCTATTCCCGCACTGAGCTCGCACACCTATAGTTGTGAAAAATTGTCAAAAATAGTCAAAATTTGGAAAATATGGTTAATAATTGCCAAATATGTTAAAAATTTTTAAATATTGTCAAAAATGGTCAATAATTGTCAAAGACGGTCAATAATTGTCAAGATTCGTCGAACTGTCAAAAATGGTCAATAATTGTTGAAATTTTTGAAAAATTGTCAAAAATTTTTGAATATGGTCAAAAATTGTCAAGAATTTGGAAAAATCGTCAAAAATTGTCAAAAACTGTCAAAATTTGGAAAAAATGGTTAATAATTGCCAAATATTTTCAAAAATTGTTAAAAATTTGGAAAAATGGTCGATAATTGTCAAAAATTGTCAAAATTTCTGAAAAATGGTCAAATTTTTCGAAAAATTGTCAAAAATGGTCAATAATTATTAAAAATTGTCAAATTTTTCGAAAAATGGTCAATATTTTTGAAAAATTGTCAAAAATGGTCAATAATTGTCAGAACCTGTCAAAAATGCTCAAAAATGGTCAATAATTGTTAAAATTTGGAAAAATGGTCTAAAATGGTCAAATTTTTTGAAAAATTGTCAAAAATGATCTATAATTGTCAAAACTGTCAAAATTGGTCAATAATTGTCAAAAATGGTCAATAATTGTTAAAATTTGAAAAAATCGACAAAATTTTTGAAAAATGTTATTAATGTATTGAATAACTTATTTCGTGAATATTTTCAATAACGACAACTTATTTTGAATTATCGCCTCTTGTCAATATAACCATTTGCTCCAACCTATTTTTACTCATTAACATATGATAAATCCAAATAAAATAAATACAAGCCGGTACCAAAACTATCTCCTGTACGCCGGTACCAAAACAGACCTTTCATCATTCAAATCTTACAAATAATATCCCTTTTAAGGTAACGAGTTTCGCTCTTGGATATCTTGACAAGTTTCATTTACAATTTGGCGCTCAAGCTTATATTATACAGGAGAATGTGACTACAGGCAAGATTTTCTTAATCTGAACCCTACTCCTACGATAAGGAAAGCCCAAGGGGTGTCCAAGGCCCGAGCAGACGGAATGAACAAACAGGAGGTCGCAGATTATTTTGTCCTTTTAGAAAGTAGGTACTCTCGCCGAATACAACTTATTCAATAAACCTGCTAATATTTACAACGTAGACGAATCGGGTCTTCAAATAAACATCCTACCACGACACCTTATAGCTGCGAAAGGAAGCAAATTTGTTCTTTCTCGACAATCAGCAGAGCAAGGGGAAACCATAACAGTAGCCAAAGCAACTTTTCGTCACTTTTCGTCACACGTCTTTACGTCACCTGTTACCACTAGTAGATAAGCTTACAACAGTTCATTTTCACCCTCCAAATTTCATCAGCTTAAGTATCACCATTCAAAAGAAAAGAGGGGGGGAGAGGACTTTTGAGAAGCACTGTATACTGTCGGAATTTAATGATTCAATCAAGTATTTGTCAACGATTTAACGTACTAACCCTGAAGCGAAACAATGTTTTAGTTAACGGCGATACTCAAGAATTCCTATGTTATTTATGGAACGCTAAAGTTGTTTTGAACAATTTACTATTGAGAATTAATAGCGGTATAACTCAATTTCATGTCTATCAACAGTTTCATACACAAAATTAAACATTTAGTACCTATACGAGAACGAAAGTAATTCTTGTTCATACAATTTATTCATATATCCGGATAACCTGGATTTCCAATAACGTGGATATCTAGAATTTTATTTTTAAAGCGAATATAGTAAAACTTTACCGAACTTGGTATGATATTCCAGCCTTTATTGTTTTATTTTCTGAAAAATGAAGTAACGTAACTTTAGAGGTTTGTGTTTTATATAAAGAAATTTTAAAATAATAAGAATCCATTTACTAAGTATTGAATAGTAGTTGTAGCAGCTACGACATTATAAAACATTAAGGTATGGTTTGGAAGCAGAATATTGAAGATATTTCAATTGACAAAGTAGTAGAAAGGCTAGCAATAGACTTTCAAGAATCACAAACGATCATTTCTACAGGCAATGATGGTCTGGTGCAGGAGGACACACTGATACAACTGGGACAAAATTGGATGAACCCATATTTCAAATAAGACATTGGAGAATATGAGCCAGTACATATCATCATTATCCCATCTAGGGAACAGGTGATGCACCCAGAATATTCTGGAGACATCATCTGGTTCACTGATGCTTCTGAAACAAACAATGGCAAACGAACCTAGGAAGAATCTTTTAATAGGCTGGAAAGAGCCAACAAAGTGTCTCTAGTATGAATTGTGGGTAATGAATTGGCAGATCAGTTAGCTAAAGGAGACCTCATACGTCCGTTATTTTATGAATACAAATAATAGTTTAAAACATTCCAATTTCCAGGGAAAGCTTAGGTTAGGTTTGTGGTGAGTGGGTCTATAAGGCCCTCCACTTCGTCTATTGTGACTCATACCTATTCAAATTTCACCAAACAAATTCAGCTTTTTAACAAAGTCGATTAGTTTGTTTGGTGAATGATATTTCAGGTCCGAGGGCGAGAGAGAGACCCTGCCAAACATCAGATTCCAGGCACAAATTATATGCTCTGCTGTTTCATCATCTTCCAGACAAAGACGACAAGTCGGATCTTCCGACAGTCCAAGTCTTAGCATATGATGATTCAGATGACAGTGGCCTCTTAAAAGGCCTACTAGACAACGTAGGTCATGCCTGTTATAGTCAAACATCCTGGTATATTATGCCAGAAGTCTAAAGTTCTTCTTGCTATCCAGGTATTCAGTGTTTGTTTGGCAAAGCTTATTGCGATGCCAATTGTAGGTTCTGGTCCGATAAAAACACGTGCGGCACCCTCCCTTCTCATTGCCATCCATGCCAGAATGGCGAGGGATCCAGACCAGCGATACCCTATTGAGTTTTCCTATTAGGAGAGTCTTTTTTGGCAGTCTAAAACCAGTTTCGACGTTACACGGTTAGAGCTAAGTGCTTTCAAAGACGCCTGGCTGTCCGTGAAATTTTTTATTGATTTATGTGTGAGATTTGTTCCAATCTCTCCACACATGAAGCAATGGCGTAAATTTCCGCCTGAAATACGGTAGCATGGGATCCTAGAGAGGTTGAAATTTCTATCCTAGGTCTGCGCCCGTATACACCTGCACCAGAGCCTGAGGGTGTGTTTGATCCAACTGTGTACCAACAGCTGTCTGCTCTTAATAAAACATTCTTACGGAGGACCCAGTCGTCTCTATTTGGAATTAGGACGGTCTGAGGCAGGTCGTAGTTTACTGTTGGACGCAATATATTCCCAGAATACTGTGACTTTCAGTGTCCACTAGCATTCTGCTTTGCTCTTTATAAGCCTGTTTTGTGCATTTAGAAATATGCGCAATTCTATGTTGTCCATTTTGCCTCCTTTTCCAGAAATATATGGAGAAGAGGTAGATCTAGAAGGATTTCTATGGCTGCTGGAGGTGTGGTGTGATGTATTATGAGAATTGCATAGAGAATTAAATTCATTGAAATTATCTATTATTAATGAATTCATTTAAGGTATTTATGTTTATAAAAACAATCTATTTAGTTATTTGTTATATCACGCGAGGTCACGAACGTGACAGTGAAAGACCAGAGACTTATCACTGGATAGTTGACCTAGGGCAGTACGTATATATGCTGATGAAGTAGATAAGCGAAAAATTCAGAATAATTCATAATTCATAAGAAACATTCCGATCTATTCACATACATTCAGATACATTTAGTTATATTTAAATGTATTCCATCGATATTAGTTCTAAAACTATGTTATACCAGTAACATGATCATCTTAAGTAACACATATGTAAAACTAGTGTAAATAGTTAAGTATACAATAGAGCTCATCCCAGTGAATACTGTAGTTTCCGTAAGTAGAGTATTCCATCAGGACCCGGGCTTCCACTAGTCCCTGTGGAACTCCGCATTACCGACATACAATACAGTGGTACTGATGGCACCAGTAATTCACAGACAAGCCTGTCTCTGTATGCCAGAGAGCTTTGCTTGGGCCGTTCGCTGTAAAGCTTTTGACCACCAAGCAATAGCATTGGTCTAACAATCATCACATAAATCCAACGGATTTGTTTGGGTCCCAGCCCCAAGATTACCCTCAGATCCTACGACATGTCCTCAAGGATAGTCTGGCCTTATGGATAACTTTTTCCAAGTGAGCGTTCCATGTAAGTTTTGTATCTAGGATAATCCCCAAATATTTTACTTCCACTGCAAATGGAATAACCTCACCATTGTAGGAAAGTGGTTGAAGATCCTCCAATTTCCTTTTCCTAGTGAAGGGGACTATTACAGCTTTACCAGGGTTAACAGACATCTGTTCCCTCTGGCACCAACTGAGGTTATTGTCCAGCGTCTTTTGGAGGACATTATATGCTACCCTTCCTGACTTGGTCCTTGCCAGGATGACAAGGTCGTCTGAATACGCTTGCAGTTCCACTCCTCTTCTTTCGAGAGTGGCCACAGTAGGGGAGATAGTACTCCGCCTTGTGGGCAGCCCCTGGAAACCTTGAAGCTTAGTAATAAAATAAATAACAGAGTTTATACATTTAGACATAAACCAGCTACATAAACCTCGAGCTTTAGGTCCAATTCCAACAATATTTATGAATGTAGCATTCCGCTTTCGTGGAAAACAGTTATTTTTTGAAATACCGTTTGTTAAGTAGTAAATATTTCATTTTTTTCGAATATTTTCCTTTGTATAAATGTCGGTTTTTCATAGTTTTCCACTATTCTCAGTGATTAAAAAATAAATGTGAGCTAGATAATATTCCCCGTGGAAAGTAAAATTTATGTTCGCGTTCTATAAAACGCGCCAACGCCATGAATCACGCCAATGTATAAAATGAAACCATTTAACCCAAACTTTACGCGAGGGTAGACAAACAGAATATCTAATTAATCACACCATACGGCTTGATTATGAAACTTTGCTAGAAAAAAAAAATCGGTTGACAGCGAAACGAAACGTATAGTTTTGTGCTAATGAAAATGGATTCGTCATGAATTATGATGTATGTATGTATACAGTGTGTTCGTAAAGTATGTAGCTTATTCGATGTTGATGGTCACGAGATAGTTCCTAGCAGTCATCATAAAGTTAGCTTGAAGTGATGTCCGCCGTATCTCAAGTATTGACAAGTATTCGACCAGAAATCTAAGAAGGTCGTAAGTATAGCTCATTATTACCTATGGTCCGAAATATAGATAAGCAATAAAAGTGTGTGTCCCTTAAAATAGTCCCAAATTAAAATATCTCATGGAATAGTTTGGCATTTTAATAATGGTGAGTTCTCCATTATTTTTCGCTTTTGTTGACAGTTTTGTATTCAACGTAGGTAGAATCGACCGCCTGCTGATAACTCGAGTACTTGGTGATTTATGACCTTCTTAGATCTCTGGTCGTACTTTACAAATAAACTATAAATATATTCTTGGATTGTATGATTTCCTATTTACTACCAACCATCTTAATACCTGAAGGAGAAAAGGAAATTGCTAAATCCCAATAATACGATGCTTAAACGTGAATACAATCCAAGTTATTTTATAAAATAAATTGCCAGTGGATATCTCCTCTCCAAGAAAAACAAAATACAAAGAAACTTTTCCCTGTTCCATTCCGTACTTAATCTAAATTCCACCCTTCTCTACTTCGACATCCAATCCGGTGGAAATTTGGAATGGAAATAATATCCACGCTTCTTTCCTCTATTTCACGAACGATTTTTGATGTTGTTGGTACTTTGCATCTAAATACCGCTTGTCGGCAATGAAAGCTGTCATATTCTTCGACGCGTATAATAAATTTGAATTGTTTTGTTTCGGATTGATATTAATGAATTCATGCAGAATAAACAAAATGATGAAAATATTGATTTAGTTCATACATGCCAGTCGTTTATCTTTCTAATAATGGCACTGTTGTTTACTTGGAATTTTAATTAGGATCGTATTTGTTACATCCATCCAATATTTTTGAACGACTTTACCGCTTTAGGGTTGTAAAGTACATTTCACAATATTCCGTTGACTCGGTAAGGATTTACTAATGAAACTTTATAAATCCCTCATTGTACAGTAAACAGTAACAGATCCGTAGTCGGTAAAATTCAGATACTAAAACTAACTATTATTTTACCAGCCAAACATTTCAGTTGTAAAATAATCATACGTACTATTAGGCATTATCTTTTCGAAGAAACGAGTATGATACGTGCTATTGTTATCGGATTAACGACTACCTGCTGTGGGTTTTTCTCTTGAATAAATCATGTTGCTGTAAAGTTAAAACGAAATATCTTGGAATGGAGTGTACCAGAGAAGACCTGTGACCTGTTATTCCGCATCAAGCATCAAGTACTCGGCGAAAACCAAAATTGGAAAGCGGGCTGGTGTCCACCGTTGACCTCAAGGTGTTATATGGGAACGGAACTTGCCCGAAGTTTACATGTGATGGGTCAAAAGCCCGGTTTAATATCGAAGATGAATCGACTCACGTCAGCTGATTATTACACGCTTAGAAAAGAGATGAGTAGAGGGGTTGGCAGGCAGCGATATATTTTGATTTAAAGGAGAGCATTTGAAGCGAAATAATGAGAATAATGAGCTGTTTTTTGACGTAATAAGTTGTTGCAAATACAAAAGATCGAAGGCTTCACTTAAATTTTAAAAATATATAGACTAATTATCATTTAATTTAGGTTTCTCATATTTAATATGTATATAAATGAATAAAATATGGTTGTTTCTCAAGAGAGCATTATTTCTATATAAATCAAGAGAGGCCCAAAAAAATTTTTGGCCTCTGGGGCTTTGGTTTGGCTTTGCTTTTCTAACGATTTTAACGACTTCTGGGCAGAAATTGGGAGTGGTTTTTCGGGGGTTGATCAGTGGCGTTCAGTATTTTAAGATTTTGGTCACATCACCCATGACCCCACTTTCAAATTAACCACGAGCCGCCACTGGACTAATCTTATTTATTATTAATTGTCACTTCAACATAGTTGTGAGTTTACCAAGTGTTAGCGTTAACTCTACTTGAAATATTCAAGTGATGTCGCTAACGCCCAAAAAATCTGGAATTGTCAAAGGCATAATAATCGATTTGGTGTAATTTTAGAACGGAATTCAGTGACAATCAAATATTAACTTTCAGGTTTTTATTGCTCGACTAATCTATTTAATAATGCTTTATAGTGTTTTAAATCAGCATGACAAAAATAACTTATTGAAGTTTGGAATAAACAAGTGTAAGGAAATAATTAGAAGAATCTTAGTATGAAAAAATGTCATTTTTACTGACAATTTCGACATCCAAAGTTAGTAAAATATTCAATTGGATTTTACTCGCAAGTAGATTAGCAAAATTCCAGAGCAACTTCTACCGAAAACAACATTAACGAAGATTATTACTAACGACCTAATCCACTATGCTATTCTCTACGGCTTTTGGAGATATACGATATGTTTTCTTAATCCAAGTATTAACCAAGCTCGCCACGCCTCAACTCGATAAGTTGGCCCTTTTACCCAAAACCATTTACATCTTCGTCTTTATTAGCTTCACCTGTATCAATAATATCTTTCAAATTAATTTTTCCTTACCTCAGAAAATGTAGTAGTTTGAAATTTTGCGCACGTATTAAGTACGATGATAATATAATAATTTTGTAGCTTTGGCCTGATGCTCTGACTTTTCGGGATACATTTTTTTATAAATTATTGCGAATGTGCAAGGGAAAAGTAATGGCAGAAGGGCTGGGGATAAAATATGGCGAGAGCGCCAGTGATAAATATACACGGGTACGTTAGAGATTTAAGAGGTATTTTGTTATAAGCTGTTTAATCGCGGAATCACAGATGTTGTTAATGTCAACCCCAGGAAACCGAGCTATGAAATAGCTATTAATTTTCCACATTTTGTTTTAATATTAAATAATTTGGAATTATAATTGAACTTGTGAAGAAGACAAAAAGATATTACAGACAAAACCATCCATACGACCAATATTTGTGAACTTCCGTAACTCTTGTGGAGCAGTTTATTTTTACAGTGTAAAAAGCGAAGTAAAAATTATTTGCATTCCCTCCTTTATTCATCCGAGCATAGGTACTTGTAAAATAATTGTCGACACTTAGACATTTATTATTCGCAATAATATGCAAATACAAGATGAAGTTGATTTTATTTTTAGCCGAGAGTTGTTGACAAAAATAACTGTTTTTTATCCTGGAGAACAATAGATGGAAAAAATTGAATATTTGGATAGCTGCAAAGAACTCGAGTTAAATCCAGATATTCTGTTTATTCGGAAAATGGTTTCAAATGAAATTCCAAAATCGTAAAATTGAAAATATTTTAAAGTATTATTACAGTTTCCTGTAAAATTGTCGTATTTAGTAAAGCGTGTTATAAATATAGAAAACGCTTTACAAAAAAGTTTTGGAAAGTATTTTCCGGAAACAGTGACCGTTCAACTAAGAAGAAGCAGCTACTTCCCGGGCTATATACCCCGACAGACATTGAATTACACTTCTAAGTCAAACGGGGTCGGTATGATCTACAAGATTTAACCAACCATTCTGGAAGGAACAACATAACTTGTACAAGTACAATGTATATTTTTTCCGCCCGAGAGCTCTAAGAGCCTAGTCCTGGACTTAATTTGACATTAAAATAACAATCAATACATGTCTTCCAGAAACGAAAATGTTAAAGTTGTGACAATAGCGACATGTTCACCTACAACCGAAAAAGTGAGAGTTTTCGCAAATTATAAGGGACTAATAACAAGAAAACATGTGGAAGGAGTAGGGGAAGAGGGGGCACATTCGGCCATCCTATTTAAAATTTAAAATACGCTACCAGAATCATTTTTTCTAGTTTAAGTATATCACACAGTGCGCACACATTAATTATGGTTTGACTCGTGATCAACTGAGGGGATTTGTTTATGAATATGCAAAAGTGTTACCTGATTGCATGTATCCAGATAAATGGGATTCTAAGCAGAAATTGACTGGTTGTATGGATTTATGAAAAGGAACAAATCTCTTCTATCTTTACGTAAGCCAGAAAAAACCAGAATAGCTAGAGGAATTGGCTTTAATAAGACCAGAGTGGAAGAATTTTTTCAAAATTAATAGAAAGGTTTTAGACAAGTACAAATTTACTCCTGAACAAATCTATAATTTAGATGAAACTGGAGTCTCAACTGTTCTCAATCCACCCAAATTTATTGTTCCAAAGGGGAAAAAACAAGTAGGACTTATAGCATCTGCTGAAAGAGGGGAATTAGTAACCATCGTTGGCATAATCATGGGAACAGGTAACGCACTCCCACCGAGATACAGAAGATTATTTAGAGGACAGTCCAACTTCAAGTGTTGCGTTTGGAAATAAGTCTGGGTGGATGACAGGCAACTTATTTGTTAAAATATTAGAACATTTTGTCAAGTATACTAAATGCAATAAAGAAAATAAAATATTGGATATACACATTAGCAGCGATTTCGTATGCCAGATATAATGGCATAGTTTTCCTGACATTCCCTTCCCACATATCTCACAAACTCCAGCCACTAGATCTTGGGGTTTTTGGGCCATTTAAAAGTAGATGTGCGGTGTCTTTTGATGACTGGCTGTCAAGTAGCCCTGGAAGAACCATTACTGTCAAGCTGATCCCAAAACTGACGAAAAGTCCGTTTCTGGACTCATTTTCCCCAAATAACATAACAAATTAATGTATGAAACCAGGGATTTGGCCTCTTAATTCCTCAGAGATTTTGATGCCACCTAGGTCTATAATGAACCTGCACACTCAGTAACTAATCAGTGAGCAAGTGATCATCAAATAGATAAGCAGTCTATACAAGCTTCCAGAGAAGCTACACCAATTTAGAAAGAAACTGCACTAGTTGAGGGAGAAACTACACCAGATCAGGAAGAAACAAAATACAAAAACAGAAGCACATGTGATAAGAACTATCGTCATTACTCCTGAGGCTGTAATGCCTTTCCCTAAAGCACAGAAACCCAAAATTATTAGACGGCCTAGTGCCAACCAAGGAAAATCTAGGATCTACACAGAGACTCCGGAGAAAACTAGAATAGAAGAACTTGAGGAGGAGAAAAAGAGAAAACAAGCGAAAAAATCTGAAAGACAAGCACAAAAATCTAAAAAACAAGTGAGAAAAAGGTGTAACGAATATAAAAATAATGAAACCGAACTAAAAAAAAATTAAACAAGTTAAAAAGAAGACTTTTGATACTTCCAGCAGTGAATCCGATGTAGAAGATATTGAATATTGTAGTGAAACAGAGAGTAGTGTAATGTTAAATGACTATATTTTGGTTAAATTCGTATTAAAAAATACAGTTTTGCATTATGTAGGCCATGTGCAAAAAATTGTTTCAAGTAGTTTGAGGTAAAATATTTTCGGAGAAGAGGAACAACTAATAAATTTTCTTTTCCCCAAGTAGAGGACGTAGAAATATGCAATAAGGAGTTAAGTTGGGAATTCTGGAACCGTTGGCGATACTTGTCACTGAACACTGTTTACACTACCACTACACCAACACTAACACTTTGCACTATCTTACGCGCGTTTCGATAACCAAGTTATCTTCTTCTAATAGTTTACCTTCAGTCTCTGAATGATGTCTCAGATGATGTCAGTACTTCTTTCAAATCAAAATATATTAAATGGCCGAAAGTGCCCCCTCTTCCCCTACAGAAATTAAAATAGACAGCACAAAAGTAGATCCAAATAAGAAGATCTAAATACCTAGGATAAAGTTCGACGAAACGGGAACACAGGATGCTGGAATCAATGAAAAAGTTTCCAAAACAAAAATAAGATTGCAGTATCGGTATCTCTAAGAAACTTCTAATTTTCTTTTTTTCGACCCTAGAACAAATGTTACCAGCCTCAATAAACATGGTGCAATTGACATGCAGCCATTTTGAGCATCCAAGGCACTGTATCCAATCCACTTTTTCAGATGTCCTTCTGTTAATAACGAAGCATTCCAAGCAGAGTTCTTTTTTTCACCAGAGGCTCCTTATCGCTGTCAATCCCTTTGTTTTTTATTTCTGGCTCTTCCTCTGGTTTCTTTTTTTTTCTTTTTCTGATATAGTACAGGTATTTTTTGGAGAGGAAGTGATTTTTGGACCGTAGTCGTCGTCTCCTCCCCTACATACTCCACTAGGACAGAAAAGCTTGTGTAGAATCACATTTGGATCAACAGGGTATATTCCTGTAATCTCTGCATCGGCAGGTTTCTGCTTTAGTTGTGTTTCATCCATAACTGAGCTTCCTGGTTGAAATAAGTTTCAAATGGCTTCAAAAGCTTTGGTTTAGTGGGTAAAGGGAAACAAAGCATCGTAGTTATATTAGGAAACCAGTCAGTGAGTAATGAATACGATTGAATTTTTCAAGTTTTCCAGTTTTTTAATCACAATTCACTTTGATTGCTGTAATCAGTCACTGTCGATATTGAGGATATTATACGGTTTAATTAGCTGATGGATTCCTCGCTAACATAATTCAGTAAACGATAAGTTTTGGTAATCTACTACTGGGAATATACACATAGATACAAAAGTTTTGCATCACCCAATATCTCCAAAAGTATTTCTGAACTGGATACTAATTAATTGATTAGTTTCAAGTAAAAAAAATATTAAGGGGTTTTTGTACACATTTTGTTTTGGCAAGAAGTACATGTTTACAATTTTTTGTTGGAGGGTACATTTTTGGTACGATAATTTTGCTAGCAAAGACAAGTGAATTGTATGATTTGGACTCCCAACATGAATCAAGTGAGATTGACCGTGCCAGAATAATAGGTCTATTTGGAGAAGGCCATTCTCAAAGGTTCGTGGCTAATAGAGTTGGTAGATCGCAAAATGATGTATCTCGTACATGGAACCGCATTCTCGAGACCAATTCTCTTTGTGACAGACCTAGTAGCGGTAGAATGCGTGTTACCAATGAACGGCAAAACCGCAATATCCACTTGGCGATCCGGAGAAACCCGATCATGGCATTACCAGCACTCCAAATAAATATGAGACATGCCTTGGAAATTTCAGTATCTGTCTCTACATTACGGTGACGAATACTTTCGATAGGATTGAGATGTCGTCGACCAATGAGAGTACTCCGACTACTACCTGCGCACAGACTTCAATGGACTACAATGGACCCAAGAGCACGCAGCTTTGCCCGAAGAATATTGGAATTCTGTGATTTTTTCTGATGAAACCAGAATATGTTTGGTACATGATAGCCATCGAATACGTGTGTGGAGTGCCAACGAGAGCAGCCCAGCCGACCCATGCCCGCCCTGTGCTGCCCTTTAGAGGAGGCAGCGCTAAGTTTTGGACTGGGATTATGTTCAACGGCCGCACAGAATCAATCCATGTTCAGGGAACAATTACTGGTGATAGATACCTCAGGGAGATTCTACATCCTCCCGTGAGACTATGGCGAGTAGCTGTTGGCGACGCTTTCGTTTTTATGGACGATAATGACCGTCCTCATCGCACCAGAGCTGTATATGAGTATCAACAAACCGAAGGCATCACGTTTGGAGTGGCCTGTCTTATCGCCAGACATGAATCCAATATAACATGCTTACGACATGCTTTTCCCACAGGGATGTAAATTCACTTTAAATCAAAAACAAATCGATGTAGTCAATAACTTTACATACCTTGGTGTTAAGTTCATTTCCTCAACCTTATTTCGTGCAGCTTACAGGAAAACCGAGCAGGCTACTGGTGCTGTCATTGACATTATGAGTAAATCTAAGATGAATTCATGGAAGTCAAGAATTTAGCTTTATAATTCAATAGTTGGAAACACATTCATGCACTGTTGTCCTCTCTTGGACATTCGTTATGTCGATGTATTGGAAAGATCCCAAGTACAATTCTTCAAAAGGTTTTTACTCCTACCATAAAACACACCAGATATTTTGATCAGACTTGAAGTTGGTATTGTCAAAGTCTTCAAACTGACTCTATCCTGGTTGCAACAGATACTTTCAATGGGTGATGATAGGTATTCAAAAATATGTTTCATTAGATTAAAGCAGCTTCAAACGAATGTACAATACAACTGAGTATCTCAGTCTCTATCTCAGCCTGAATCGCGCTTTTGGAACTCTTCTAGTTCCTTCATATTGGGAACTTTAACTTTTTCCTGGAATCAATAATCAAGGTTGGTGTCACGGTAAATTGATGAGTTTGAAGTAGTGAAGTACTTGTACTCGGCTTGTACACTATCTCCCTTAACTATTTCGAACTCTCCACAGAATATGGTGTTAACTTTAACTGCAGCATCTTTCTTGAGGGTATTCCGAATCTGCAGGTGTGACAATCATCCAAGAATGTTGTGGGATCCTTATGTTTCAAGTTGCTGATCACTCCAGTTTTAATGCGACTATTGAAAGCTGACTCTGCATCTTCCCATTTTACCCGATCCCTTGCGGTATTATTCCGTGGAGAAAGTTCTGCCCCCTTCTTCTGAGCAGCTTTAAATTGGTTTCGCAACGTCTTTATATTTCGCAACGGAGCCTCTAAATGCTGCTTCTCCCAAACCAGACTTTTTTTGCTAACAATGGAGTATTCTTTTATTTACATTATGAAGGTATCCAAACAGTTATCATCCAAAATCATCTACTCCTGTGCTCTTGTCTCCTTCGTCCCTTAAGCTGCTGGATCAGTGAGCCCTCCGTTTATCGGTCTCTTTATAGAGTGTCTAAGGATGGCGTATATGTTGCAAAATAGCTTTTCGGTAGTAAGAACTATCGATTTATCTCTTCGCTTAATTTTTAGTTGTTCCAGGAAATCATGTTTTCGCCTTCTCATTTGGAGGATGAATGTCCTGTATTTGTTTGGAGTTTTATGTTTGCTCTAGTCTGTAAACTCTTGAGTGCTCTTTGTATCTTATGTCGAAGTTTTCAGATGTCTGAACCATATAGACTGCAAAGGATCCCGCACTTCTCTTTTATAGCATGGATGTCGTTTAATTTTTTTGAATTTTGGAACGATTTCAACTAGTTATAGAACTGAAATGTGCTCATGAACGCTTTTTTCTAGAGAACTGATTCCAAGCACAATTTTGCGTTTTTCTAAAATTATTGTCAATTCTACATTAAATGAAGACTTGAAGTCGTAAAAATAGAACAATATTACGTTGAAAATGTACCAACCAAACTTTACACAAAATCTTAATCGCTTGAAGATAGAAGTGAGTTCGTAAACTAAAACCGAGGGTTGAAGATTAATATTTTCCTCGGAAATTCGTTCCAAACTTGTATTTAAGTTCTGAAACAAAAGTCGGTAACTAGTTACTAAAGCAGACATTCCAGTGGACCAGTTTTAAGGATTTCAAGCTAAAGTATGTATCTAATGCTTTCAACTTTCAGTTGTTTTTTTTTAGCTTCAGAGTTATAAGGATTTCTCGTAAAAAAGGATTGTCGAATTAGGGTGAAGCATCTGTCTTATAAAGCGGTTTATACAAGATTGGGAGTATAATTCCATATAAGAGGGTTGTCTTTAATATTTTGTTTAGAGTTTTTTGACACCAATTGACTCTAATTGATTTCTGTTGTTCCGTCAACAGATGTGGTATCCAACGAGAAACTATTTTTTTGTAAAGGAACAAACGCTGGAGGGGTGCGACCAGAGAAGAAGTACAGGAGTGGATGGAGGAGGAAATGGAGAGAAGGTGGGAGGAGTATGAGGGCGCGCTAAAAGGAGCGATTGGGAATAGGAGAGATTGGTTGGACCGGAAATTCGGGGAGGTGAACTACTTCTTGACACATGTGTTCACTGGACTTGGGTCGAGAGTAGGGTACCTCCATAAGATTGGGAAAAGAGAGACTGGAGTGTGCGAGAGGTGTGAAGTGGAGGATGATGTGGGGCATGTGTTTAGATGCTGGAGGAACGAGGAAGTGCTGAAGAAGTTGGAGAGGAAACTAGGGGAAGCGGTGTACTGGGAGAACATGGTGGAGATAATGTTGAGGGGGGAGGAGGAATGGATGGAGGTGAGTGTAATAGTAGAGAGCATGGTTAGGACCCGATGTGGAGTGATAGTAGGGAGAAGACGACGGTGTAAGCGGAGAGTGTGCGAGGGTAGTGATTCCGAGGTGTTTGTGGTGGGTTTGGTTGGTAGGCATCCCCTTGGGGATGAGTCCAACACTGTTTGGGTCTTAGACCTATTCGAAAATGAGTTTCCCATCTCGACCCGGAAAAAGAAGGTTTCGTTGACGCAGTATGTGTATCTTCACTAATGAACACTTTAGATTTAATCAAAGGACCCCTATAACTTAATTATTACGTTGACCACAAAATTTAACATCATTCGAACTGCGATTGGAGTTTTTTCTTTGTTTTACTTTTTTGTTAAAATCTCAAATAAACCTCGTATAAGAGTGATCTTACTTTGTTTAATCAAAGCGAACACAAAAAGTTGCTTTAAATATAATATTATAAGCATCTAATGAACAACAACAGATGAAATATGAGACAGGCTCTATCGTCGGAAGCTGATTTCAAACGAAGGATATCCGTAAGATCCTGTTTCTAAACGAAGTTGACTGAAAATCCAATACTTGCGCTATAGATATAAAATAGTTTCAATAGACCAGTCATTGAAAATTTTACGAACAAATAAAGAGCTATAGACGTCAAAAAATAATAGTTCAATACTATTAAACGCCTTACAAAATTAGAAAAATTAATTTCCAAAGAGCAGACCGTCCACTAAGAAGCAACAACTACTTCTCGGGCTAAATGCCCCGACAGACATTGAATTACTCTTCTAAAGTAAACGGGGTAATTAAACCACGCCCTCCGAATTAACTCAATTGGTGAATATTTAACAATTTATCAGATTAAAAATCCAATAAAATTATATGAAAATTGTCAAAAATTTTGAAATATGGTCAATAATTGTCAAAAATTGTCAATTATGCTCAAAAACTGTTAAAAATGGACAATTTCTTGTCAAAAACTGTCAAAAATGGTCAAAAATTGTCAAAATTTTTTGAAAAATTGTCAATAATTGTCAAAAATGGTCGATAATTGTCAAAAACTTTTTAAAAAATCTGAAAAATGGTCAATTGTCAAAAATTTTGTTAAAATGGTCAAAAATTTTCAAAAATGGTCAATTGTCACAAATTTTAAAAAATTTTGTTGAAATGGTCAAAAATTTTCAGAAATTTTCAAAAATGGTCAATAATTGTCAAAAACTATCCAAAATGGTCAAAAATTGTGAAAAACTGTCAAAATTGGTCAATAATTGTCAAAATTGGTCAATAATTGTCAAAAATTTTGAAAATTTTGAAAAACTATCAAAAATGGTCAATAATTTTGGAATATGGTCAAACAGTTTGAAAAATAGTTAAAATTTTTGAAAAATTGTCCAAAATGGCCAATAATTGTCAAAAACTATCAAAACTGGTCAATGATTGTCAAAAATGGTCGATAATTGTCAACTATTGTCAAAATTTTGAAAAATAGTTGACAGTTTTTGAAAAATTTTGAAATATGGTCAAAAATTGTCAAAAATTGTCAAAAATTGTCAAAAATTGTCAAAAATTGTCAAAAATTGTCAAAAATTGTCAAAAATTGTCAAAAATTGTCAAAAATTGTCAAAAATTGTCTATAATTGTCAAAAATTGTCAAAACTGACAAAAATTGTCAATAATTGTTAAAATTTTGAAAAATGGTCTATAATTGTTAAAAATTTTTAAAAATTGTTGAAAAATGGTCAAAATTTCCAAAAATTGTCAAAAATTGTCAGTAATTGTCAAAAATGGTCGATAATTGTCAAAAACTTTAAAAACATTTTGAAAAATGGTCAAAAATTTTCAAACATTCTCAAAAATGGTCAATAATTATCAAAAACTATCAAAAATGGTCAAAAATGGTCAAAAACTGTCAAAAATGGACAATTATGGTGAAAATTGGTCAACAATTGTCAAAAATTGTTAAAATTTTGGAAAATGGTCGATAATTGTCAAAAAATATAGAAAATAGTCAAAAACTATCAAAAATGGTTAAAAATTGTCAATTATTTTTAAAAACTGTCAAAAATGGACAATTGTCAAAATTGGTCAATTGTTAAAATTTTGAAAAATGGTCGATAATTGTCAAAAACTATCAAAAATTGTCAAAAATGTACAATTATTGTTAAAAATTGTCAAAATTTTGAAAAAAGTTGATAATTGTCAAAAATTTTTTGTTTTTGAAAAATTGTCAAAAATTTTGAAAGATGGTCAAAAATGTTCAATAATTGTCAAAAATGGTCAAAAATTTGGAAAAATGGTCCATACTTGTCAATAATTATCAAAAATGGTCAATAATTTTGAAAAATGGTCTAAAATTTTGAAAAATGTGTACAATTATTGTTAAAAATTGTCAAAATTTTGAAAAATAGTTGATAATCGTCAAAAATTGTTAGTTTTTGAAAAATTGTAAAAAATTTTGAAATGCGGTCAAAAATAGTCAATAATTGTCTAAAATAATATAATAATAACTTGTTCACTCTGCTTACCCAATCCTTCTCTCCCTGCGGATTGGATTGTGTTGTAATAAACTTCTTAACCCTTTTAATAACATTGTAATATCATTGCTGTTTCTCCAAAGGAGTTATGCAATATTAAATTATTTCGGTGTTTCCTCACTCCATTTCGGCATTTACTCCAAAATATTATCTGCAGTACTTTTCTCTTAAAAAGTTCTTGAAGTGGATATTATTTTCAAACGGAGTTGAGAGTTTTCTCTGAAATTCAATACGTTTGGTATTATAAATGAAAAATTACTCCGTTAGAGAAGTCACTCAACATTTTATGAATACATATATCTGTACAAGATAATTAACACTAAAGGTTAGGTCACAGTGGGAATCAAGTTTATATACTGGGTGTTTCTTAAGAAATCTAAAATATTGTAGTGGGCGCTTCGTCACTCCATTTTTAGACGAAAAGTTCTTATAAACATGTGTGATAAGTCTTGTCGTTAATGAGATACAGGGTGTTGAATTGTTTGTAATAAATGAGTTCTGACTGTAAGGGAAATTTATTTTTCCTGGTTTTTAGAAGTAATACTAAAGAACATGCTTATTCTAAGTGGCCTTTGGAATAATGTTGACAAATACTGTGTCAAGCCTAAAAACTAACGCAAAAAAAACGAATAAGAAATTTTTATCATACGGATTTTTTGTGTTAAGTTAACAATGATGTCTGCGCCCACTACAATATTTTAGATTGCTTCTGTATAGGGATGTTCAATTCCTAAAAAGGCTCTATTGATTTGGCCTTACCGCGACATTTTATGTCACGTAAGGAAGGTTAGGTTCAATATGAGAAGCTGGTATTACGTACAAAGTTAAGGTATTTTCCCGAACACCACCTGGAATAAATCAACTTCATTTTAATGTAAATTTAAAACATTTTATATAATCAGTTAATTCCCTAAAGTATTGATGCATGGAATATTATCTTTCAAATCCAATCCGCTGATTTGCACCAATCAAATCGTACATAAAAAAATTATTTCCATACAATGCTTTAAATTCGAATATGGACGATCCAATTAACTTTTGATTTATACATATACACATACAGTTAGAGGAATACATATGCGGAAAAACTTGTTTATTTCGAATTAAAGCAAAACAAGTCAATCTTCATGAAAATAATTCACCTACTCTCTATTCAGTATAAATGAACTTGCCGAGATAACTGGACTATATTGCCAAACTTTTGAAATGGTATGAAAATACAGAAAATACTAACTGAAGTTTGTCTAATATTCTTCTTATAAGTACTAAAAAGGTATGTATTCATTCAGTCGTTTAGGTTGTGCTCAACAGCCCAGGCACTTGAACTGAATCTTTGTATCATTTCCCATAATCAGTACCTTTCCACAATCCTCATCAGGTTATTGGCAGAAACTATTGATTAGAACGAGAAGCAGCTAATAATTTTCCTGGTGACGCCCACTTTTCTTTGCTCATAATTTATCTTTGACATTTTGTTCTTTTTTAATTGAAATCTAAAGTAGACTTTTACCCGCGAACCGGTAAAAACTACCCTGTAATTGTATTAGTTAACTCTGTAAAGGATCCACACCGAGATTTGACTAGCCGTGGTCATACTTGATTTTTTTGAATTTTTTCCATCATTCAACTATAGTAACGATAAAAAAAGGGTTACAATCTGAATGAAGCTCGTACTCATTTAATCGGAACTCTACGTTCCAAAAGGAAATTTGATCCTTCTACTGTTGCATCTGCTAAACTAAAAAGGGGGGAAATGACTGCATTGCAGAGCAATACAAAGGTAATTATAGGAAAGTGGAGGGATAAAAGGTCACTACTAAAAATGTATCAGAAATGGAAGATGTAGTTACTGAAAAATAATATCATTTGTTTATTTGTAGGTGTGAAGTGGTACCGAAATAGTTATTTTTGTATTTAGAGCGTAAAGTAACAGATTGCCACTGAGTAGGGATGTTAAAAAATAATCGGTTTTTATAGTAATATTAATCGATTTTTAGTAAATCGATTTTATAAATTACATGTTCAAATCGATTTTCGGAAACGGCTCGTATTATTTATTGACTATTTTTCAAAATTTTGACAACTTTTGACCATTTCTCAAAATATTGACAATTATTTACCATTTTTCAAAATTTTAACAATTATTGACCATTTTTGACAATTACTGACCATTTTGACTGTTTTTCAAATTAGTGACCATTTTTCAAAATTTTTGACCATTTTTCAAAATGATGACAATTTTTAACCATTTTCGACAGTTTTTGGCAATAATTGTCCATTTTAACAGTTTTTAACAATAATTGACAATTTTTAACCATTTTTGATGGTTTTTGACCATTTTTGACAATGTTTCAAAATTTTAGACCATTTTTCCAAATTTTTGACCATTTTTCCAAATTTTTGACCATTTTTGACCATATTTCAAAATTTTGGACAATTTTTTAGAAACCTTAACAATTTTTGACAATTTTTGATAGTTTTGGACAACTATTGGACATTTTTGACAATTTTTCGAAATTATTGACCATTTTTGATAATTATCGACTATTTTTCAAAATTTTAACAACTATTCACCAATTTTGACAATAATTGTCCATTTTTTACAGTTTTTAAAAATAATTGACAATTTTTAACCATTTTTGATAGTTTTTACAATTATAGACCATTTTTCAAATTTTTAATAATTTTTGACAATAATTGTCCATTTTTGACAGTTTTTAAAGATAATAGACAATTTTCAACCATTTTTGATAGTTTTTGACCATTTTTGACAATTTTCCAAAATTTTAGACCATTTTTCAAAATTATTGACCATTTTAGATAATTATTGACAATTGTTGACAATTATGGACCATTTTCCAAATTTTTGACAATTATTGACCATCTTTGACCATATTTCAAAAACTTTAACAATTTTGGACAATTATCAACTATTTTTCTAAATTTTTAACAATACTTGTGCTTTTTTGACAATTTTTGATAGTTTTTGACAATTATTGGCCATTTTTGACAATTTTTCAAAATTTTTGATAGTTTTTGACAATTATCGACCATTTTTCATTTTTATTAAATTTTTTGACAATTACTGACCAATTTCGACAATAATTGTCCATTTTTGGCAGTTTTTGACAATTTTTGACAATATTTGAAAATTTTTGACCATTTTTCAAAAATAATTCAAAATTTTTGACAATTGACCATTTTTGACAATTTTTGAAAATGTTTGACCATTTTTCAAAATTTTTTGACAATTATCGACCATTTTTGACAATCATTGACCAGTTTTGACAGTTTACGACAGAAATTGTCCATTTTGAACAGTTTTTGACAAGAATTGTCCATTTTTAACAGTTTTTGACAATAATTGACCATTTTTGACAGTTTTTGACAAAAATTGTCCATTTTGAACGGTTTTCGACAAAATTTGTCCATTTTTAACAGTTTTTGACAATAATTGATAATTATTGATCATTTTTGACCATATTTCAAAATTTTTGACAATTTTCATAAAATGTTATTTAATTTTTAATCTGATAAATTGTTAATTATTCACCAATTGAGTTAATTTGGAGGGAGTGGTTTAATTAAATAAGCGAGCGAAAAAGATTCCTTTTTTGCGCTAGAGCGTAAAGTAACAATCCTCGGCATTTGTCGACTTTACGATTTCATTTGAATATAGTAATTATACTGTATCCATCGAACGAACAGAGCGACCCAAACAACGATAGATGCGTGATCACCATGCGCCTTTGCATCTATTGGCTAAAATAAATATGCCTCCATGCGCTGGCCAATCGGATTTAACTGCAAATCGGCCGGCGGAATTATTTGTCCATACAGAGTTGGAGAGATCACGTGCACTATGCATGATACTGTTTTGGAACACTCCGTTGCTTGGATGGACAGATTATAGTCATTTTACGCGCGACTGTAGAAACAATTATTTTTGAATTGCTAACAAACACGGCAGATGTAAATGCCCACAATGCCTCCTCTTTACACAAACGACGAATAAAAAAAAGTCAAGAATTGGTCTTGGCATTGATCCAGCCAGAAGATAAGAGATCAGAACAGAGGGAAGCTGACCTCTGTCTTACCGAGACAGAAAAACGTGGAAGGAATGGTTCAGCGTGCTACCGCGACCTTGACAAAAAATATGGACTGGTACGGCAATCAAAAATGCCAAGAAGGTGTCTACAAAGTGTATTCCATGCGAAGATGTAAACACATTTGTATGTGGCAAGTGTTTTTTTGCCATTCATAATGTTTCTGTAAAAAAGTAACGTGTCCAAATTTGCTACACATGGTCCCGTACGAAGCGAAACTGAAATAAGCTTTATACCAGACCGCGTGTACCAAAAATGGACACGCAAGAAATCTTTATCAAAAAGTGTTTTTTTATGTCCTACACATATTAATATAACAATTTTTTAAATAAAATGTGTCTGGTCTGAACCTACAATAGCCTGGTCGTTAAGGTATTTTTCATTCTAATCATTCTTTACCTTTGACGTGACCTTTTTGTTAGATACGATAACGCTGAGATCTAGAACTAAATCAGTACAAAATTATCAATAGTTTTGAATACGTACTGAACCTGCATAAATGTTTAAACCCAATGCTAAACCAAAGCTGCTACGCCTCGACGCTCTATCGCTCCACGTCCAGATAATTAAATTCAACAGTGTTAAATTTGATTCATTAACAAATTAATTTTAGGGTGCCAACTCGGACAACCCCAATTTTGAACTAACGAATTTCTACAGCACTCACCCTTTTTAACTAAAGACAATTACGTTCTCACTTACATTTAAATTAGGTAGTTTTACGTTCCTGTAATTAATCGTCTCACTTTTACGTCCAAGACTTCCTCTTTTATTATTTGTGAATTATGTAGATGGATGCCAAAAGGTACTTTTAACTCTTAGCACCATTTTTGTAAATAAATGAATACCTTTTAAAGTTTCATCGTACGCCTATGGTTAATGTGCCGATTTTGATAGTTTAGCAGAAAATTATAAAAGCATCTGGATTTAACGCCCTGTAGCTTTTTCCACAGCAACATTCTATTTAGATATCTATCGCTATATTTTGATCCAAATAAGTCGCCCTTAGATTATATCCCACTAGTTATTAATCACACTGTGTACTACTTTTTACTTATTCAATGGCGTAGTTAAATACTATTGGGATTAAAACCCTCGGATTTATCAAATTGTTAACTTCGAGCGGTGGGTGGGCATAAAAATTCATCCACTACCTGTTTATTATATTAAAAGTTAAATTAGAAAGTTTCGTTTGCTAACAGTTTTATCGCAGACTGAAATTGTTAATGGTTCCTGATGGAATTTCATGGGAAAACTATTTAACTAAACTAAAACTTGTAACACGATGAAATAAAACAATTTTATTCGTTTTAATCTTCATTACATTTAAACTTAAACTTTTCGCTAACACAGTAGCTTTATCAAACGGGTGAAGGTATAATGAAAAATTCTCTAGATACGTGAAATTAAAGACAGACAACAAGAGCAGTTCAGCAATAATTAGCTATTGGGACTAAAAGCTCTGGTAATTTATCGAGAAGGACAAGGAAAATGCTCGAAATTTATCGAGAAGGACAAGGAAAATCATTGAAGAAGGTATACAGTATTGAAAATATGGAAAAAAGCTCTCGTAGTAACTGGTCTTTAGCTGTTAGCCATATTCTAATTCTTGTGCGACCTTTTGCGGAACTCGACCTAGGATTAAAGACGCAGGTAGGTTTTTGCGGAATTCGGCACAGCCCGATCAAATATAGTGAAGATTTAAGCAAAACAAAAAATTACGTACCAATGGGGGATAAATCACAACATGTTTCACTTGAAATATGAAACCTTTGAAGGAGTCTTAACAAATACTAACAATGGAAACTTACACTTTATATTTTCCGCGACTCTATTATTTCCTTGTGACACGGAGTAATTTTCATTAACTTTCGTCCTGCTTTGAGCATATCAAGCGTCGCATCAGACAACAAAATTTTCATGGAAACTTAATTGAGTAGGAAGAGCTTTGGAAGTTTCTCGGATGGTTAAATTGAAGAAAAACATACACTAAAATCAAAATTATCTTCTTGTTAATATATTTCATTATCTAAGATGTCAGACACTGATATGCGATTGCGTCTTGTGTAGATGATTTTATTATGAGCCATCCTGAGATAGAAGTGGTTCGTATGATATCTGATGGATGTGGAGGTCAGCAAAAAAATTCAATATTTGCAATCATGTGCATCCAACTTCTTGCGAAACATCCATCGCTGTTTCGAAACAGGGCACACTGAAATGGAGTGCGCAAAATATGTTCCCGTTTATACCACCGAGGGATGGGCGCAGCTTATAAGAGATGCACGTCCTTTTGCTGTGAAGTCCTTGGTGTTTGATGACTTTTTAAAGGATTTTCAAATAATAATTCCTTCAATTTCAATGGCATTCTCTGGAGAGAGCTTTGCTGCTTCAGTACATTCAAGAAAATAGTTCCGTAATAGTTATTTATGATAGAAGTGCGTGAAGTGATACTTTTGCGCACGAGTTGCGAAAATGCAACGCAACGAGTGCGCAAAAGTAATTCACGCATGAGTATCATACAATGTTTTATCTACGACCACATTAAAAATACTTTCCCTCGATTATATTACATAACCTCTCTTTTTAATAATTGTGTTTGAATTATTGCCTACCTTCATCATAAGAAATTATTCATTATCTGGTGCTCCATTTATAAAATTCAAAATCTGCTCCCTTGTGAAAATTTTTGATTTTTTTGGTTCGTGGCCCTCTGATTGTCGTTTTATGAAGGTAATAAGTTTATGAAATTTTCCGTCCAATTTTTAATTTTTTTAGTGTTACACCAATCCAAAAAAAGGTGAGCGGTCGTCGGACCGCCGACAGAAGCTTGCTTCTTATGCACAATAAAATGACCATTTTTGTCCATTTCTCGGAAATTTTGACAATTTTTCAAAAATTTTGAAAATTATTGACCATTTTTTCGAAATTTTTGACTATTTTTTCAAATTTTAACAATTATTGAACATTTTTGACAATTATTGACCAATTTTGACAGTTTTGACAATTATTGATCATTTTTGACAATTTTTCAAAAATTTTGACCATTTCAGACCATTTTTCCAAATTTTAACAATTATTGACCATTTTTGACAATTTTTGAGCATTTTGACAGGTTCTTACAATTATTGACCATTTTTGACAATTTTTGAGCATTTTGACAGGTTTTTACAATTATTGACCATTTTTGACAATTTTTCAAAAATTTTGATCATTTTTCAAAAATTTTGACAATTTTTAACAATGATTGACCATTTTTGACAGTTTTTTATGATTATTGACCATTTTTTCAAAAATTTGACCATTTTGACGATTTTTCAAAAATTTTGACAAATTTTAACAATTATTGACCATTTTTGACAATTATTGACCAATTTTGACAATTATTGATCATTTTTGACAATTTTCCAAAAAATTTACCATTTTAGACCATTTTTCCAAATTTTAACAATTATCGACCATTTTTGACAATTATTGATCAATTTTGACAATTTTTCAGAACCTTGACCATTTTAGGCAATTTTTTCAAATTTTAACAATTATTGAACATTTTTGACAATTATTGACCAATTCTGACAATTTTGACAATTATTGATCATTTTTGACAATTTTTCAAAACCTTGACCATTGTAGACCATTATTCCAAATTTTAACAATTATTGACCATTTTTGAGCATTTAAGACAGGTTCTGACAATTATTGACCATTTTTGGCAATTTTTCAAAAATTTTGACCAATTTCCAAAAATTTTGAGAATTCTTAACATATATTGACCATTTTTGACAGTTTTGTATAATTAGTGACCATTTTTTCAAAATTTTGACAATTTTGACCATTTTTCCAAATTTTAACAACTATTGACCATTTTTGACAGTTTCTGACAATTATCGACTTCAAAAATTTTGACAATTTTCAACAATTATTGACCATTTTTGACAGTTTTTTATAATTATTGACCATTTTTTCAAAATTTTGACAATTTTTGACCATTTTTCCAAATTTTAACAACTATTGACCATTTTTGACAGTTTCTGACAATTATTGACTTCAAAAATTTTGACAATTTTCAACAATTTTGACCATTTTTGACAGTTTTTTATAATTATTGACCATTTTTTCAAAATTTTGACAATTTTTGACCATTCTTACAAATTTTATCAATTATTGACCATTTTTGACAGTTTCTTATAATTATTGACCATTTTTTCAAAATTTTGACAATTTTTGACCATTCTTACAAATTTTAACAATTATTAACCATTTTTGACAGTTTCTGACAATGATTGACAATTTTTCAAAAATTTTGACTATTTTTCAAAAATTTTGACAATTTTCAACAATTATTGACCATTTTTGACAGTTTTTCATAATTATTGACCATGTTTTCTAAATTTTGACAATTTTGGACCATTTTCCAATATTCTAACAATTATTGACCATTTTTGACAGTTTCTGATAATTATTGACCATTTTTGACAACTTTCAAAAATTTTGACAATTATTGACCATTTACGTTACACACTTCTTATTGACAGTACAAAATTATTACAATTACAGAACCTTTGACAGAAAACAAAACACAAAATTATCTAAGGTAACTTAATAAAGACCATTTTCGGATAACACATTCAAGTTTACAGGTGACGTACCAGACATAATTGTGAAAAAAAATGGCCGAGTTTTACTACTTTTAATTTCGATTATCTCTTTCAAAAGTGCATGATTTCTTTTGACATGTTCTATACCAATAGGGCTTTCTAATAAACAAAAAACCGTTCGAGGGTCGCGAACCTTACCGGTCCCCAATTTATTTTTTAAGGTTACACGAACAATATTTTTACCGAGACGATTTCTCATCATTAAATGGTAAACTTCATAAAAATCACTGTTATATAAACTTTGGTTGTTTCTTTAGGGCTGTATACAGCCATTAAATGATCGCTGCGATTACTTGTCCAAACTTCACTGATATTCTTAGAAGTTTTGACAAGTTGGGCGTGAATTCAGTGGATTCAATAAATAACTCCATTTATCATGTTTAAAATATTTCTCGGATGTTTCCGATATATAAAGTTTCATTTCACAACTCCAATAATATTGCTTCATCCCAACTGTGTTATGCTTCATTTTAGACATTTTATCAAGTCTACAGGTAAGAAAAAAAAACTGACTCAACAGCGTCCATCTTAAAAGAGTGCCAGACATAAAATCACATCTAGTGTCTGTAGCTTTTGTTTGGCAGGAGAGTTTCTGTATTTAAAACAATCAAATTTCAAAATTCTACTCTCTCACAATTCTCTAGAAACCAACAAACCTTTTGTAAGGTATAAGATTATTCAACAATCAAAGGCTACAAATGCCGTGAAGACGAAACAGCAAAGGGAGTAGTTCTTGAAGATGTTAATACAAATCATCAACTAGTAAATTATTTGCTGTATCAAAAGCTTCGCAAATAATGTTAAACCGAAAGCGATCGTAATTGACTCTTTGAGTTCAGTACAACTAATCCAAAGAGTATACCCGAATCATCCCACTTTAAACCAAATTAAAATCGACGTGAAGGCTTTTCAACGCAAAAACAAAGTACTTGAATTTGTTTGGGTATCCTTTCATGCGGATTTTGGATGAAACAGAAAATTCGGAAAAGGATTCATTAAAAAACACACTTCAATAAATCGCTTATACTGATGTGAAGGTGTACAATATATTATTTAAGACAAACATGAGTGGGAAGGCAACATTCATGATAAGTAATGCGTCCAAACACTTCTACTTTCTAAGGGACAAAAACAGAACACTGGCATTCTTGTTTATCCGGCAAACCACTGATCTAAAATAAGCCTCTTCAAATTATATTCTGATTGTTACATTCTCACAAATGTTCAACAATCTGCCTATATAAGTACATATGTATACAGGATGCTCCAATGGTTTCTGTTGAATGAAAATTAAGCTGGTAATTCTGTGTGGTCAGGCTCACTCTCCAGATCCGCCAAAATGAGTGAAGAACAATAGCTTTCAATCGTGTCTTTCCGTTCGCTTTTGACGTTCCTCGAGAATCCTAAAAATAAATAGTTATTTATGAAACAAGTGCGTGAAGTGATACTTTTGCGCACGAGTTGCGAAAATTTACTTGCATCAATGTTTAAATTTAAATTTATGGTAGTATTCAACATTGAATAATGGGACCATAACGATGATTTCCATTGACTTTTCCGAAAAAAATATGCAATAAGAACATTTTCCGTCTAATTTTTAATTTTTTTAGTGTTACACCATAAAAAAGGTGAGCGGTCATCCGACCGCCGACAGAAGCTTGCTTCTTATGCACAATAAAATGACCATTTTTGACCATTTTTCGAAAATTTCGACCATTTTTCAAATAAATTTGACAATTATTGACCATTTTTTCAAAATTTTTGACCATTTTGACTATTTTTTCAAATTTTAACAATTATTGACCATTTTTGACAATTATTGACCAATTTTGACAATTATTGATCATTTTTGACAATTTTTCAAATATTTTGACCATTTTTCCAAATTTTAACAATTATTGACCATTTTTGACAATTATTGACCAATATTGACAATCATTGATCATTTTTGACAACTTTCCAAAAATGTTGACGATTTTTGACTATTTTTTAAAATTTTAACAATTTTTAACCATTTTTGACAACTAATGATCATTTCTGACAATTATTGATAATTTTTGACCATTTTTCCAAATTTTAACAATTATTGGCCATTTTTGATAGGTTCTGACAATAATTGATCATTTTTGACAATTTTCCAAAATTTTTGACCATTTTTCAAAAAATGTGATCATTTTTCAAAAATTTTGGCAATTTTCTACAATTATTAACCATTTTTGACAGTTTTTTTATAATTATTGATCATTTTTTCAAAATTTTGACAATGATTGACCATTTTTTCAAAATTTTTGACAATTTTCGACCATTTTTTCAAATTTTAACAAATATTGACCATTTTTGACAATTATTTATAATTTTGACAGTTTCAACAATTATTGACCATTTTTGACAGTTTTTTATAATTATTGACCATTGTTTCAAAATTTTGACAATTTTTGACCATTTTTCCAAATTTTAACAATTATTGACCATTTTTGACAGTTTCTGACAATTATTAACAATTTTTCAAAAATTTTGACCATTTTTCAAAAATTTTGACAATTTTCAACAATTATTTCCCATTTTTGACAGTTTTTCATAATTATTGACCATTTTTTCAAAATTTTAACAATTTTTCACCATTTCTAATGATGCCGATGTTTTTGTTTAGGTTTATTTTACTCACTCTTTGTTATAAAATAAATGATGAATTTTCATGTTTTTTCTTAGACAAAAAAATAGGAAAAACGTGTGAAAAAGTAATCCGCTTTCCTCACGTTTCCTCAATACAAATTCGTGATCAGAATAACTGACAATAAAGTTTTTCAGGTTATTATATGTCTAAACGACATTCTCCCAAAGTTTAATTTCGAATATGGTAACTTTGTGAATCCATTTATTCGTTCGAAATCCACATTCACGTGTTGGAAAAGAACTTCAAGTCATAAATTCCAGGATATTCGCAGAATTTATTTTATACAAACTACATCCTTTTCTACGACTGGAAAAACTGAAGGAATGAAATTTAAATTTAGATAAATCTATACAGGCTTCAATTTTAGATATTTTCTACATCCAGAGCGAATAATGTAGGAATTATGTTATCGCAATTCCTTAAACGCGGCGTTGCTCCCGACAGCATTTGATTTACATTTTTCATTGCTACTAGACACTGGTTTCTGTTTATCCAGGGCAATGTTTCATTGAAAGCGACGTTTTTATTTATGTTAGCACTTTTATTTCCAGATTCGAGTTTAAAGTACATTATTGTTCGCTTTTTATCATCCTCTTTTCTTAAAAACTGCTAAAAGACTTGCAATCAATATTCTCGGTCCACCTCCTTTTTACAGAAAGAGGAAACGAATACCTGATGGTTGTAAGGGATTATTTTACCAAATGGCCCAAAATAGCAGCTCTTCCTAATTGAGAAGATATACATCTAAAACCATCTAGAACTGTCATTGAAAAGTCTAGAAATGTTATCGAAAACAAAAAACCGAGAAAAAATGGCACAGTATCTTTCCGGGGAGCCTTTTGGAAGACTTACAATCAATATTCTCGGACAACTTCCTTTGACAGAAAGAGGAAACGAATACCTGATGGTTGTAAGGGATTATTTTTCCAAATGGCCCGAAATAGCACCTCTTCCTAATGGAGAAGATATACATCTAGAATTATTTAGAACTGTCATCGAAAAGTCTAGAAATGTCATCGAAAACAAAAAACCGAGAAAAAATGGCAAATTATCTTTCCGGGGAGCCTTTTGGAAGACTTACAATCAATATTCTCGGTCTACTTCCTTTGATTGAAAGAGAAAACGAATACCTGATGGTTGTAAGGGATTATTTTTCCAAATGGCCCGAAATAGCACCTCTTCCTAATTGAGAAGATATACATCTAGAATTATCCAGAACTGTCATCGAAAAGTCTAGAAATGTCATCGAAAACAAAAAACCGAGGAAAAATGGCACAGTATCTTTCCGGGGAGCCTTTTGAAAGACTTGCAATCAATATTCTCGGTTCACTTCCTTTGACAGAAAGAGGAAACGAATACCTGATGGTTGTAAGGGATTATTTTTCCAAATAGCCCGAAATAGCACCTCTTCCTAATTAAGAAGCGACGACAGTGGCAGAGGCTTTTGGTAACCAACGCTATTGCGAGACACGGAGTCCCTCTGGAATTACAATCTGATCAAGGACGAAATTTTGAATCCGAATTATGGCAGGAGTTGATGAAGACATTAGACATTAAGAAAACACGCACTACGCCTCTCCACCCACAGTCCGATGAAATGGTAGAAAGACATCATAGAACTATTTGCCAATATCTTTCAATGTTCTTCTCTGAATACCAAAAAGTGTCCCAGCACTTTAGTTCCTCTATTTCTGCTAGCCTATAGAAGTTCTGAACACGAAGCAACCGGTTATAGTCCATCTATGCTAGTCACTGGCAGAGAAATGAAGCTTTCCCATGATCTTCTTTCCTTCTTTCCTTCTTCCTCCTTTCTGCGTCTTTCCTTCTCTTCTTCTTCCTCCTTTCAGCGTCTCTCCTTCTCTACTTCTTCCTCCTTTCTGCGACTTTCCTTCTCTTCTCCTTCCTCCTTTCTACGTCTTTCTTAGATATTCTCAGTACAGGTCCGACGTAACATTATGAAATTAATGAGTTTCAGAAATTTTGTCAAACGAATCGATATGGTACAAAGTTACATTACAACCAAAAAAACAGCAAAGGCTTCTGAAATAATTGCTAATTAGGGGATGACCTTCAAGCTCAGCAGTGTATAAATTTGCAAAAAAATTGAAATTTACCCACGAATGATCTACAAATAACTTTACTTATCGATAGTTTTAAATATAGATCAAAGTTTGGCCATTATTTTGTCCCTTACTGTAATTTTATTCAACTTATCTATTGATAAGAGCAAACACTACCTACAAATGTTTCTCTGGTATTATTCGTGAAAACGACCTATCAGTGAACGTTTCAATTCAACTCAATGCAATAACCATCTTCTTTGTAGCGATGCCAATGATACGTTTGAAAACTTAAATTGATACCTTTCGTGCAAAGCATCTCCTTTTTTATATTCGAAAGGAAGCGAAAAGGCAATTATTTGTTATATTGAAAGCTTGAGAGAGTTAGGGAATTCCGCATTTAACACTGGTGTATTACAGTGGTATAAAAGACACGTGATTTATTTCCCAACAATACTATTTTTTTTTCTTTTTTGTGTTTTGCAGAGGCGATGGCGAGAGAAATTTTATAACGGAGGGGTTGAGAACAGCCCTCGCCCGACTGCGACAGAGATCTACTCCCCCCGAAAGCCAAACATCCCCTTTGCACCAACCTCAACAAAACGTGAGTATCTTATCTCTTAGGATTGTAAACTTCAACACTAATATTTCGAGTTATAGCATTTGGGAAAAAAATTAGGCCACAATATTGAATAAAAGATCATGGAGTTCAGTTTCGCAGCAAATATATAATATGTAATCATTGTTTTCCAGGTTTATAATAATGAGGGATAACGAGGCATAGTATAAAGATATCCTTACAGATCTTGTAAGCTCTCCTTGGTTAAGTTTCGGAAAATTTACCAGTAGGTGGTGTACCTGTGTTCCATAGGGCTCAGTTTTAGGTCCAATTCTTTGTTTGTTACTCATTAACGATGTCATAGACTAACGACTTTACATGGTGAATTCACTAGAAAGCTTCACCACTAATTGCTGACAGAGGATGAGTAAGTGCTCTAGGGTGGTCAAACTTTGATTCAGGATCGTTGCTGGAAAGATACCAGTGAGTTAGTTAGCCAAAAAGCACTCGATCACGAGATTTTTGGGTAATATAGACCACAGTCTTGTTGTGTAAGTTGTGTTAATTCGTCCTGTTAGGATAAGTTTTGTGCGCAAAAAGCTTTGCGCATACCAGTTCAATGAGAAAATTGCGATATCAGAATATCGAAGTAAATATGAAACACATCGTTCAAATAACGCGAATCAAAAATATATGAGTTTTATCATATTTTATTGAAGATTCGATTTCAAAATATTCTCATCGCTCATTTCATATTGATAGAATATCCTTTAAGACATATATGCTGCTGCTTAGTCCTGTGAATAAGGATATAGATCGTACATAAATCGAGGTTAATTGAAAATAAAAATCCCTAAAAACATCTATTTGTTTTTGTTTTATGCTTTGTTTTCACAATCCGGTTCGGCTCATTCTGAGGAATCGACAGGGTAAACTTGCCGAAAGTGTAACAGTTTTTTGACGGGAAATTTCTTTGTTGCCAGGATAAAATGTAACATAAAAAGAGTTTCGTCGAAACGAGAGTGCTGCTCGATGTTGCAAATAAAATTGAGCACGATAAAAACGATGTTTCTTCATACATCGTCGTGCTGCTAAAGAGAATATTGATATTTTTTGTAAAATATTTTATTAAATAACTGAAGTGGAATTCAGGATACAGACATACTTGTTAGTTGATTGCATGGGAATAAAATACGTTTTTAGTACTGAAAGATCCTAGAAAACGCGACTGAATATTTGTGAGGAAAATGAGGAAAGGAGTAGACAAAGCCAAGTCATTACTTGATGTCTCTTGCTAGCTTATTAAGGATTCTTTGAAGTTCTTTACTAGTTTAGACTTAGTTGAGAATTGCTGATATAGCTTGTATTGATATAAACATCAGAAGAGGATATACTGGACAGTCAGGCTCTAAACTGGTGAAAAACTGCAAATAATTCCTTAACAGGCTGGCAAGAAACAACAAAATTTCTCTAATATGCAGGTAATGAAATGGCGCACCAGTTAGCTAAAGAAGATTTCATAGGTCCGGAACCGTTTTGGGGAATCAAAAAAGATGGGAACACCAACTCAAATGGAGGTTGACTCAAGGGCACCTCCATAAAAAGAGTTTACTGAACAAGGAACTCTCAACCAGGCTATTAAAAGGGAAACATCTGCACAAAAAGGGCAAGGTTAGTTAACCTATGTGCAGAAAATGTGAACTTGATGTTGAAACACCTACTCACATACTCTGCTTCTGCGAGAACTAACAAGTACTTAGACGGAAGCACGTTGGAGAGGAATTAATACAATCGTTACAACTATTGAAAATCCTTCCAGTCAAACTAGTGGCCTTTATAGAAGACACGAAGCTTCTGGAATGGAAGTAGATAACATGTGAAATGGTACAAAGATTCAGTTCAAGTGCCTGGGCTGTTGCGAGCACAACCCAAACGAATGAATGAATGCTGATAGCTTTAAGCTCAGCCTGGCTGTCAAAAATTTCTTGTGCAATTATGAGTGTTACTTTCATTAGATTTGTGTCAACTGACTTCTGTCATTATTTATTGCCAATCCTAACGACAGGGACCTATTTCAAGGAAAAGTTTAATTGATCCAGTATTCTAAAAAGTACCATGTTATAAAAACTCCAAAAACAACATTCCAATAAAAAAAGAATCTTTACTATATCGAGATTTGTTATACTTTCATATGGAACTATTCCATCCAGCTTTCTAGCTGTTAACAGTTACCGATCATATAGGAATAATTTTCCAAGTTCTCATTTTTTTCTACTGCATCTCATTTTAGTCATAGAGTCTGTATAAATAATTTTTAAGACCAAATAATTAAGTACCCAGTTCTATTTTAAAAGTTTTTCTTTCCAGTTTATTGCTCTTTTTTATATTGTTGTTTGAAAACTCTTTTAAACAGGATTATAATGTATGATTCGAGTTTCATTAGTCACACAACAGTAAATCCGTTTTAAAAGTTTCGTGGTTTATTTGAGTTTGAAGTAAAGCAATCCAAATAACTTTCAAACTTTAGGTATATACGTAATACAGTAAATAATACTTAAAACTCGAATAATTCAAATCGTGTGGTATGAACCCAAATTGGAAAAGCCAGAGATGAATATTGGCCTTAATTGCCAAATTATTGTTTTTGAATTAAGTATATTAGAGATGGATAGGGTTTTTTTTATTCTCAACCTATTACAGCCTATTTACGGAAAAAAGAAAATTGATAGACTATTTGACATTTTTATATATCGAAATCCACTAAGTCGACCCCGTAGATTCCGAAAATGACTATAAATATTATCTAAAGTCTTTAAACAAGTTTAATTTTTTTCGAAAATTTTTAATCTAGAATTTCGGGTATCCCTGTATACAAAATATTGAAGATACGTTTTCGTTGATTTTTTCCCATATTCTTTGATCATCTGAGCGAGTCGATTTCAAATTTCAGCTTGATATACCCATTATTATGGACTTTACGATTTTTTGACTTAGAGCGTATATTTGCGACCGACTCATTTTTTGAATTTTAAAATTTTCAAAATAGGAACTAAGGTCTTTTTGACATTTTTATATGTAAAAATCCACTAATTCGATCTCGTAGATTCCGAATATGACTATTAAAATTTTCTAAAGTCTTTAACAAAAATTTAATTTTTTTCGAAAATTTTTACTCCTCTCTCTAGGGTACCCCTGTATACAAAATATTATAGGTACGTCTTCGCTGATTTTTTTCCATATTCTTTCGTTATCTGAGAGTGTTGATTTCAAAGTTCAGCTCAAAATTCGTATTATTATTCTCTTCATAAATAAGAAGAACTAAAAAGTTCGTAAAATATTGCTTTCAAACAATTCTCTCAATTTGCTCTACATTTATAATAATATATATATTTCCAAAAATTTCCGTCCATTATGGGCGTACGACCAAATTTCCATAGAGGATCAATTTTTTTGTGAAATTTCCAATTTCCATGGGCGTACGATAACATTTTAAAAAAGGGTTCATTCTTTGTCTCTTATATTGATTGCAAATTGTTTAATGAACTTAAAATTGAATATACTGCTTGTGCAATAACAATTAAAACGTAAGCTATAGGTATTATTTAAGCTACCCTAAATTTTATATTTAATTTTAACGTGTCAGGATAGAAAATCCTTCATTCACACACATCGTATACAACAAACGCAGCAGCACGGAAATGATAAAGTGGCTGCAATTACAATTATCTGCCGCCTACCCAACTTCGCAAATAATGTATTTGTGGTTTTGCAGACATCAAATTTGGGGTTCAACGGCCTACTATCACAAATGCTCCGGTTATAAATTGAATTCGGATGACATTTGAAATGCATATAAAAAATATGTCGTAATTGAGTTAGCCACATTTGTAAAATGACTATAATTTCTAGGAATCAATTTTTTATGAGCGGAAAGAACTGTCATTCTCGTTAGAATTTTTAAATGTCATGCTACAAACAAGCAATATTCAAATTAGTCGCTACCAACTGGTATCTCATGAATTTTAATAATGTATTTAATTTTGTTGGTCATTTTTTACGTCACATACATTTTTCCTCTTATAAAGTACAATACCAGGTTAGTTCGATAAGGCAGTGACGTTTCTAATATCCCGCGTAGTAGCTCCAAATAATTCAACATTGTTTCCGTCACCTGTCATCTATTTAACAGTCATTGAAAGCAGACAACCTCACCGAAAATTTCCATATATACGCCGCTTCATCCTACAGCTCGAGTCGCCTAACAAAAAAACTTTTTGTATGTTTTATATGCTGTTCCCGTCTAACCATCGTCGATCGTTAAATTTCGTTAACACCAAAACTTAACATTTTTCGAAGAGGCGGATTCCAAGTACCCAATCACCAGCCGTTTTCTCGCTTTCACTCTTATGTTTTACTGCCAAATTGGTGATCTTCCAGCCCTATAATCAATAAACATTATTTTAAGGCTTAAAACCTTTCACCAACCTTATAAACCTAATGATTGATTAATTGAATGGTTTGGCACCACCAGTCAGTGGCTTCAAGACCTCGGCACATCAGCCTTTAGGCTTTTTGTGCTCTTGGTTGTCCCATTTATGTAAAGAGGCCAGTAGCCTTATCAGGCTCAACAGTCTCTTCACTAGGTCCTTCTTGGATAAATCCTCCCTAGGGTACTTTAGTCCTAGGAGTCTATATCTTCAATCACACGGTGCTTCACATTCGAAGATAATGTGTGATGCTGTTTCCTCCTCTTCTATGCACAACCGACAGATGAGGCTCTCCCTATATATGCCAATTGCATGCTTCCTTAGACTTCAGTGACAGGTGAGTAATCCAGTCACTTTCCCTAACTGGCCCCGGCTGAGGTTTAATATTTAGTTAGTCAGCTACTCCTAGGGTTTTTTGACCAGGAGTTTAATGTGTTCCTGTTTTAGCACGTGTTTCCAGTACGTATGATGATTAGTTTGCAGCAGATTTTGATATTCCAAATACTGGTTCAGGACCTAATGATACTAATCTCCCAGAAAAGTATTCTTCGAAAACAGCGCTACCTTCCTTAAAAACGTCCCGACTTTCCGTTTCTTCTCTAACAAAATCCTGATCCGGCATATTTAATCAGTGTAGCCACATAAATAGTTGGCCTTCTGAAGATAGTGTTATACAATGAGTTGAGGAAACTGAGTACAGACATGATATGACAATCCCAAAAGTGAGAAAAAGTTTGACTTCTTGTGAACCTATTTTCTTAATGAAGGACGACAAGAGAGTGCCGAAGATATGAAAGAAGAAGCAGATATATAAAAAATATATTGATCTGTATGAACGTTAAATATTTATAACCGTCATCGATAAATCTTAAACGAAAAAGGAAACACCATGTCGTGTTGTAATATATTATAAAACTAGGAAATCATTACAAAAAGGTATTGCGTGCTACCATTAGTTTCAGTTCTACGGTGTAACTTTCCTCTCTGAATATTTTACACATTTTCGCATTATTCATTAAGTTTGCTAAACTATTTTCGGTAACTAGTTTCGCCGTTCCGTTCAAGAATTCTTTGAAAAAGGTCATAAAGAACCCTTGCTCTTCCTCGCAACTTTAAATATAAAGATTCTTATGAGTTACCCATTGAAAAGTTGTTATAAATTGCTAGCTTTTATGGTTTACAAGTATTTAATTAATTATGATGGTAATAGATTTTCATGTAGGTATAATTTTGAATAGGAGTTACCTACTATGCAGTGAATATTGATCTATTTTACAAAGTAAACATGTTGTGTATCTGAGCTTAAATACCTTTTAACATGAAATGAAATGATAATGGGTGCTTTTATAAACGTTGAATAATTTTTCATTTTGGTTTTTTTTTAGAGGCTTTCGATGTTTCTATGTTAAAAGAGAACATTAAAGCAAACTATTACTGATTCAGAGGCTAATAGAAGTTTCAGGAAAATGAGTTTTTGTTCATCAATAATAATCTTTATTAACATTATGAATAGGAAAATGTTTACTCTTCACCTTCTGGTACACCTGTATACAAAATATTATAGATACGTCTTCGCTGATTTTTTTCCATATTTATACATTATCTGAAAGTGTATATTCTGGATTTCAGCCTGATGTAGTCATTATTATGGGCTTTACGATTTTTAGACTTAGAGCGTGTATTTGCGACCGAAACGCAAACTCAAATGTTGAATTTTCAACTTTACTCTCCACTTTCGGGTACCTCTTTATATAAAATATTATAGATACGTCTTCGCTGACTTTTACCATATTCATACATTATCTGAGAGTGTATATTTTGAATTTTAGTCTGATATACCCATTATTATGGACTTTACGATTTTTTTACTTAGAGCGTGTATTTGCGACCAAAACGCAAACTCAAATGTTGAATTTTCAACTTTACTCTCCACTTTCGGGTACTTCTGTATACAAAATATTATAGATACGTTTTTGCTGATTTTTTTCCATATTTATACATTATCTGAAAGTGTATATTCGGAATTTCAGCCTGATGTAGTCATTATTATGGACTTTACGATTTTTTTACTTAGAGCGTGTATTTGCGACCGAAACGCAAACACAAATGTTGAATTTTCAACTTTACTCTCCACTTTCGGGTACCTCTGTATACAAAATATTATAGATACGTTTTCGCTGATTTTTTTCCACATTTATACATTATCTGAGAGTGTATATTCTGAATTTTAATCTGATATACCCATTATTATGGACTTTATGATTTTTTGACTTAGAGCGTGTATTTGCGACCGAAACGCAAACTCAAATGTTGAATGTTCAACTTTACTCTACACTTTCGGGTACCTCTGTATACAAAATATTATAGATACGTTTTCGCTGATTTTTTTTTCAGATTTATACATTATCTGAAAGTGTATATTCTGAATTTCAGCCTGATGTAGTCATTATTATGGGCTTTACGATTTTTATACTTAGAGCGTGTATTTGAGACCAAAACGCAAACTCAAATGTTGAATTTTCAGCTTTACTCTCGACTTTCGGGTACTTCAGTATACAAAATAAAATAGATACGTTTTCGCTGATTTTTTCCACATTTATACATTATATGGGAGTGTATATTCTTAATTTCAGCCTGATGTAGTCATTATTATGGGCTTTACGATTTTTTTACTTAGAGCGTGTATTTGCAACCGAAACGCAAACTCAAATGTTGAATTTTCTTCACTCTCCACTTTCAGGTACTTCTGTATACAAAATAAAATAGATACGTTTTCGATGATTTTTTCCCCGTTTATACATTATCTAGGAGTGTATATTCTGAATTTCAGCCTGATGTAGTCATTATTATGGGCTTTACGATTTTTAGACTTAGAGCGTGTATTTGAGACCAAAACGCAAACTCAAATGCTGAATTTTCAACTTTACTCTCGACTTTCGGGTACTTCAGTATACAAAATAAAATAGATACGTTTTCGCTGATTTTTTCCACATTTATACATTATATGGGAGTGTATATTCTTAATTTCAGCCTGATGTAGTCATTATTATGGGCTTTACGATTTTTTTACTTAGAGCGTGTATTTGCGACCGAAACGCAAACTCAAATGTTGAATTTTCAACTTTTCTCTCCACTTTCGGGTACCACTGTATACAAAATATTATAGATACGTTTTCGCTGATTTTTTTCCACATTTATACATTATCTGAAAGGGTATATTCTGAATTTTAATCTGATATACCCATCATTATGGACTTTACGATTTTTTTACTTAGAGCGTGTATTTGAGACCGAAACGCTAACTCAAATGTTGAATTTTCAACTTTACTCTCCACTTTCGGGTACTTCTGTATACAAAATATTATAGATACGTTTTCGCTGATTTTTTTCCACATTTATACATTATCTGGGGGTGTATATTCTGAATTTCAGCCTGATGTAGTCATTATTATGGGCTTTACGATTTTTTGACTTAGAGCGTGTATTTGAGACCAGAACGCAAACTCAAATGTTGTTTTTTCAACTTTACTCTAGACTTTCGGGTACTTCTGTATCCAAAATAAAATAGATACGTTTTCGCTGATTTTTTCCACATTTATACATTATATGGGAGTGTATATTCTGAATTCCAGCCTGATGTAGTCATCATTATGGGCTTTACGATTTTTCTACTTAGAGCGTGTATTTGCGACCGAAACGCAAACTCAAATGTTGAATTTTCAACTTTACTCTCCACTTTCAGGTACTTCTGTATACAAAATATTATAGACACGTTTTCGCTGATTTTTTCCACATTTATACATTATATATGGGAGTGTATATTCTGAATTCCAGCCTGATGTAGTCATCATTATGGGCTTTACGATTTTTTTACTTAGAGCGTGTATTTGCGACCGAAACGCAAACTCAAATGTTGAATTTTCAACTTTACTCTCCACTTTCAGGTACTTCTGTATACAAAATATTATAGACACGTTTTCGCTGATTTTTTCCACATTTATACATTATATATGGGAGTGTATATTCTGAATTTCAGCCTGATGTAGTCATTATTATGGGCTTTACGATTTTTTTACTTAGAGCGTGTATTTGCGACCGAAACGCAAACTCAAATGTTGAATTTTCAACTTTACTCTCCACTTTCAGGTACTTCTGTATACAAAATATTATAGATACTTTTTCGCTGATTTTTTTCCACATTTATACATTATCTAAGAGTGAATAATCTGAATTTCAGTCTGATATACCCATTATTATGGACTTTACTCTTCACTTTCGGCCACCTTTGTATACAAAATATTATAGATACGTTTTCGCTGATTTTTTTTCCACATTTATACCTTATCTGGGAGTGTATATTCTGAATTTTAGTCTGATGTACCCATTATTATGGGCTTTACGATCTTTTTACTTAGAGCGTGTATTTGCGACCGAAACGCAAACTCAAATGTTGAATTTTCAACTTTACTCTCCACTTTCAGGTACTTCTGTATACAAAATATTATAGATACTTTTTCGCTGATTTTTTTCCACATTTATACATTATCTAAGAGTGAATAATCTGAATTTCAGTCTGATATACCCATTATTATGGACTTTACTCTTCACTTTCGGCCACCTTTGTATACAAAATATTATAGATACGTTTTCGCTGATTTTTTTTCCACATTTATACCTTATCTGGGAGTGTATATTCTGAATTTTAGTCTGATGTACCCATTATTATGGGCTTTACGATCTTTTTACTTAGAGCGTGTATTTGCGACCGAAACGCAAACTCAAATGTTGAATTTTCAACTTTACTCTCCACTTTCGGGTACTTCTGTATACAATATATTATAGATTCGTTTTCGCTGATTTTTTTCCATATTTATACATTATCTGGGAGTGTATATTCTGAATTTTAGTCTGATGTACCCATTATTATGGGCTTTACGATCTTTTTACTTAGAGCGTGTATTTGCGACCAAAACGCAAACTCAAATGTTGAATTTTCAACTTTACTCTCCACTTTCAGGTACTTCTGTATACAAAATAAAATAGATACGTTTTCGCTGATTTTTTCCACATTTATACATTATCTGGGAGTGTATATTCTGAATTTCAGCCTTATGTAGTCATTATTATGGGCTTTACGATTTTTTTACTTAGAGTGTGTATTTGCGACCGAAACGCAAACTCAAATGTTGAATTTTCAACTTTACTCTCGACTTTCGGGTACTTCTGTATACAAAATATCATAGATACGTTTTCGCTGATTTTTTACCATATTCATACATTATCTGGTAGTGTATATTCTGAATTTCAGATTGATATACCCATCATTATGGACTTTACGATTTTTTGACTTAGAGCGTGAATATGCGACCGAAGTGCAAAATCATATTTTGAATTTACTAATTTTCAAAATTGGAACTAACGTCTTTTTGACATATTTATATATGGAAATCTACTAATTCGACTCCGCAGATTCCGAAAATGGTTATTAAAATTTTTTAAAGTCTCTAAAATTTTGACTTTTCACCCTGTATACAAAATATCATAGATACGTCACTATGTATAAAAGGATAAAAATATAGTAGCCGATTGAAGTTCACAAAGTTGTCGTCATAACTAAACTAAAACAAAAATGCGCTTCAAAAAGCGACAAGCGTCCATATCTGCTTTTAAACATAAATTGAAAAAAAACTCGTTTTCAATGCGGTTTGAATTTTCCCTGTGGTTCAGTTGAAGTGCTTTCATTTCCAGATTTTCCAATCAATCTCTGAATTGCACAAAATTATAGCGGACACTTATTTTTGTCATCAAAATATAGAGGGGTTACGAACTGTGACTGATGAAATGTTTTATGAGTGAGCAAACAAAGCTGGGATGTCAAAAGTGTCATTTTACATATTAAGAGCATAAAAGCCCAGGTGATTATGATAAGGTGGGACGTATATGTTGATGAAACTATTCAGGCTTCACTTTAGTTGATTGGTTTTTTTTAAACTTCCCAGTTATTACACTAATGGTGAGAAATTATATTTTATAGTTCGGAGCATAGTTTTGATTTTTGTTTAAAGCTTATTAATAAAAAAACTATAAATAGTCTAAAAAAATCCTTTGGCCCCCGGGGGTCCTCGTGTTCGAAAACTCAACAAAAACACCCACTTTCCTCTTTGGAATTGAGTCCTGGTGGAAAGTACATGGCTCTCGGACTATAAGCCTATTTCAAACTAACTGTAGGTCTGTGTTCAGTTAGATGTAACTAAGCGAATGTATCTTTACAGTAAATTGATCCTAAAAAAGTAATTTCGTTGTATAGTCTGCTCTTAGAAATCTCTATCGTAATGTTAGATAAAAATAATATGAAGAACTCTTTCGTCCATCAAAAGAATTCAATTTAATTAGGAATTACTTCGCCGAAATTGAATTTGTCGTTTATTAGATTTCCCGAACGTAGATAAAATAGATTTATCTGATAGCTTTTACCGAATATAGCTTCTAAAATATTATTGAATGAGATATTTTCTACGTTTCAGTTTTTGAAACATTATGATTTCCTTCAAAATCCACCAAATGTTTTTATGTGCAGTTGCAGGTTATGATTTGATGATCCATCGAATTTTAGTTGGCTTAAAATTTATACTACAAATAGAATTATTGACAGAAGTAGTGTTGGAAAACGATTCATTAGTGTCTGGTTTACTAACTGAGTAAAGTTTTTTATATAAAGTTATAATTGGTAGATGGTCAAAGCAAATATAGGTTAGAGTGAGTCTATTGGGCACTGCAGTCTATTGTGGCTCAAGGCAAATATAATAGTAAGTTACATTGTAAGTTACAGTTACAAACATACTTGATTTCAGAAAGTTAGAATTTACATAATTACAAAGGCCCATATTTTAAAATCGTATCTTATTTGTGCAGCAAAAATCATCACAGTAGAGATTTCTCATCCCATTAGAACATTAGGTAATACTTTTCTCTTTTTATATGATACAGAACCAGAAAAAGTAATTTCTGAAAATGACACATTGACATTTGTCAATTTTCAGGATAAATTGTCTTTTTCCTTTAATAATTTGTTCCGGGTTTCATCTTTACCAATCATTGGAGTTGCCTACTTTATTAATTCAATGAAACGTTGAAAATATTGAAGCATAGACGTAACAATGTAAGTAATAGATAATAATTTGGAGTAAATTTCTTCTTTTAAAACTAATATTTAACTTATAGCAGATAAGAGACAATCACAGTTATTTTAATTTCCTGATATATACCTATTTAGCAAAAAATCTTGAAACTATTTAAGGAGATTGATTAATTGGTTCAGCACCACCAGTCACCACCAGAGGCTTAGAGACCTCAGCACCTCAGCCTTTAGGCTTTTTGTGCTCTTGGTTATACCGTTTATTTGTAGCCCTTATCAGACTCAACAGTCTTTTCACTAGGTCCTTCTTGGAGAAATCCTTCCTTGGATACTCTAGTCCTAAGAGTCTATATCTCCAATGAGACAGTGCTTCATATTCGAAGATAATGCGAGAGGCTGATTCCTACTCTTCCATGTACAACCGACAGATAGGTTCCATCATATGTATGCATGTGCTTCCTTGGGGTACAGTGACCGGTGAGTAATCCTGTCACTTTCCTTCTCTGGCCTCTGCTGAGGTTTAATATTTCGTTAATCAGCGACTCCGAGGGTTTTTTGACCAGAAGTTTGCTGTGTTCCTGTTTTGGCACATGTCTCCAGTACGTCTGATGTTTAGCTTGAATCCACCGAGATGTACAACCACGTGCAGCAGATTTTAATATTCCAAATACTGGTTCAGGATCTGGACCAGGCTCTGCTAGGATGTCTGCCCTTTTATTGCCTACAATACCCTTGTGCCCTGGGACTCACTTAAGAGTTACTCTATTATGGTTTGAAAGGGTTAAAAGACCAGTATAGATCTGACCTGAGGATATGCTAAAGATTTCAGTGCTGCCTGACTATCTGAGAGTATGAGGATCTTTTGCACACCTGGGTCTGGCACCATGTACTCCAGCTCCTGGAGGAGATACGAAACAAATTATATTTCTCTAAGCTCTCCTGTAGGTCACTACTTTGGTCCAATAGTTGGAAATTACTTTAGCAGTACGACTTTTCAATTGGAGTGGTTCTTTTTAATGGTCGCTCTAAAAGATTCAAACCCATTAGTCTCAGGGAATAGTAATAATTTTAGGAGTCTGTCGGCATCTTCATGGATTGAGATACTTCAGCCCTTAGTATCTCAAGATGTACCGTTAGATCGCATTGTTTCATAGTGTTAGCTCGAATTAGCCTGTAGAGAGTCATTGTTTTTTCTGAGGTAATATTTATATGCTAGGTGTACATTCCACGTGAGTTTCTTATCAAGGATAATTTGAAGGTACAGGGTTATTCCATTCATGTTTGGAGGCTGTGTTTTCAGATTCCTCCTGTTAGGGAGTGACATAAGTGTCGTTTTGTTTGGATTAGTTGATAGCCTTTTCCTTGAAAACCAAGTGGTTATAATAACTGTAACTATAACTACATCGTCAGCATAGCCCAGAGCACGAAATGCTTTTAACTTGAGCTTCGCTATGTATAACAGACTATTGATTCATTCTGAACTGAAGGACAGTAAACATGCAAATTCAGTTGCTATTGATAACACATCAATTTATACGGGCTTAGATAATAGCTGGTAGCATGGCTTATGAACATAGTTAAATTCTGATCTATAAATACTATTTAGCACCGAAAACTTCCAACAATTAAATGAAATGTACTTTCGAATTCGGTTTTATTATGACTGAAAACGTAACCGAGATCACACTGAAATTATTTTAACTCAATAATTACATGAGAATCACGTTTGTCGCTGAATCTTTCTTTTTAAACTCGCGATAAAATTAAGTGCGATTTAAATTTTTAATAGGAGCTCGCGTCTACGAGCTTTTACGTCGGAGATGAAAGTTGTAATTGAAATTCAGATTTAGAGTGTTCTTCTGGAACACAATTTGCCATTTAAGATATTCAAATGTATGTTCTTAATACTACGTGTCAACATTTTCTGGTTAATTGAATCCTTACAAACGTATTAGCCGGTTTGGAAACACTTTGTTGATTGAAAGCTTAAGAACGAAAAGGTTTCAATGTTATTGAAGTTTTGTATACAGTTTTATAGGTTTGCTTTCAATTTAGACACATTCAAACTTCTTATATACAGTGCGTCATCTTAAAAAGCTCGGACAGTTTCGAATCCTACTTGATCCCACATCACGGGATTATCATCTCGTACATTTTTGTCAAATTAGCAAGTACATTATGCGACACCGCATTTAAAAGCACTGATCCCAAAAAAGTATAACAATTTGGTTCCAAAATTTACGAATTATGAGTTATGCGAGAAAGAGGTTTAGTACCTACGAACCCATAATGAGTACTTGACGATGATGCAAAATTCGACGATAAACAGAACAAAAATTTTTCTCCTCCCTATATTGAAAACAACGCATTTTGACCCTGTTTTGAAGTACGTAAGTAAAAATTACCAAAAAGGTATCGATTAGCCTTAACGACGGGATGTAAGTCAAGCCTCCGTAGAAACGTAGAAACCAGAATGGCCTAATGGCAAATAAATAAGTCGTGGTTAAAGTGATCTCTCCCATTATTCAAATTTTGAAGTTGTTACAGCAAATTCGAAGTTGAAAAATTCCCCAAGTGTTAATAAACAGTGAAGCTGTAAGTACAAATATAATTTAATATGGTTCTTACTCGGGATATTCGTGAGGAAATATAACAAGGCTATAAAGACTAGTTTACAATCAGGTGACCTCCGTCATTATAAAAACGTTAGAAAATAGACTAACAGTTATAAACCAGTCCTTGGTCGAAATAAACCAAAAATTGGAGAAACTTAATTTAGAGAATGAAGAAAAAATTGAGGAAATGCGAAAATCTTTAAATGAAGAGCAGCTTTATAAAGAAAATGTTGAAAAGCTGGATCAATCTAATAGATCAATGTCCTTGCTAATATTTAAGATGGCAGAAAAAACCAAGGAATATACGAGAGAAGAGGTTATTAAATTTATAAATTCCAAAATGGTCTTACATATTGTAAGTGATTGGTGTGTTTGAAATATTGTAAACGCGATTATTTTACTCACTAAACATATATTATACTTATTTAAATACATCAGATACATTAATTATTAGCAAAATAGTGTCTTTTTGATAGGGATGCGCGATACTATCCGATATTCCAGTGTATCGATACTTTTACTTCCGATACTCGATATTTTGTAGCGATACTATGCTTTTCGATGCATTCCAAGTATCGATAAATTTGTAGTGTATCGATACCTTGCGATACGGGATTTTTAGTGGTAGCGGCAAGTGGCGTTATCTATAGTGATGAGCGATATCGTGATTTTTTAATCACGTTGTGAAATAATGTCGTGCTTTTTTTTAACGAAACTAAAAATAAAAAACGAAGAATGTGCAGTTTTTTACGTTTTTCGAGCTAATTTTGAGGTTATGTGAAAAAGTCACTAATGAAAAAGTTGTAGATTTTCTCAAGATCTACAACTTTTATAATCAACTTTTTATTCTAGGAACTTGACTTTGGACATAAATCGCAATAATGTCTTTTTCCACCCCCCCAAAAAAAGTGTTTTTTACCGCAAAAACGTTATAACTCGAAACATTTCCAATATTTCAATTTAAAATTTTCATCTAAATCGAACTTTTTTTAACGAAACCAAAGATAAAAAACGAAAAATGCAGTTTTTGGCGTTTTTCGAGCTAATTTTGAGGTTATGTGAAAAAGACACTAATGAAAAAGTTGTAGGTTTTCTCAGGATCTACAACTTTCATGATAAATTTTTTATTCTAGGAACTCAACTTTGGCCGCAAATCGCAATAATGTCTTTTTCCTCCCCCCCAAAAAAAGTGTTTTACCGGAAAAACGTTATAACTCGACAAATTTCCAATATTTCAATATGAAATTTTTTTCATGGTTTGTGACTATCAAAGCTACCTTCTACTAAATTTTCATCAAAATCGAATATTTTTTAAGGAAACTAAAAATAAAAGTCGAATAATGCAGTATTTTGCGTTTTTCGAGCTAATTTTGAGGTTATGTGGAAAAGTCACCAATGAAAAAGTTGCAGATTTTCTCAAGATCTACAACTTTTAACATCAACTTTTTATTCTAGAAACTCAACTTTGGCTGGAAATCGCAATAATGTCTTTTTCCTCCCCCCAAAAAAAAGTGTTTTACCGGAAAAACGTTATAACTCGACAAATTTCCAATATTTCAATTTGAAATTCTTTTTCATGGTTTGTGACTATCAAAGCTACCTTCTACTAAATTTTCATCAAAATCGAACATTTTTTAACGAAACCAAAAATAAAAAACGAAAAATGCAGTTTTTTGCGTTTTTCGAGCTAATTTTGAGGTTATGTGAAAAAGTCACTAATTAAAAAGTTGTAGATTTTCTCAATATCTACATCTGTTATCTACATCTTTTTATTCTAGGAACTCAACTTTGGCCGGAAATCGCAATAATGTCTTTTTCCACCCCCCAAAAAAGTGTGTTTTACCGAAAAAACCTCATAACTGGAAAAAATCCCAATATCTTAATTTGAAATTTTTTTTCATGGTTTGTGACTATCAAAACTACCTTCTACTAAATTTACATCAAAATCGAACATTTTTTAACGAAACCAAAAATAAAAAACGAAAAATGCAGTTTTTTGCGTTTTTCGAGCTAATTTTGAGGTTATGTGAAATGTTATCGATGAAAAAGTTGTAGATTTCCTCAAGATCTACAACTTTTTTAATCAACTTTGGACGGAAATCGCAATAGTCTTTTTCCACCCCCTAAAAAGGTGTTTTTTACGGAAAAAACGTCAAAATTAGCAAAATCTCGGATTGTTAACGTATCAGTACTTCGAGTATCGATAAATTAATATTCGATATTCTACTGTATCGATACTTTACGTTCCGATCCGTATCGATACCTAATATCGATACTTTCTAGTGTATCGAGCAACCCTACTTTTTGGTATCACGCTTTTTGGCACTGACTTGCACGTGTCGGATCTTGCATTCTCGACCCAACCCTCTCTCGCCTCTTGGGCGCCAGACGACAGGGTGATAATTTAAATCGGACTCAGTTGTAGTGGACTGTATCGTGATAGAGATGTATACGAGGTGCAATGAATGATTAAAACTACGAGGGCAACACATAAAGTACAGACACACATTTCATCCAGTGATATTCAGATATGCCAGAGAATTGATAAAAAATGTGAAGAGAAGTCCAGAAGTATATATCTCAAATTGGCCAGCAATGGAATTAAAACAAACGTTTACAACACAAAAAAAACGAAGCAATCTCAAAATGGGGATTACACAATGTTTGGACCAACTCTGGTAAAATTTATGTGAATAACAACAATAAGATTCCAATAATAAGAAATCTGCAAGATATAGGTCAAAATTTATACATATGTATAATTATAACGAATTAATTTCCGTACATTTAATTTTTTATTTTTTTATTTTTTATTATACCTATTTCCTCTTTATTTCATTTTATTTAATTGTTTTTTTATGAATCATTCAATTTCATGTTTACGGACTGCTCACTTGTAACTATTATCTACTTTTACTAATTAAAATGCTAGATTACATTAATATTTTGGATAATACTGCTTCAGTAGATACAAAAGTATGTGAATATTTTTCTAATTACTTTCAGGAGAGATTGGGTAAGGATAGGTGTTCACTTGGTATAATTCACTTTAATATAAGAAGTCTTAAAAAACATTTATATGGATTATTAATATATGTCTAAATGGCAAATAATTATTTAGACATAATTATCCTCTCCGAAACAAGAAATATGAGTCAATTCTCTCTACCAAATTCTACTCATTTCTATAACGAATCAACCATCAATAAATGTGATGGAGTAATGATATATGTAAATTGTGAAATCTCATTGTTTTTTATTATTGTATATTTACATTTGTCTTTATTTAGTTTATATTTGTATCCACGTGGCAACGCCGCACACATAAGGGTCGTCACATCATAACCACCGGTTAAGAATGGAGAACTATCGATAGTCCCGACTATCGATATTTATCGATAGTGCTATTTTTACTATCGATTATTATCGATAATTTTTGATAGTTTTACATTGGTAAAGTTGACATCTGACATCTCTATCACTCTGTTGTTTATATATAATTGTCAAAATTTTGAAAAATGGTCAAAAATGGTCAACATTTTAAAAGAATGGTCAATAGGTGTCAAAAACTGTCAAAATTAGTCAATAATTGTCAAAAATGGTCAATAATTGTCATAAGCTGTCAAAATTGGCCAATAATTGTCAAAAATGGTCAATAATTGTTAAAATTTGGAAAAATGGTCAAATTTTTTGAAAAAATGATCAATAATTGTCAAAATATTTGAAAAATGGTCCAAATTTTTGAATTCAATAAAGTTTTGTTTTTTGCATGAACGTAGAAAAAGTTTTGTTTTTTGCATGAACGTGGAAAAAATATATTAAGTAATATATCAAGTTACTGGATAACTCTGAATTCAAAGCTGCGTAAAGTTAAAGTTCCGACGACTAATTGGTTTTCACTTGAAAAACAAAGCGGGGTCATGGTAAATTAAACCTGCCGAAATGCTTGTTAAATTTATATGGAACTTAACAGAAAGCTCTTTGATCTTCATCACAAAGAATAGTCCAGAAACTACGTACTAAATTAACCATGCCAAAGAAATTTCACAGTAACCGTGTTTAAAGTGTGATGGATTATTCATTACTTCTAGGATGGAACATTGAAAGTCTTTTGTCAACTGCTTTTAAAAGGTTACAAAGTTTTCTAAGCTAAAAACTCTAATAAAAGTTTGCTAGATTAAAAGATGTCTAATATAAACGTATGAATAATGTGATAACTCTTGAGATGCTCATAAAAAATATATTTGGCAGGGGCATATTAAAACTAAAAATATTGTCCAATTTAAAATCAATATAGTATATTGGGTTGACATTTACTGAGACCTAAAAGATCGATCGTGCCCTTCTTCTTCTTCTTCTTATCACGCCCTTTCCTGCCGAAGGTTAGCGATCCAAATGGCAATTGTTGCTCTGGAAACTGCAGCACGAAGGATTTCTGCAGACGAGCGGTCTTAAATCTTTTAGCCATGAGTTCTGGCGTCTTCCTACTGATCTTTTCCCATGAACTTTGCCCTCTATTATGAGGCCCACTTTCTTCTGATTAGTTCCTGAGGAAAGTCTCAGAGACTAGTAGAAATAGACCTAGACCTTTAGTTTAGGTAGATGTCCCACTTCCATCCAGGAGTCTCCTAGGTGCTGTGCCAAATGATTCTGAATTGCTGAGCAATCCGCAAGTCTTCTTCCTCCACTATTTTGAGCTTTTTCAGGTGTCATTCAGAAGATACTTGAGGTTTTTCCCACACTTCCAGAGTATTTGGTTCCTGGCACGTACACTCCTATCCTAGTTCCTTCTATTGCTTTTGAGCCATCTGTATACCATTCCTTCTTGTTGCTCCTTATCGAATTTCTTTGAAAAATTCTACTTTTTCATCATACCATCTTGTGGCATGTCCCAGGTTTGAGATGACTTTTTAATTCCTGCCACATCAGAATAGCCAGGGATCCAGACCAGACACACTTTGTTGAGTCTTTAATGTAGTAAGTTGGATCATTACTCACGGAACACTCTGTATATTTTTTGTATAGAAACAAACAGTATAGTAGTTTCTCTTGCTTTATAATAAACCTAACTACGTCATAGTTATTTATCCTTTTGTAGACTTTTCTAACCGGTGATGTGGTTTGGCTAAAACGTATTTTTATTCGGTGTGTATTTTAACATCTTGGCTAAATTAAATTATAGCTGTGAAGGTGATTTTTCACTCGTCGGTAGTCAATATAAACAAAAATGCTCCTTGTAATATAAAACACGTAGTAAGTAGACGAAATAACTTCTTATATAAAAGAATCCGCAATATAAGAATAAAAAAGCCTACTTTTATTCGGATCACTTACATTTGTTGACTTATGGTTGGACTACGCGTAGAATTCTGTTGTTGGAATCAAGTAAATGTTTTGACCTTAGACCGAAAACACTTTTACCGAAATTGCAATTTATTGTGTGGCGATATAGAAAAAGTTCGACGTCAGTGTGGGCTGTTGAAAAGAAAAACCTCCACGATTTAACGGAGGAGTGTTGCTTTCGTGTTTACGAAACGGAGAGCAACTTTTAAAATTAAGTGAACCCCAAATAAAAAGTCACAGTCTCATTGAAACTTCGAGGACATTTTTATATAAAGGTTGAGGTTCACTGGCAAATAATTTTCCAAGTTAAGTTATTGCTCGCTTTTTACCCACGCCATTCATGAATTCAGAGAGAAAATTTTGAGTTGGTCTTTCTTGATCTAATTTGTCGATGCTCAAAACCGCCAGAAGTTGTTTGTCTCGGCGAGTTGAATTTACTTGGGGAGAAGTGATGTAAATTTCCCCTTAGAAAAAGGGGTCTAGATATAAAGATTGACCTATCTTGTGGACTATATAACAGGGTAATGGAAAGAAGAAGCAAAAAAGGGGTAAAATCGATCGCCAATGCAGACGATTTGGCATTAGTGGTGGGAGACGACACAAACTGGGTCCTCACTAGTAAGGTTAACCTAGAGCTGGAAGCGCTCACCAAATGGGTAGAAAAAAAAAAGATCTGGAGTTAGCCTTATGGGATAAGGAAAACCAGGAACGATCTGTGTCCCGTCTGTGTAGTGGTAGACGACGCAAGAAGAGAGGAGTCGGATTGAAAAGGATCTAGGTGTAATCTTGGGTGAACCTAGAGTGATTTTTGAGCAGATAATGCTTCACAAGAAAAAGTTCTAAGTATTTTTAGGGAGGGTTATAGACTCAATGAAAAAGAAAGAAGCCAGAGAAAGGGCTAGAAGGGAATGAATGAAGGAGTGGAAACAACCAAACAAAAAAAAGCTGGCGTTCCCCGATGATATGTTCGCTGGGAACGGTTTTGGGGGCGCTAGCAGGAGAAGAGAGGAGGGTTTTAGCTGGTAGGCTCCTTCGAGGAACCTGCATAGGTGTTGGGTTATAAACGCGATTGGCTGAATCCGCACCTCTGGGACACCTTCCCACCTTTTTGAAGATTTCCCGCCTCCCACAAAAAAAGATATAAAGATCTAACTTTCTCAATGTGTAAACTTTCAGTGAATTTTGGTAGAAACGATAGCTTCGACTATGTTCATTCAAATGGGTTTTGACACCTTCTCTTGTGTACATATAGAAACTGGGCCACGACAGAAAAGAATTCAAAAAGTGGATAACTAAAAACTGAAAACATCTTGTAATTTGTTAGATTCAAGTAATATTAATGAGAATTAATAATAACAGAGTTTGAATAATGGGAATTTATTGGAATGCGATGGAATAAACATTTCGTGAATGTTAAAAATTAATTATAAGAGTAGAAAGGAACTTATCAGAAAGCCAGCTTAGCTCTCGGCTAAGTTGTTCTTGTTGTCTTTTCTTTCGACTTCAATGAAAATCCCTCGCTGCTTACTGATGATTTTCAGCCGTAATCGGTAATGAAAAGAGGCACAATCGAGATCCAAAATAAATTATTTGGAAGGAACGTGTAAAAAGAAGCTTTTGTGTATTATTACGAGGGTTGTATTTAACAACATATTTGGTGCTACGACATTTTAGAAAAAGTACGGGTTGTTTGAGAAACCTTTTTGTGAAAGAGATGTCCAGTCTGAAACTGGCACTGTGAAACTCGAGCTACTCATATTGATCATCCAATATATCATCAGATATCTAAGAATGGTTTTCAATCAACTTCTTGGTCTTCAGTCCCATAATTATTGTCGATATAATAGCGCTTTACAAATGGAGCAAATTTTGAAGCTTGCTTCTTATTGCGCGACATAGGACTTTTGGAAAGGCTAGTCAAAAATTTGGAAAAAGGGTCAATAATTGTCAAAAACTGTCAAAATCTTGGAAAAATGGTTAATAATTGCCAAATATTTTCAAAAATTGTCAAAAATTTGGAAAAATGGTCGATAATTGTCAAAAATTGTCAAAAACTGCCAAAAATGGTCAATATTTGTGAAAGTTTTGAAAAAATGGATAATAATTGTCAAAAATTTTGAAAAATGGTTAAAATATTTTGAAAAATTATCAAAAATGTTCAAAAACTGTCAAAAATTGTTAAAATTTTGAAAAATAGTCAAAAATTGTAAAAATTTTGAAAAATGGTCAAAAATTGTTAAAATTTTGAAAAATTGTTAAATATTCAAAAAAAAATGGTCAAAAATTGTTAAATATTTAAAAAAATGGTCAATGATTGTCAAAATTTTTGAAAAATTGTCAAAACTGGTCAATAATTGTTAAAATTTTGAAAAATGGTCAAAAATTGTTAAAATTTTGAAAAAATTGTCAATAATTATAAAAGACTGTCAAAAATGGTCAATAATTGTCAGAAAATGTCAAAAATGATCAATAATTGTGAAAATTTTGAAAAATGGTCAAAAATTGTCAAAATTTGGAAAAAAGGGTCAATAATTATAAAAAACTGTCAATAATTGTTAAAAATTGTCAAAATTTTTGAAAACTGGTCAATAATTGTCAAAAATTGTGAAAATTTTTCGAAAAATTGTCAAAAATTGTCAAAATTTTGAAAAAATGGTCAATAATTATAAAAAAACTGTCAAAAATGGTCAATAATTATTAAAAATTGTCAAAAATGGTCAATAATTGTCAGAACCTTTCAAAAAGCTAAAAAATTGTCAAAAATGGTCAATAATTGTTAAAATTTGGAAAAATGATCTGAAATAGTCAAAATTTTTGAGAAATTATGAAAAATGATCAGTAAATGTCAAAACTGTTAAAATTGGTGAATAATTGTCAAAAATGGTCAATAATTGTCAAAGATTGTCAAAATTTTTGAAAAATGGTCAAAATTTTCGAAAAATCATCAAAAATTGTCAAATTTTTTGTAAAATGGTCGATAATTATAAAAAACTGTCAAAAATGGTCAGTAATTGTTAAAAATAGTCAAAATATTTGAAAAATGGTCAAAATTTTTGAAAAATTGTCAAAAATGGTCAATAATTGTCAGAACTTGTCAAAAATGCTCAAAAATTGTCAAAAATGGTCAATAATAGTTAAAATTTGGAAAAATGGTCTAAAATGGTCAACATTTTTGAAAAATTGTCAAAAATGATCAATCATTGTCAAAACTTTCAAAATTGGTCAATAATTGTCAGAAATTTGGAAAAAATGGTCAATAATTGTCAAAAATTTTGAAAAAATGTTCAATAATTATCGAAAATTGTCAAAATTTTGAAAAAATGGTCAATAAAATATAAAATAAAACTTAGCAGAACGTACTGGGCCTAATGTAATTCCCAACATCGCGTTCTATTGCGCGTATTTTTATTGATGGTTTTCCCAACCTCGCATTCTATTGTGCATAAGAAGCAAGCTTCTGTCGGCGGTCCGACTACCGCTCACCTTTTTTTTTTGTTGAGTAGGGGTTATCCAACATTGGGAAACTTTCTCTATAACGAGGTCCTACGACAAGTAACTCTGCTTCTTCCTACTGAAGCTTCCTATTTAATACTGTTTGCGCTGATCTCTTAATGGTTCATTGTATATTATTGACCCAGCAATATATAGTCAGATATCCAAGCATGATTTTAAATGAACTTCTTGGTCTTCAGTCAAAATAACAAATTAACTGGAAATTTAAACACTTCAGAACTTAACAATGCTCTACAAATTATTATACTCTGTGAACAGCAAAATCATTTTTTCAATGAAATAAAATGCCTAAATTCAAATTCACCATTAAAATCAGCCTTGAGCTCGTTGTCACCTTTTTTAGACTCTAATTTTATATTAAGAGTCTAAACACACAAATTAAAATTTGAAAGCTTCGCGCTCCGCTTTTCCCATTTAAAATAAATGCGGATTCGATAAAATGCATTTGACATGAATTTTCGTAATAAAAAATATTTTAACTCCTGAGTAATTTATAAAAAAATGTCACACGTCATATCCATTACCAAGCTCTACAAATCATTAAAGTTTAAACTGGAATCTCGACCTTTCCTCGACTCCTCCAGCGACGGTTATTGGGGTCATATCCTGTCTCTTCCTTGACTTTTCTGCAGGGAAGGTCGGTATTACAAAAAATCCGATAAGTGTCAGTCATAAATTTGAACTGAAAAAGTCTGCGTTTTAAAAGGAAATCGTCTAAAAGGCGTTGAAATGCAAAAATGCCTTTACAAATTTCATATATAAAAGCTAGCAAAAACCCCGAAAAGCTTTTAACTATGAATGATGATACGAAAATTGATAATATGAGGAATTGACAGTTTGTAGTGGTGAAGAGAAAAATGTAACTAGATAATTTTGTCTAGAAGGAATATATGAACAATTAGAGATTGAATAATTCTGGATAGGAATAAAGAAATGGTATAAAGTATCAATATGTAATGTTGGGGATTTGGTGTGGATAAGCCTCTTTAATTGGTCACTCTTACTTTAATAAAACTACGACTTCTGGCACTGGGATAAGTTCTATTTATTACCATCTTCAATATTACACATTATAACTACTTAAGATTACTAAATCTATATAAGTATCTATCCTTATAGCATACTTATAGTTTAACTGAAGAGCATAATGACTGCAACTAAATTAGAATGAATATTGATTATTGATATATCTGAATGTCAACTCTATAATTCACATTACGGTTCAAGTTCGATGATATTTAATATTTACTGTTACATGTTTATTTACGTGATGAACTTGACTCGGTACCTGTCGACCTCGATAGTTATATTTATGTAATATTCTAACGTTTAATGATTTACTGAACATAGTTTCAAGGGAATTTATTTCTTATTTTATTTTATTATTATATTATGGTATTATGCCAAAACTTTTCGGTGGTAAAAACATGGAATGTAAATTTTCCAGATTCATTCTATTCTTGTTGGGTATTTCAGTTTCTACCTTTCTAATAAATTTATTATCACAAATTGGAGTTAATATACTCTTTATCTGCCACAAGGCATCCCTTTGCTATGCAGTTCTCTAGCCCTTCTGCTTTTTGCAGTGTCTATTGAAACACTTTACATGATGAAAGATATTCATCCAACCAATCGCATTTCCGTTCATGGACTACTACCGGTGTTTCAATCACGAAAGTGCATTATCTACGTTTAAGCGACGACGACCCTTTCAGACCGGTCACTGATCGTAATTTAAGGATACCTAATAGGTTTATGTAGTTTTCCCTTATCGAGGAAAATTTTTACGTGACAGCCTTCCATAATAAGAATTATTACAGTTGAAATACGATAAAAGTAAACATAATCCTAAAATTCAACTATACAAAATAATTTTGGACAAGGGCTTCACTTTTAAAGGGACTGCAACGAACGATATCGTTAATTAGTTATTCAAAAACGCTTTTCCAGTGCTTTGCCAAACTATTCCAGATATGTCACGAGAATTGGAAACTTTTCAATTTAAATTCAATTACATTTATAAATTAATTTGTTATTGCTTTGCCTGGTTAAACTCTGAACGAGTCTGTGACTGGCAATCTATTTTGTAGTTGAATGGGTGATTTGGTTAGTAGATAATTAACATGAGATATCCTGATGATCGGCATGTTAGACCCTGAATAGAGGGAGCAATCTGCACAAATCGATATCATCAAGAATAAATGCCAACTAATGTATTTGTATCTATGCAGGGTGTCGTGCACCGGAAGTAGCACATTAGCATCTCTAGGTGAACTATGAACAGCAAAGTTATAAAAATTTAGTGGTTCCATTTGTTATTAAGAGGGGGATCGAACCGTTGTACATACGACCCGCTGAATTATTTCTTATATCAGAGCATGTGAATAATAACAGACGGAAGATTATGTCTGGGTTGTATTTAATATTTTCAAGCTTTGACCATTTTCTAATGTTCTATTTTTGAGGACACCCTGAAGAAAGTATCCAGCGAAGACTTGGCAACATACTGAAATATGAACCTTCTACTGTATTGTGGATATGGTCGGATCCAAGCACTTAACTTAGAAGTCATTTTTCTGAATAAACTCACAAAACGTCTAAAACTTTTTAAAATGTGTGTTCTTTACTTTTCGGTATACGCAACAAAACTAAACTCTGATTTAGTAACCGTCTGTACAACTGATATAAAGGATTTCCCATTTGTCAATCCTCTTCTTAATCCCGAAATAGGTTGGTAAATTTATATTTTTTATTTCATTACTAGCCCAAAATTTTATTACAGAAAGGTTTAGTAATAAAATGAAGTACCGAATATGAATAACATCATCATTAGGGAAGCAAGTTTAAAAAAGGCACAAAAAGGCGGAATTTACGAAAAAAAGGTAAAATATACAAAAATCATCTAGAATAGGCAAAATAGGCAAAAAATGCATTTTGCCTAAAATCCGAGCTTTATTAATATCATTTAATTTCTGAGCTGGATCGTGCCAAAATTATTGTTTTAGTTTAAGAAAGCCACTCACGGGGTGAAGATTTTGTGTTTATGGAAGACAATGCGCCTCCACATAGGACTCGAGCAGTTAATGATTATCTTGAGTCACAAGGAATTCGACGTTTGGAGTGGCCTGCGATATCGCCAAACATGAACCCAATTGATCATGCCTGGGACACACTCTCCAGAGCTGTTCACGTTCGACGAAATCCTCTCCCAGAACGCACCAAGAACTAGCAGTTGCTGCAAGAGAAGAATGGGAGAATTTGCCACAGGAAGCAATTGATCGCCTTGTTAGCAGTATAAGAGCTCGAATGCAGGCTTTCATTGACGCCTATGGTGGAAGTACGCTGTATTAACAGTGTAAAATTAATTTTCATTTTCCTAATTTCTGTTCTAATACAAAAAGTATCTACCAACTGAATAATGTTCATTGTATAATTATTGATCTATAAAAGTAGTTTGGTACAATTTATAATAATAACGGAGATTTTAGGTGATGCATAAGTTTTGAAACTATGTGTAGTTTAGTACTATTATAACGCCTTACTAAGTTTTTGAAAAATATTTTTCAAAGAACAGAGACCGTTCACTGGGGTTAATGTATTGATGTGGTTTCAGCATTGTCTCCAGTCCAGGATTATGCCCCTGGACGGTTGACATCTACCTTGTACTGATGAGGCGCAAATACGCCGAAACCGGTCTGCAGGTGATGTTGTCCCTTCTAATTACAATCCAGAATGGTTGGTTATATCTTGCAGACTTAGAAATGTAAGTCTGTCGGGGCATATAGCCTGAGAATTGATAACACACCTTACTAAAATATGACAATTTTTACAGGAAACTGTAATAAAGTAAACACAAATTTAATTTTCCAATCGGCAACTAGAGGGCGTTATGTAACACCTAGTTCTATTTATGATTTTTTCTGGGAAATTTCAAATGAATTGCTTTAGCTCTAACCAGCTTACAAAAGGGAAATAAGTTGACTTTTTATTCTGTCAAAACCGCGAACTGATATCTCTTGTCATTACAAAGATATTGGCATTTTTTGTAAGTAAAATCAAAGATTTAGTTTTTAAAACAAGTCCAACTACACGTGAAAATATGAAAGGGAGGATTCAAAAAGCAGTGAAATTGAAACCAGTGTTAATTCCACTATAGAAAGGCCGGTGGTGTTATTGAATCACCCTGTATACGTTTTCCAAGTTTTTTGCTTGAAATCCTGTTTCAATTTAAGCTACCACACTAATAAGAATGCCTCCGTAGATCCCACAGTTCCTTAAATAACCTTAATTCAATTTTCTTCTGTTTGAACATTTATTGATTAGTATTTTATTTGCTTCTGGTCCCATGTGTATTTAATTTCTGTCGTAATTTTAATCCATTCCCGGTGCTTTGATTTATATCAGTTCCCTAATAATCTATTTTTATCACCTATGAAAAAAATGATTGAGGTGGAAATATCGATCAAATATATGATTGGCTATGAAAGTTTTGTACAACAATTAATATCCATAAAATAATAGTAGATGAAATAATGTCATAGCCAGCAAAAGAACTTAAAATGTGTACCTGACAGAAAAGTATATTTCTTCAATTAGGATATTTTTTTCTGTTTCAATTTCCTTCAAAATGTCAGAGATCGGAAAGCGAAATTTCTTTTTCTTTTTATTTATCACAGCAGCTTGTTTTGCTGTCTCATATAATAATATAGTACATAAATTGTTTGTAGAAACTTTTCTCGGTTCTTTTTAGCGGTGACTGCTGAAATGTTTAAATTGAAGGATGAACTGTCTCCCGTAAAATAAATTAGAAACCCAATAAAAGTTCCTGCATGTTTTTTAATGAGCTTAGCAAATAAAGGGGTGTTGATGTTTTCATATACTCCTCGTTATATAATAATTTTCCTCAAGGACATGTCGCTTAATTTTATTCATAGTCACATTCAGCACAATTTACAAGTAAATCAATAATTCAATTAATTTACTTTCATGACAAAATATACAATTTAGACTTCAATACGTTTTCCATCATGAATGGTATTCGACCGGGGAATGTGAAAAGTTTTTTTTCCAATTCATAGTCGGTAATTTTATAAAAATGAATTTTTTCTATGCAGACTGTCTGTAAATTTAATCAAAATAAAACAGTTTCAGCTCCACATATATTGTGAGTATTGGGAATGAATCTAAATATTTGCCAGCAACGTAAAATTAATACCGAAAACCTATTGTTTAAACGTTTTGTGGTTTCGATTAATTTTGTGTACGCAGTTGAAGTGCATAATTTTCAAATTTAATGGTAGTTATGATTCCCGTGTACTATTTAAATTACCATTAGATAGAAAACAAATAGTAGAATGGAATATTTAATATTCTGCGGTTAGTTTGAACTTATGGGAGAAATGCAAAACAAATACATTTTGAAGGTTTTATTGCAGCCTCCAGTTATATTAAAGTGCAGGGGTCGGCAACCTACCTGGTAGTTTAAAACGGCACGCATAACTTTGTAAAGTTTGGTGTATAATTAAAAAAAAAGATTTAATTTTAAGGAGACTTATTGTAATTTCAAAATAATCTACGGAAATGTTCAACGTACAAGCTGGCAACGTAGCTCGACCGAGATAAGTGATGGCAGGCCAGGCTAGAACGACGCGACCGCGATGGGACGTTTCTAGAAAAGAGAAGACGCGAGTAGGTGATTCACGGCTTTTCGAACGCCCGGTAAGCGGCATTGCCACGGTTATACGGAAAACTTCTAGGAAGCGGATTTATCATTATATAAACGAGTATTCAATTAAAGTTAGTTTAGTTTAGTAAAGATAAGTTCCAAAATCAAAGTTTAGTGTTAAAAGTTGTACCCAGGGTAGTTAATCGTAACATTATTTATCAACCTGTAACATACAAGTGCGCGATTAACTATAGTGTTATGACGGCTAAAAAGCAGAAATTAGACGTTCGTCTCTTTCAAAAATCTATCCAAATAATTGTTTATCCTCAGAGTGACTGTCAATAGTGTTAACTTGTCAGTTGGTACCCTATTGTACATTTTGATATATTGTTGCTGATATAGTTATTTTCCTAACTAGCCAAGTTATTAGTTGATTCGTTCAAATTTTCATAATTAATTAATAAAAACTAGGCTTCCTTAGCTGCTTGGTCTGCCTTATGATTGACCAGTCCCATTTTCCAATTATCGATACATATGTAATTGCCATATCTTTGGATTTTTCACGATGATCTTCATCTTCATGTTTAATGAGCGAGTCGTTCTATATGTTAATACTATTTACTTGTACTAAACCTCTTAGAACTTCACTTGAAATGTCAAATTTAATACCAAAATAAACAGAGACATCTTTTTGATTTAAAACATTGTTTCTGCTCTTTTCAAGTGGTAGTCGCAAAAAATTGGTTGTGATTTAAGGTATATTCGTGTTATTTACGTATATAATATAGAAAGAATTTCTACATGTTCGGGAGCCCTCCTTTGGGAAAAGGCAAAAAGTGAAACCCGGTGGTGCAGGATCAAAGTAATTGAAGTGAGTGTGAATACGCAAAAAGCCAATAATGTATATGGAACAATAAATCCCATATTTTTTTTGCTCTTTTTGATTTTATTTCAAGAGGTTGAATACAAAAAAAATAATATATCAGGGAGTTTAGACGTGTTATGCGTTAGGTTAAGGGTTTTTATTATGGGGGCCGGTAAATTTTAAAAGTGTCAGCTTTTTGGCACAAAATCAATACCAATCATATACAATATTTAGTTACAATCCACTCAACTAAAATTCTCCCACGGAAAATATAAAAACAGGTATTACGGTACAAATAAATTTCTCTGAAATAAACTGGAATTGAATCAGTAAAACCGCAGGATATTACTACGAATCCGGATTTCAAACAAACACCGGATTTAAAAACCCACGTAAGCCCGTTGACTTTGTTACTAAAGGTATTTGCATGGTATTAGTTTGTCGTGATTCATACCTTTCTTCTAATTGCTGTCAATCATTAACTTTTTGAACATTGTTTATTTTTAAGCTTAATCTCAGGGTCGTGGGTTCGTGCCCCACGTTGGGCGCCAATGAAATATACTCTAACTCTCGGCGTTGGGCGTTAATAAAAAAAATTAAAAATGAATAGCGAAGGTTCTTGCGTAACTGATATTAAAATTTGGAGATAACAAAGCCAGTTCTCAGGGCTTACAGTTCCTGGGATAAACCATTATATAGTTCCTGTAATATATCGTTCCGGAGATATACAGTTTGTAACCGTAACCGTCGGTTGTTCGTGACTTGGACGCAAGAGTGGCCACTCGAGACAGATGCCGGCATGAGACTCTTCTCAAGTGGTTCTACTCCATGTTAGTACTGCACTAGGTATGTCAGAGGTTGTCAGACTATAAGAAGCTTTAGGGCGCCACTACCTTTTAGACGTCGACGATAGAACAAAATGAATTTAAACAAATAGAAAACTAAGGTGAAAAAGGTAGAAGCACCTTGTAGAAATTAAATTAATATATTTATTTAAAAAATTAAAAACTTTAACCCGAACACGATCCCCTACAGCTCTTATAGCCGGGTGGATGAGAAATTAAAAAAAGAAATTAATACATTAATTTTCAAAAATGAAATGAAGCCTACTTTTTCTGGTACTTACCTTAAGTACCTTCTCCGGGAAGGGTGTGCAGAGAAGTGGACCTGGAGGTATCTCAGTGGTTTTCAGAGAGGTCCTTAAGGTATCTTGAAGGTGTCTTTGAACTAGTGATATCTTTGAGGTATCCTAGCTGTTAACGGAATCTAAGCAGTTAACGGTATATTAGCTGTTAACGGTATCTTAGCTGCTAACGGTATCATAGCTGCTGTGCTGACCACACCACAGCAATTTAAATAGGAAAGATATAAAGACGATAAATATGGAGGTCTTTCCTCGAAGAAAGTCGATAGCGTGGCGTTGTAAAAATGGAAGCGACCTTAGGCAGATGTCAATTGTCTTATGGTCGGGGTTGAAGATTGGGGTGGCTAATGAGACGACGATAGGGAATTAGAGAAAGATTTGCGATATAAATTTTAAAGTGTTACAAGTTGCTGCAAAAAAAAGTTACCGGGCAAGACAAGTTGCTAAATACCAGAAATAAATTTTCCCTGGATAAAATCCCGGAGTATAAGATGGAAGAACTCTAACTCAGGTGAGTAATTTGTTAAAATTGTAAGGCTTCACCCATGTTTTTTCTAATGTTGTAATTTTATATTTGTCTACTTTAATTTACTAACCCATTTACCTCAATTTGGAAATTCCAATTAATTTATTTTCACTATATATATTTTTGCAAGTCTTATTTATCATTCAGCAACCAAAATTACCTTAATTTTTTTTAAATCCCCAATCAGATGACAATAGTTAAGTTAGCTGATTTACAATTTGAATTTTTTAAAATTTTTTTAAGAAATAAAATTAGTGGCCCCCTTCTTATAAATATCTGTAAGATTTATTTACCTAACGTCGATAGGTAACAAAGATTTGAGAACAGGCTTTGTTATCTCCAAATTTTAATATTAGCTAGGCAAGAAGTTTTTTATTAATGCCCAACGCCGAGAGTTGAAGTATGATTAATTGGCGCCCAACGTGGAGCGTTTGGTATGTTTCATTTGGGTATTGATTATTTTAGCAAATAATTAACCGATAATTGAGTTTCAATAGCTTGGAAACATGGAAACTTTTTATATGCTCTTGGCTCTGAATCCGTTGTCGGAGAGCGTATTAATTCCAACGGTAAACTACTTGACGTTGGATGTGGGTCTGCCACTTCATACGAAATCGGTAAATTCTATCCAGCCACAGCCACTTCATCGTTAGATGTGAGCACCCGGGCCAAATTTCATGAATATTATATTATCGGGATAGTTCTCTTAATCACTATTCCCTAAATTTAGCACGTTCACATTTTACAACCAATATTTTCCCAATATTATAATAAATATAAACTTTATATGTCACTGTATATTGTCACAATATTTGTGATAGTTTATTGATGACAGATTTTCTAGAGTGAAATAGGGCGTTGGATATGATAGGATTCGACGCTTTCAGCTGGCTAACACTTGTAATTGACAATAACTTGAGATGTAAAACTCGCATCAATACCCGCTAAAATCATTCAACCTTGAAGTTTATTATCTTGTAAAGCACTACATCGCAGTAACGTTTCAGTTTATGCTCTACCAAACGTTTCACGATAATAGGTGTTGAAATAAAAATTTACAAATCTTGTTTGGTTGCGAAAATTTTGTAGATGAAGCTGAAATACATTCCACAATAGTTGAACAATAACAGATTTGATAGGTTAAACAGCATATGCTATAAATAAAAGAAAAAGAAGTCCAGAATATATGTGCATCCTTTCTTTTACCTCAAGTGGAATGTTCCACTGAAAGTTTACCCAAGCTTTTATTCTTGCATCCATATCTATATATTCAGGATCACGGAGATCCTAAATTTGTTTTTTTTATTAACAACTAGTATATTTACAATTTGCTTCTTACAGAGCATTAAGTGAATGTGTTGGTTGAGTAGGCTTGGAAGGGAAACACCCATTAGTGTTTCTCCTTATTGATTATTTCTATGATGGATTAAGTCTTCAGGCCATATTTTGTGTAGTCTTCTCGCATAAGGTCCGTTATTGTATAGTTCTTCAATTAGGCGGTTGTCATAGTTGGTGAATCGGTCCCTGGAGCTGGCGGTTATTTTTTGTAATTCTTCCGTAACAAAAGGAATGTTTAGATCAGTATGGAGAGTTCTATTGCTGATATACCATGGTGCATCTACGATTGATCTAAGTGCCTTAGTCTGAAATCGTTAATTTTTTGATTCTGGTTGGCCTAGCACATCCCCAAAGCTGTACTTCATATGACCAAATAGGTTTTAATTTGCTTTATATAAAAGAATCTTGTTGTTTAACGACAGTTTTGATTAACGTCCGAGCAGCCAGTACATGTTTCGAAACTTGATGTCCAACTGTCGGTGTTTGGTTTCGATGTATGTCTTCCATGTAAGTTGTCGATCTAAGTGTAGCCCAAGGTTTTGACAGGTATTGTAACAGGAGATCCTGTTTCTCTGCTCAAAATAATTCGTGTTGCTTATATATTACCTATTTTAGTACCTCTCGAGCCATCTAACGGCAATGCCTAGGAACGCATGTAACTACATTTAATTATAATGTCGACGCACGTTAGATTCCTTACTTATGTTCTCATATCTTTTCTGAGAGGGCACTGTTAAAGATTTAAAACATCCGAAAATTGTCAGAAATGATGTGCGCAGAAAAGTTTGTTGGTAATTAGATACCATTTTGGAGACAAGCCTGACCGGCGTTCTCTTGATTGTCTAAAAAGAAAGACAATTATAATGTGAGTTGTGTCGAAGGAAATTCTAAGTAAGACAATACCTTTTTATACATTACTAATGATTGTCGTGTATATATCTTTGAAATGTTTGTGGGATGACTCTGTCATTCTAAATTAATTGCTTTCGCCGACAGCACTTGTTGCTTGTAGAAGCTTCTAAAAATTCCTGTGTATTTTTAGATTGCAACAACTCTCCATTCTACACTCTACGTTCTCCATTCTCCATTCTCCATTCTACACTCTACGTTCTACATTCTCCATTCTACGTTCTACATTTTACCTTCTACATTTTACAATCAACCTGATTCGGGGTTACATTCTACAATCAACCTGATTCAACTAGCAACTTGATTTGAAAATCAATTCAGTTCGATTCTCTACTTCCGACACTACGTTATACTTGCTTTTACAAGTATGGATCATATTATGTCCAGTACTTTATTGACATAAAATTCATTTCTCTTCTCTATGGGAGAATACGAAAACCATTTATAGATGCATAAGCCGATACATATTTCTTTGATTCGTCATATTGTTGTAGAACCTTTAGCATTGAAATAATTTCCCTAGGAACCTAATTAATTTGTATATTTAATGTACGACGGCCAAGGGCCATATTTGTAAAATAGTAGGGACCAAAGTCGACTTTAGGTAGGATATTCTTCATTAGATTGTTAAGTTACTTTCCCGATTTTTTATTTCATGATCATCTACGTACCTATAAAAAACCATATACTCTGTTTTTCTTCATTTGATCAGGGTTAATTATATTATTTCATTTTACAAATGACGTGGCGCTCAAACAATTTATATGCCAGACAAATTTTTATCATCTAAGTGTTATACAACATTTAGGCGAAAATTCACGACCCATTGTTTTACCTAGAGCTTAGTCGAAGGCATACAGTAAGTAACACTAGAATTATTATCTTTTTTATCGCTAGAGCTTACCTTAGATGTTACAGTATTTATTGTTAAATGTGGGCAGTTGCCATGTCGAGTTGTAAATGTAACTTGTACCGATTTGGTTTGGTTGACTTTTGCTCTCCATCTACTATACCAGACATTGGGGAGGTTAAGATGCTGCTGGAGGTTTTCTGAAGCTGTATCAGGGTTTTCATCAACTGATAGTATTGCTACGTCATCAGCAAAAGATGCTATAGTGGTGTTTACGGTTTCGGGTAAATCAGACATATAAATAAGGAAGAGCAGTGGTCCAAGAATGCTCCCTTGGGGGACGCCGGATTTAATTGGGTTGATGGTGGATTGAGTGTCTTCGTGTTTAACGAAGAAATGTCTATCTGTTAAGTAGGATTTGAGGAGCAGGTAAAAGTTATGGGAAAGGGTGTTTTTTAGTTTAAAGAGAAGGCCTGGATGCCATACTTTGTCGAAGGCTTGTGAAATATCAAGGAATACTGCGTTGCAGTATTTATTTTCTTCATTGACTATCCTGTGGACTTGTTCCGTGGTAGAGTGGTGCTCTCGGAAACCAAATTGATGATTTGGAAGGAGTGTATGACGTTTGTTCGTGTGGAGATTTACCTGGCTTGGGAATCATTATGATTTCAGCGTACTTCCAGATTGTGGGGAAACAGGCTACACTTATGGTTATGTTGAATATGGTCGTCAGTAAGATGATTGCTTCTCTGGGTAGTTGTTTCAATATTTGTCCTGTTATTAGATCATAACCAGGAGCCTTTCGAGGGTTCAGTTTGCTTATTCCTTCTTTGACTTCTGCAAGAGAGAAATATTTGATAGGTAGAGACATTTCGTAGCTAGCGTCTAGAAATCTCTCCATCTCTTGATCTATCTTGTCATCATCAGGTATGAAAACTTCTGTTGGGTATTCAGCAAAGTTTGTCACCGGACATTCTCCCATTCTCCGTTTGGTTTACGGATTGGAGGTACATGTATTTGTGGTCTTTTCAATATTTTTGCCGCCTTCCTGAGTGTGTGGTCGTCAACATATAGACTTGTTATGTATTGTTCGAAGGTGTTGCTTTGGGCATCTTTGAGTGCTGCCTTTAGTTCTCTACTGAGCCGATTGTAGTTATGTTGGTCTAGAATATTTCGTGAACGTTGCCAAATTCTTCTTGCTCGGCGTTTCTCGGTTATAAGTTGTCTGATATGCAGTGGTACGCTTAGGGTATTACCATTTGTATCCTGACTGTTGTCCGGAGTAGACTGCCACGCTGCACTTTGTACTAGTTTAGGGAAGTACTGAGCTGCCTCATCAAGATCCCTTCCAGTTAGTTTTTCTTGTTGTAAGCCTAGGAGGAGGAGTTTTGTTGATGACTGAAGTGCTAATGTTCACTATTACTGGGGTGTGGTCAGATGGAAGGTCCAAGTGTGATTCAACTGTACAGTTGCCGAGCCGGCGAGCATTGGTTACGAATTTTACCGGTTCAACGTGTCTTTGCCAGCGACCGGCGAACGCGCTCAACTGTGAAATGTCACATTGCTTTCTTTCGCTGTGGCCACATTTAACTCTGAAATATCCCTAACAGCAAAAATGGATACTGTATTAAGTTGTGTAGATTTCCTGATTCGTTCATTCATTCGTTTGGGTTGTGATCAACAGCCCAGGCACTTCAACTGAAACTTTGTACCATTTCCCATATTATCTACTTCCATTCCTGAAGATTCGTGTCTTCTTTAAAGGCCACTAGACTGACTGGAGGGATTTTCGGTAGTTGTAATGGTTGTATTAATTCCTCTCCAAAGTGCTTCCCTTTAAGTACTTGTAAGTTCTCGCAGAAGCAGTGTATGTGAGTAGGTGTTTCATCATCAAGTTCACTAACTTTGCACATTTTCTGCTGATGTTTTCTCAGGGAGCAGTGTCCAGTCACCAGGTCGGTAACTGTCTTCAAATGTCTCTTACCCAGTTTCAATAGCCTGGTTGAGAGTTCCTTGTCTACCTTGTTCAGTAAACTCTTTGTATGGAGGTGCCCTTGTGTCAACCTCCATTTGAGTTGGTGTTTCCTATCTAGCCAGTTCCCGATTTCCCCTGTTATGCAATCTTCTGTGATACCACAAAATGGTTCTATGAAGTTTCCTTTAGAGCCTTCTCTATCTAACTGGTCCGCCATTTCATTACTTGCAAACACCCATTTTAGAGACACTTTTGTCTCTTGCCAGCCTGTTAAGGGATTATTTGCAGTTTTTTACCAGTCTAGACCTAGTGGTTGGATTACTGATAGCTTTTAGCAGAGCCTGGCTGTCAGTGAATATTTTATTTTTTTGTCCGGTATATCCTTTCATCAATACAGGCTATAGCGGCAATCGTCCAAGGCTAAAGAACATTCTTCTTCTAGGTCCTTTTATACCATCCCCAGTGCCATGGTATGTTTTGGAACCATCGGTGAAGCAGATGATTTCTCCAGAATTACCTAGATGGGATGATGTATAATAATAAATTTGTATTTGTTTCGATTTATTTTTCTTTGTAATATTGAAGAAAAATTTCATTTTTGAAAGTAGACGCAATGACGAGGGGAGTGACAGTACCGCTCTTGAAAAAAATCACTTAAAATTTCTGACATACAAAGGGAGAATTCGAACATGTGATATAAACTCGAGTTTTAAACATTCAACTAAAACATTGCTGCAATCTTTGGAAAACAGGAATTCTATCAACAATGAAATATTGATTTTTAAAGGAGAGCATCTATTCTGAATAAAGTTGCCAATAATATAGAAGTATTGGATATATTATTGTCGCTGGAATATTTATGTAGGTTCAGCAATAGATGTGGGCGTGGAGGAAGCAAATAAAAAGATCTTATAGCTATGTGTTCATAATATTATTCCAATGTCATGGAAAAATATTGTTTATAAGTGTGTATTCCAATTTTCAGCCTGATATATAACAATTAACAATTAACAATTACAAACGTTCTAGAAAATGTCAAAAGCACTGTCGCATTATCACTTAGACAAGTAAGTTAAATTACTCTCGTACTATGTAAGAGTAGTTAACCACTCACCCTTACATCATGTGCTGTTAGTTGTTAATATTAATTACTCCAGTTAACAAAGTTTAAAGTTTCCCATGTCTGTGATAAAGTATTTTAAATTCGAAATGATATTCAAAATTCTTCAGCTTAAAACGAATTTGAATATACTTTTTCATCGTCTTTGTGTGCAATTTTTAACAAGGTTTTCTCTTTTCATTGTAAAACATCTTTTTTCGTTCAATAATTATTTAAATGTTACTCGTTTTTCATGATAAACGAGGTCTCGTACATGGAAATATCGTGTTGAAGGAAAGCAGACTGACACCTATTTTGTTTTTCAATCAAGTTTTCTATTAACATATGTATGAGGCTTCCCTAAATAAATATGTTCTGCTAGAGTTGTGGCGTCGGTTGATCAGATTAAGGATTAAGGATTGAAAAAATAAAATAGGTATAGCGCAAACAACAAAAAAAAGGATCATTTTTTTATAACCCACTGGGCTGGCCCTTTCGGCTCTACAACAAAATTCTTTCTAAAAGAATATCATAAAGTTTTAAATAATATTCTTCTTCTCTTCTCTTCTCTTTCACTCTTTCCTGACTCTTGCTAATCTTTTCATTTCATCTAGAGCTTTTCCTTTCTTATTCCCTATCTCCTTTATTTGGTCTATCTACTTTATTGTCGGTCTATCCCTTCTTCTGTGAATAGTACTTTCAGCTTCCATCACCTTTCTTGTAACTCTATCTCTTTTCATTTGGACAATATGTCCATACCAATTTAATTGTTTTCTCTTTATTTTTATTATTATTGATTCTTGTTTTGTTATTTTTTCTTATCTCTTCATTTCTACATTTGTCCCACTTTGTTTTCCCTGCTATTCGGTGCTTCATCTCAATTGTCTTCATCTTGGCTTCATCCTTCTTTCATGTTTTCTATTTCTTCGGTCCATTTAATATTAAAAACCAAAATCTTCACTCAGTACAAATTTGTTTCCAAAAAACGACCGAGAAATATTTTCCCGCATATTGAAACTGCATTGTTAAATCATCTTTCCGGTAAGAAACAAGTATCCAAATTCAATTTAATATCTTTGTGTTTAACTAGAGTAGACAACTTTAGACATTGTTGCTTGACAACTCGCTAACTCAATTCCATAATGATATTGTATTTGCTTAAATTAATAGTAGTGTTGTTAGGGCGTTAACTGTGTAATTTCTCGGGCTTTATAAGCCTTCGGTTTGATAAATGAAGCCCACTTCGAAGTCGGAGCAAAAATTCATTAATCGTCTCCGAATTATGAACATGGATTAGTTCTTGTTTAAATGAGAAGAAAAAAAAATAGATTTTCATTTAAATTTTGGTTAAGCGTAAACGTCTAGAGATCAAATTTCGTTTTTAATATCAATTATTGATGTTGATGGGTATAACCTACAATATTAGTGTTAATATGGAAAAGTTCATGAAATTTATCGTTAGATGTCGACAGTAGTATCGCTGAATGCTCCTTTGCTTTTAATTTTGATTTTTCTTCCAAATTGTAAAATTTTAATTTTTCGCTTTCATCTTCAAAAATTTATAATCAATCTTTTTTTTTCAATAACTGTTGCCATAGAAACCAATAGAATCTTATTACTTTCCTTATCTGTCATTTCTGACAAATTAATAAATTTTATAACCTATTTTTTGTGCGTCGACCCAGCTCTGTAGTGGAATGCCTCTGATGCGATAGTTACAGTCAAGCAGAGTCGAGCGAGGCTAGTGCTTGGATGGGTGACCACTGTGAAAACACTGGAACCCTCCACAATTAATATTTTTTAAATTAAATCCTGCAGACAAAATAGTCCTGAAAATCATCCCCCTTTTTTAAATTTTTTATTTTCAATTTAAAAATACAAAAGACCGCGCTTCATTGTTGATATAATGTCGTCAATATTAAAAGTCCATCTTCACAGTCATTCATACATATTCTGGTTATTGTGGTAATAACAATGGAAAATCGGATGATATGATTCGGCATTATAATCTTATTCATTTCATGACTGTAACCCACTTCTTTATTCCCTTTTTACTTATAATAATAAACGACCAAATTTCGTTTATATGAAATCACCAACTGCGAATTAGAAGCTTGTTAAAAGAATCTAGTCCAAGTTTCAGCATGTTCTGAGAAGAATGAAGACAATTAAATTCTTATTCTATTTAACGCTCTGTTATGGTCTACAGGCTACGGCTCAAAGTTTCTATATATTAAGGCTGAATTAAATCCACATTTTCAAACATTAACGCCTGAACGAAAGGATATTCCGTTAGTCTTCCGGTGAAATCGTTCATACTGTGCTCAGTTTTTTCAAGTTGTTGATCATGAAATCTTACGAAAAAGCTTGAAAATGTTTGTATAAAAGTAAAACAGTGAATTATAAAAGAATATTTGGCTTAAAACTACCATATTAGTATAAAAGAACAGTTTATGACCACGTGTTGAATTTAATTTCGTCTATCTCTGTAAAAAAATAAAGAATGCATACGAAAATTATATCAGACAGTACTTTAGAGGAAGCTTATTAATTATAAATTATGATTTTGAACTTACCACAGCAAAATTCATAAGATAGGTACTTAAGATATGAAAGATAGCGAAAGATGATCTGTCCCCTTAGGCGGTCGATAACAGAAAGGGGTGTTTCACGTGGCGTTGTGCAAAAAATGGAAGCGTCCGTTGGCAGACGTCAATTGTCTAACGGTCAGGGTTGAAGAGTTTGGGATCACAGAACTATAATTGGAAGTGGCTAGTGACGACGAGCGCTAATTAAAAGGATTTATTCTGTAAAATCGAAACAGGTCGATAGACATGTTACAAGGTACAGGCTCTAAATGTTTATACCATTTACCATATTTTGTACTTTCTTTCTAGAATCTTCTATTTGTTTGACTGGGGGTTTCTGAGTAGCTTTAATCGATGTAAGTACTCACAGAATGAGAGCATGTGTTTCTCCCCTAAATTCACATTTTCTGCCCATAGGTTCAATAACTTTTCCCATTCTGTGTAGATGTTTTCTCAGGGTACAGTATCCACCGTCAAATGTCTCTTACCCAGTTTCTATTGCCTGCTTGAGAGTTCCTTGTTCAGTAAACTCTTTGTATGAAGGTGACTTTCTATCAACCTCCATTTGAATTGGTGTCCTTTATCTAGCCAGTTCCGGTATTCCCCTCTTATGCAATCTTTTGTGATTTCACCAACGGTTCTGGACCTATGGAGTCTCCTTTAGAGCCTTCTTTAGCTAACTGGTCTGCCAATTCATTACCAACAATCCCTTCATGTTCCTGCATCCATAATAGAAACACTGTATTGTCTCTTGCCAGCCTATTAAGAGATTCCGTATAGTTTCTGAGCTGTACACCTGGTACATTGTACTACGTACCTACTAGGGAGTTATATCTTCTAACTATACAGATACATTCAAACAAAAACGGAACATAGGGATTTTAAGCATTGTATCAGAACTGCTTTTGAACTAGTCGACCAGCATCAAGCTTCAACAGGTTAAAAACACGATTATTACAATCGTTTATTTGGACACCTATAACATATCGTTCAATTCCCATCACTCCCTATTCTCAACTGTGGGCGGTCCTTAATTAGCATCAGACAGTCATTCGATCGGTGAGTGTTCAAGCCCATAATTTTGTTTCAATTTAAAGAATCCTATTTTGTTTTATTTACGAATTTATTTTTATTTTGCAAGCCGTTATGGCCAAAAGAAATCAAAATATATTATCTTAACTCAAAACATTAATTGTTAAAGAGAATTTAACAATTAATTTTCGATTCTAACAACATAAAACGTAAGCATATTGTTTCCATATGTAGCGACGTTTACCTATCAAATAATTATTCAATACTAAATCGCAGTTCGCACACACCTCGCACATAACTAACAAATTTTGGAAGGAGAAGGGGTGGGCTTTTTTACAGTGATTCTGAATCCAGCTTTCCAGATCAATTCACTTGATATTCATGGAAGTGGACTTATAGAAATGTTGTGTTGGTGATCGGACAATACACTAAACCTCTATGTTCCGTTTTTATTTGAATGTATCTGTATATGCGACTAATGCCGCACCCTGTATTTTACTCTCTCCTCAACAAAACCTTGGACTTTGTGGAAAAAACCGATTCATTATAATTTTTAGGTCCTTCATATTTTACATAAAATATCAAGTTATTATTTCATATTATTGTTCTACACACAGGAATTTTAAATCTTTTGTTGTTGCTTCTCCTTTGTACTGGGACTAAATTAAATAAACTTTTTGTTTTATCGTCTCGCATATGGAATAAATCTTTTTGTGAATAAATAAATGTCTTATCAAGCTACCAATTTTCCACGTGTATTACATTGTGCAAAAGTGCGATTTAAAAATATACTTTTCATTGAAGAATGAATGTATCCTTTTACGCCAACAACCTTGATAAATGGGAAAATAAGTTAGTTTCTAAAAGGCAATCGGCCGTATAAAAGGAATATATTTATTTATAGAAAAAAAAAGGGAAAAATTAACTACGTTAACGGTATGAGGTAGGTTACATTCTTTATGATTAAACTTCAAAGGAAAATGATGATGGATTTTAACTTTGATTAATAAAATGCGGTAAGAAAGGAACCGAAAAATATTCCTGGGGTAGAGTGGAGAAAAGTCCAAAATACATTTCGTGAATAAAAGGAAATTCATAGATATAAATAACTAATTAATGAATTAATTTACAATTATTGCATATTACCATCAATAACAAATTTCCTAACAGAAATACCGGGTGTCCATCTTTATTTTCCCTCATTTTAACTGCCCATAACTTGTTTGGTTTGAGATAGAAACATGCGGTTTTCACTAAAATGTTTCATTTTAGCACAAGTTTTGTTTAAAAAAGTTGAGTTTTTTTTGTTAATCCCAGTATATTTTTTTGTAGTTTGAAAGAACCGACCTTCACCTATTCTTCAGTGCAAAATTTTTTAAAAACGGTTAACGTGTGACTGAGCAAAGTCAACAAAAAAATTGTCAAACGTCCGCCATTTTTGTTGACGTAGGCAAAACGAATACAAAAACTCAACTTTTTTAAACAAAACTTGTGCTAAAATGGAACATTTTAGTGAGAATCGCATGTTTCTATCTCAAACCGGTTAGAACATATGGGCAGTTAAAATGAGGGAAAATAAAGATGGAATAAAGTATTTTTAAAGTATGAAACGCATTAATTATAAGTATTTATGATCAAAAGTATTGTGTGTGGAATATCTTTTGACAGTATTTGCACCACCGTTTTTTGATCAATCCAGTTTTTCTATTCCTACATGGTCATTATAATGATTTACATTCTTTTAGCTGCTCCGATTCCCCCATAAAAATGTATTGCTTTCGCATATTTTTTGGCAATGAAATCCAATTTTTTTGATGGAAATATAAGGAAAATGAAAAAATTTGAGTCTTAAGGCAAATTGATGAGATATACATATTATACTGATGGGTGCTCTAACCGCAAAATAGGCCATTATTTGAACAAAAATTAGTTAAGGCAAATAATTATAATTCGCCCAACATTTTATACATCCTGAAATAAGTACATACAGTGTCTCCGTAAAGTATGGAATATATTCATTATTTCGCAAACCAAAAACTCTGAAATACGTCGATACGACAAAATTTCATTATAAAGGGTGATCGAAATTAATTTCGGCAATTTTTTTTAAATACAGCACTCAAGATTAGTCTCAAAGAGCTGATCTGGATAAAGTACGACACTATGAGTCTAACGGACAAAATTTGGAAAACTAGGACTAACATAATATTTCTTACTAGCTCCACTTCATCGAAGTAATTTGGATTGATTGATTGATTGGTTCAGCTCCACCACTCAGAGACTTCGAGACCTCAGCACCTCAGATTTTAGGCTTCTTGTGCTCTTGGTTGTACCGTTCATATGAAAAGACAAGAAGCCCTTATCAGGCTCAACAGTCTTTTCCTTCTAGGAGAAATTCTCCCTTGGATGCTCTAGTCCTAGGAGGAGGATCTCCAATGAGACAGTACTTCACATTCGAAGATAATGTGTGAGGCTGATTGCTGTGTTTCTGCTTTGGCACGTGGCTCCAGTACGTTTGATATTTAGATTGAGATTAGAAGTACAACCACGTGAAGCAGTTTTTGATATTCCAAATACTAATTCAGGACTAGTGAATGCAGTTTCAGACCCTAGTTTTGCTTTGCGTTTTATTGCCTACATATTATGGGCAATTGTTTTTGTAGTCCCAGTCCAGTTGGCTTGAATCCAGGATTTAACATTGTACTTAAATTATTCACAATTATTAATTAAACACACTGTATATAACTTTTCAAACGAGTCCTCGGTTGTCCCGTGAACAGTTTACTCTATGTTTTGATGAAAATGCCCAAAACATTATTTCCCTTTGACATTTCACTAAATACATCAAAGATTCTTAAGGTATTCATTATTCTATGAAAAATTATACTTTCATAAATATTCTCATAAAATAATAAATCAATCCCAGCTGTTGGTGAAAAAAATTAAATACTTCATTTCATCGATCGAGTATTGTGTCCTTTCGCCTGACAAGCCAAGGACAGTAAATCACGTAGGAAGTTAATTATATTTGGCAGGCAGGGGTCGGGCAGTGGCTCATCGGTCTGGAAAGTACACTACAGACATGTTGTACCGAGGTTTCATGCTCCAGTTAACCAGGCCTGGTTAGCTGCCGCTTTTTTCTCCTGATAAATATTTTTATCTGTTACCAACAGGAGTTTCCGACAGTATTTGCAAGCGATTACTGAATTGGTTCTTCGAACACAAAGTCGATGACGAGGGTAAACCACCGAATGTGATTTTTAATTGTTTTTTTTTCAACTCTCATCCGAATTCGGAAAAGACCACATACAATCGAATCGACAATAATCCATTCCGGTCGATAAGAGACTGAACATGGAAGTTTTGCTTGAAAAATTACTTTTTATACATGACTTTACTTGGCAATTCTTAGCAAATCGAACTATCTCAAGATATTATGAATTTTTCCAGTTTTCCAGTACCCTTCGTCCTCTACTTTCTATCTGGATGCGAATATTTGACATCCCCTTTTTCCGTGGTCTTCATCGCTTTTTTCTTTGTGCTGGTGTTCAGTTCCAAACCTTTAATGGTATTCTTCCATCGTTCATTCCATTTTAACTGTTTTTCAGATATGTTATTCATTATCGTATTCTCTTCTTCTATTTTCTCTATATTGGTCTTATTTCTTACGTGTCCATGTGAAGTTGAACTGGAACATATTCTTTATGTTTGTTGAGAAAAGCTTTTGTGATATATCTTTATCTGTAACCCACACTTCCGACCGATACGACTTTTTTGTGAATAGACATTTTTTTTATATATTTTTACACTGCTACTACACAATTTTCATCCATCTTAATCGGATCTATTAAATTAATCCTATTTAATATATCATTTCACGTTTTTGTCTGCCCAATGAAACCCCAAACAAATTGGATTTGAGTCAGGGTGAATAGAGCTTCGTGGCCATAGATTTTTAGTTGATGGATTCATAGGATTTAAATTGTGGCATACACAATTGAATTGAATCAATTAACTTCGATCCACTTTTTTTAAGTTTTGTTTGTAATTGAGACACTATGAGCAATTTGAAACAAATCCGCAGGCTATATGGTTAATTAGTTACGTCTGTTGCTTTTCTTCTCAGTGTATTGACGTTTCTTCACTGAATTTCGGGTTTTTTCATCAAACGTTTTCTATTTGTTTTGGTTTTCCTCCGTCAAAATACCATGATGTAAATAATTTTTCTTGAACCAGTCTCCCTATATTTGTTTTGAAGCAGCCATTACCCTTGCTCATTTTGAACTGTCATTAAAAAGGTGAGCGGTCGTCGGACCGCCGACAGAAGCTTGCTTCTTATGCACAATAGAATGACCATTTTTCGTGAATTTTTCACCATTTTTCAAAAATTTTGACAATTTTTGACAGTTTTTGACGAATTTTGACAATTATTGACCGTCTTTGACAATTATTGACCATTTTTGACAATTTTTCAAAAATTTTAACATATTTGGCAATTATTGACAATTTTTTAAAAATTTTGACAATTTTTGACAATTTTTTCAAATTTTAACAATTATTGACCAATTTTGACATTTTTGACAATTATTGATCATTTTTGACAATTTTTCAAAAACTTTGACCATTTTAGACCATTTTTCCAAATTTTAACAATTATTGACCATTTTTGACAATTTTTGAGCATTTTTGACAGGTTCTGACAATTATTGACCATTTTTGACAATTTTTAATAATTGTTGACCATTTTTGACAGTTTTTTTATGATTATTGACCATTTTTGACAGTTTTTTTATGATTATTGACCATTTTTTCAAAATTTTGACAATTATTGACCATTTTTGACAATTTTTCGAAAAATTTGACCATTTTTCAAAAATTTTTAACAATTATTGACCATTTTCGACAGTTTTTGACGAATTTTGACAATTATTGACCGTCTTTGACAATTATTTACCATTTTTGACAATTTTTCAAAAAATTGAACATATTTGGCAATTATTGACCATTTTTTCAAAACTTTGACAATTTTTGACCATTTTTCGAAATTTTAACAATTATTGATCATTTTTGACAATTTTTGTCGAATTTTGATTGGTTTTGAAAATTATTGACCGTCTTTGACAATTATTGACCATTTTTGACATTTTTTCAAAAAATTTAACATAATTGGCAATTATTGACCATTTTTTCAAAACTTTGACAATTTTTGACCATTTTTCGAAATTTTAACAATTATTGATCATTTTTGACAATTTTTGTCGAATTTTGATTGGTTTTGAAAATTATTGACCGTCTTTGACAATTATTGACCATTTTTGACAATTTTTCAAAAGTTTTAACCATTTTTCAGAATTTTTGACAATTCTTGAAAATATTTGGCAATTATTAACCATTTTTCCAAAATTTTGACGATTTTTCCAAATTCTTGACAATTTTTGACCATATTTGAAAAATTTTGACACTTTTTCAAAAATTTTAACATTTATTGACAGTTTTTGACGAATTTTGACTATTATTGACCGTCTTTGACAATTATTGACCATTTTTGACAATTTTTCAAAAAATTTAACATATTTGGCAATTATTGACCATTTTTTCAAAATTTTGACAATTTTTGACCATTTTTCGAAATTTTAACAATTATTTATCATTTTTGACAATTTTTGTCGAATTTTGATTGGTTTTGATAATTTTTGACCGTCTTTGACAATGATTGACCATTTTTGACAATTTTTCAAAAATTTTAACCATTTTTAAAATTTTTGACAATTATTGACCATTTTTTCAAAATTTTGACCATTTTTGACAATTTTTCGAAAAATTTGACCATTTTTCAAAAATTTTAACAATTATTGATCATTTTCGACAGTTTTTGACGAATTTTGACAATTATTGACCGTCTTTGACAATTATTGACCATTTTTCAAAAAATTTACCATATTTGGCAATTATTGACCATTTTTTCAAAATTTTGACAACTTTTGACCATTTTTCAAAATTTTAACAATTATTGATCATTTTTGACCATTTTTGTTGAATTTTGATTGGTTTTGATAATTATTGACCGTCTTTGACAATTATTGACCATTTTTGACAATTTTTCAAAAATTTTAAACATTTTTCAAAATTTTTGACAATTATTGACCATTTTTTCAAAATTTTGACAGTTTTTGACAATTTTTGATCATTTTTCCAAATTTTTGACAATTTTTCAAATATTTCAACATATTTGGCAATTATTAACCATTTTTTCAAAATTTTGACAATTTTTCACTACTCTTGGTGTGCGAGCTCAGTGCGGCAAGAGAGATTGCGCACAGTCGCTTGAATGAGTTATCGCGTGACTAACGCTTTTTCGTAACGGTTACACGTTTTACGAGTTCACTTGCCTTCTCAAAAGTCCTATGTCGTGCAATAAGAAGCAAGCTTCAAAAACATTCATAGTTATTTAATTTATAGTTGTGTATTCTCTCTAATGAAATTGACTTTTTATTCGGCCCCGTATAATATATTTTCAATGATATGTCGGAGCACACATACTTTCGCTGCACTCTGTATAATTAAATTTTTAAAGTTTCATATACATTTTCCGTGTACTACATACTAACTTCCGCTGCTCTCTGTATATTATTATCCTCCTATTATATAAAGGTCAACTGCAGTCACTACCAGTGCATTATATAAAGTAGGTCAGTTACTTTCGTACTTTACCCCGGTGCTCTGTCATTTTATATCTACTTAAAAATAATAGTTTATTTTTATTTGTAAATATATTTTGGAAGGCGTTTTAAATACATCCAGATGCAAGACCTTCCGCTAATGGGAAAGGAGTTTTTAAGCAACCAAAAAGTTTTTCACGAAAAAAGTCCCTATCTTTAACCAATCCATTCCCGCTTTTCTGATGGTTTTTGCATCCAATCAAAAATAAACAAAATGTATGTCAAGAATACCTTCTTTTGGCAATATCAATAATTAGTTCCATGATCACTACTGAGTACTAGATTTTTGAGACAGTGACTAACAGTAAATAAAACAGAATTTCATGCTGCTCATGAGCTTATTTTCGTATGTATTTTCACTGAAATGTCACCCTGGAGAGAAGTTACCGTAATTTTCGTTTTATCTCTATTGCCGAAATAAGTTTCGGGTTAACTGTTGTCACCCAAAAGGACTGTAAGGATAGCAATAAAATAAAATTCTGTTGATTACACATCTTATTCAAAAAAATTCGGAGTGTTTCCATTTTATGAACCTGACACTTAAATTGAGGTAGCACTTTATAAGCTTGATTTATTTCGGGTCCAAGTACAAAGCGGCGAAGAGACAAGCGTATAAATTAAATCTTTATCACTTTTTGTTACCGTAGGTAGAACATATAAAGAGATTTGGAATAAGCCATTAATCGTGCGCGTAACTTCGACATTAAAAAATATGATTAAATGAAGGCTAGACGGATTTAAGTCGACCTATTTTTTGCGTCTGGTCATAGTCACTCACTAAACACTTATTAATCCTTTAATTACATCACAAAATAAGTAGTCGAATACTTACCTCTGTCTCATTGTTCTCCACTACTAACTGTTGAATAATTCTAACACAATAAGCCTAAGGATTTGGTCTGAAAAAAATAATACATAATTTCCTTTTTTCGCAGCGACTGTACCTACCAGTGTCAATTAAATATAAGTTTTCTTAGTCACCTTTCTTTTGTCAGCTTCAAATCGATTGAAATGTTACACTCGTCTGTTAGTAATTAACTTAGTTTTTATCGATGTACATTTTGGCGCATCATCATTTTCCAGATGGGCTAGGCTGGTACGGATGCTGCGAGTTTTATCGATATAGAGACGGATATCCTTTGTAAGTGAAACCAATCTAATTTTCAATATTTCCTTGACGGCATAGAGCTCAAACTAACGTCGCTTTTAACAACATTAGCAGAAGATTTCATAAACTAGAATCGTAAATGAATTTTGAAATATTATTAACAGTGTTATGGATTTTATGGAATCGTGATACGATTGTATCAAATTAAATTTAAGATCACGTTTGTTAGAACAAATTCAAATTATTTTTAACAATTTTGATACATCCTATATACATATTTTGTATAAGGACGGATGTCAACATTTCATATTTAAAGGCTGTTTCATTATGATAATTATTTGTAGTATAATGTCAATAGGGTATACAATCGGAAGGTAATGTTTGTATGTCACTATTGTAAATCATATAAGTTGAATATTAACCACTCTGATTTTGTATAATTTGTGAATTTTAGATAGTAATATTGTAAATAAATATTTTATAGAAATATGCCAAGAAAATGTCAAAGTAAAAATTTAAGTACTTACCCGAAATATTAAATAATATTGGTTGGTAAGATGTGTTGAAAAGGAAGTGGAAATTAAAAAAATAATAATAAGGACGTTGTTGAGGAGAAACTAGGGAGTTGTTGACTGGAAAGGCAGGAAGTGTCAGAGATTCCTGTTTGGAGTAAATTTCTTTCCTGGTAGAAAAAAACCAGGACAACCCATTCATGCTTATGATGAGATAACCAATTTATTAATATATTGAATTTGCGATCCAGTAAATTTTGTTCGAGCTATATATCATAATTGTTTAATTAATAAATATTTGGATGAGTTGAATGCTGTGGCCAGGAGCTGGAAGAAAATAAAAACTGTTACGGTTCTTATTTACAACAATTTATTTGCTTCACGAATTTGAGGTTATAATAGAAAAACTAACGCATTGAAAGTGATTAAGAGTGTATAAATGAGGAATTTAATTATAGGTTGTATTCATTATTATTAATAGTTGCATACTTACGTTAAATTTGATATCAAATTTTCTAATATTCGCATGATACTGAAGTAAGTGGTATTAATATTTGATTTAGGTTACGTCCTCACAATTATGTGAGCGAACATTTTACGTTCCGTAATTCGAAGTGGTGCGAATATTAGTGGTAAGAGTATTTCATAGTTTTATTATTGTTAGGCCCGGTCTTTCCAAGTCTGAATAAAGTTGTAAATAATATATATTTATCAAATAAGCACTAGATTCGTCTTTCCATTATTGAAGAATATATAGCATTCTACAGTTAAGTTATTAGGAGGTATAAGTTCGGAATAAAATTGTTCGGGTTGTGAATAACAACCGACTGATGCCGATTAACTACGAATTGAGTTAAAAACACTACTCCAGGAAAGTTGTTCACTATTGTAACGCCATTGCCTGATCAGTAATGTTAAAAGTAGAGGAGGTAAAGTGACTCAGCTTTTAACATCTTGTGACAATAGTTAAGAAACTTGGAATAAGCAGAAAGAAGAGAGCAGAGGCAGGACATAATAGAGAAAAAAAGCCTATAAAGAAATCAAAGATGTCTATTCCAGAAAGTGAAGCAGGCCCTTCTGGTATAAATTCGAAATCAAAGGTGACAGCTAGAAAAACCAAAAATAGAAGGGAGAGTAATTCAAGTGACACTTTAGATGACTTTTCAACACACGAGAGTAGCACTTCTTTTGGTCAAGATGAAAATGACTCCGTGGGCTGTGGAGAACCGTGGAGTCTAGCTTAGAAAAACGAAGATTGGCTCCAGTGCAACCATAAGGGATGCACTGGATTCAGAAACATTTGCCAGCCATGTGGAAAGCTTTCAACTATAAAGAAGTAGATAGTTATAGGTAGTTAGGAAGGATAGGGTTCAGTACGATATCGTGGCACCCATTCGATCCCTAAAATCCCGTTCTATTAGAGACGTGATAGAAATAGAAACATTTTTTGTATTGTTTATAATTTAACGACTCTCATTCAAATCGAAATCTGTTGTGCTTTAGTTGTCCATTAGAGTAATTAACAAAGAAGAGCATTTAACCTCCTCTATTGTTACTGGTTTATAGCATTATACTACAATAAGAAACTGTGTGCAACATTTCCTACTGTTAATAGTATCTGGAAATGGGTATAATGTCTTTCAAAAGCAAAATCTGAGTCTGTCTTTATATTCGGGAAACTAAACTTTGTATTCGAATTAAGTGTCTTGTGATGGAAAGGCATTCGTTATCAACGGTAATGGTGTCACTAATTGCTTGAGAAAGGTTGAGCAAGGGTACAATAATTGAGCATTATATAGGGTACATCATACCTGTCTCTTCAGTTCTCACGGATAATTTAAGATTTCTTACTCTGGAAAAGGTTTAGGGTTTCGGGGAAACCGCGAGGACAAAGCTTCTAATTATGAAATTCGGTCCTTTACACGACTTACATATTTCTTGCTGTTTAATAATAATTGTGACTTTCATCTGCATAATTATGACATTCGTTTTAATCTACTTGAAATATTAAATATTTATGAGTTAGGATTATTTTTAGTCCATCCATTCGAGAGTTTTCCGATATCTTTTATAGATTTTAACGTGTTTTTCTAATACTTTTTGTATCTTTACCACTACCTACTTCCACATCGGGAAAATATCTAAGGTGCAACTATTTCATTGTATTCCAATTCGAGTGAAGAGGGAAACTAGAATCCTCTAGCTCTCAGCTAAGTTATTCTGGAAATGTCTCTGGAGAAGGTTCACCTTGACTACTGTATTAATGAGAAAGAGGGAGAGTTCGATTCATGAAATGGGAAGCTGTAGCCCTTATCCAACTTGTTTGAATTTTCTCTTCTTTCAAAAATATATCTTGTTTTCATCTGTAGCTTCAACAATGGTGTTCAACAGAAGTCCGGAATACTCAAGACCAGATTCAAGAATAAGTTATAAGGAATAGATGAGTATACAGAAGAGATGTTGCTTTTTTCACATCTTTTTGATATTTTCATAAGAAAGGAATAGAAGAAGAATACGTTAATATTATAAATATTGTAGATACTAACAAAAATGTGACTGCTGAGTTTCTATTGACAAATTCACTCTTCCAGCGTTTCCAGAGGGTATTAACTGTGCAGACATGATTGTTAAACATGTTTAGTTAAATTTTGATAAAACTATCGGTAATAGAAGCTTTACTATAAAAATTAAACGCAACAGCTTAATTAATTTATATGAAAGTTAACGTGACATTCTTGCACGAAGAATATTTAACCAAAAGTGGTTATTGACACGAAGCTTGACACGAAAACCAGCAATTCGCGGCAATTCATTGTAATTAAATTACGTTACCATACCATTAACGGTTTTAGCCGTTATAACAAATTATAGATTGGAATGCTGATTAATTATTTCACACACAAGTATAAAAACAGTTTTCTTAACTGCAACACGCCACAGGAAAAATGACAATAGAGAAACGCTTTGAAATTATTAATTATGGAATAAAATATACGTTAGGAAAGAAGAGTTCTCGCGTAGACGTCTACATCGAAGCCATTTTGTTTCGCTTCCAAATCATTTCGTTTTGAAATGAAAATTAAATGGGATTAAACCTCTCAAAATGGATACGAAAATGTTTAATCGACTTATAAAATTATCATTTTAATCATTTTCTTGGATCTTAGACGGAACTACAAATCGTATTAAATGGCGTGAAATGAGACAGTGCCATTATTAGTGCCAACGCGTTTTTAAAACAAACATCTTTTTAACTATAGAGTGAGTTAGGGAGTGCCTCAATTATCTCAGAGAAGCCCCAAAAAATCTACAAAAAATAGCTTATTTCTGGTAGTCGTGAGGAACCACTTATACTCTAAAATTTAATTATCTCCCATCTCTCTGTGGCTCCTAAATTGTTAATAAATTAATGATACTACTAACAAAATAAGTTATGAGTATCCTATTTCCAATTATAAATAGATTTTCGGAGTTATACAGAATAAATGGCCGACTTTGCACGTCTTGCTATTTTAAAGGTTGGGGATTATCTGCATCTGTAATTAATCAAGAGTGGGTCGACACCCTCAGCTCGAAAACCTCATTGGGTTTATAGTATATTCTACTAGAAAAGCGAGCAGCACGTTAAACAGCTTACATTTGAAAGTGTTTTGCAGTCACAATGAACGTACTTAATTGTTTAATCTTCTCGTTCGTACAACAAAGAATGTGTCATTTTCCACTATTCTATAAAGATGTTTCCTAACTTGTCAGTTTTTAGTTACAATGTATCTAACATAGCGCAGAATTTTTCTATTCTTTGAAAAGTCTCATGCCGGTATAATTCTTGAGTGGTCTCTTACTAGGGCCCAAGCAACCATCAAGTTACAAATTGGCTCCCAACGTGGAGCCTGTACTTTTTTGGTACTTATCTTGAATTGGTATTCCAACTAATGCTAAGTCGTGTTGTCAATTGGTGATAAAGCTACCATTACGGAAAAAAAGCAACCATCAAGTTACAAATTGGCGCCCAACGTGGAGCCTGTACTTTTTTGGTACTTATCTTGAATTGGTATTCCAACTAATGCTAAGTCGTGTTGTCAATTGGTGATAAAGCTACCATTACGGAAAGAGAGCCGCTGTTGGTACATTCTATTTAATATGATTCTAGAGATCTGCTTTCTGACTTATACACACATAAATATGTACTCTTTTCCACTGTTCGTAACTCAAACTCATTGTATGTAATTTTCAAAGAATTTTCCGTTGGGTATTGTTTCCCAGTATGTACTTGTACTGACAGTTCGCACAACAAAGAATGTGTCAATTACCATTATTCTATCTAGCGCAGAATTTTTCTATTCTTTGAAAAGTCTCATGCCGGTATAATTCTTGAGTGGCCTCTTACTAGGGCCCAAGCAAAAATCAGGTTACAACTTGGCGCCCAACGTGGAGCCTATACTTTTATTGGTACTTATCTCGAATTGGTACGCCAACCAATGCTCAGTCTTGTTCCCAATAGGTGATAAAGATAAAGCTACCATTACGGAAAGAGAGCCGCTGTTGGTACATTCAATTTAATATTGATCAATGATATATGATTCTAGAGACCTTCTGCCTTATACACATATAAAAGTGTTCTTTTTTCCAGTGTTCGCAACTCATTGTATGTAATTTTCAAAGACTTTTCCGTTGGGTATTGTTTTCTAGAGTGTACTGACAGTTTGTCAAGTCCGAAAATATAAAGCGCCCTGACTCGAAGACAGTAGCTCGTTTAATATTTCGATGACAGTGTCATTAATAAACGTTTCACGGAAGCAACATAATTAATTTGGTCTACTGCAAGCCTATAGCTCTTTTGAATTTATGGTTTCACTTGATCGATAAATATGCCATTAATTTCATTTAAAGCTGTTTACATTAAAAAATCGAGAATGCCACAGCAGGTTTTTTTAATGTTCAGGTATATTTATTGATATACAACTGAGAAAGCAAATAACAGGTGATTTTAAAGTAGAAAGTGGAGAAAATTTGATTGATGTAGGATGATGTACATGAGTGTGCAGCAGCAGCCCACAGGGAGGAGTCCTATCACCTTTGCTATGGGACCTTGTCATGCACGAACTTCTGGAGAAATTGAACAGGAAGGGGATATATACCCAGATGATCTGACAATACTTGTACTGGGGAAATACCCTAATGTTATATCGGAGCTGATGGAACAAAGCTCTGGAAATGGTGGAGATAGAATGCCTAAGGGTGAACCCTGCAAAAACTGCGCTCATTTCCTTCACTAGAAAAAGGAAGCTTGAGAGACTAAAACTGCCAAGCCTCTTCAACATGCAGCTGTGTCTTAGCCAGGAGGTTAAGTATCTGGGCCTAATTCTGGATGCAATACTAACTTGGAATTCACACCTACATGACAAAAACAATTTAGGGAAAAGGGCCCTAATGGCTGCCAAACGAACAATAGGAAACACATGGGGATTAAATTAACGGATCGTACACTGGCTGTACACAACTGTGGTGAGACCCATGGTTACCTATGGAGCCTTAGTTTGGTGGCCAAAAACAGATCAGAGGAAAGCCGAACTGGAGCTATTAAAACTTCAGAGGGTTTGAGTATAACGGGTGCGATGAGAAACAGCCCGACTGCGGCAATGGAAGCCATTCTTAATATTCCGCCTCTTGCTTTGCATGAGGCGGAAGCGAGAATGGCTGCATACAGGCTGGAATGCAATGGCAAACCTGGCAAACCATAATAGAGTAACTCTTAAGTGGGTCCCGTGGCACAAGGGTATTGTAGGCAATGCAAAGGCAGATATCCTAACGAAGCTAGGATCTGAAACTGCACTGACTGGTCCTGAACCAGTTTTTGGATTGTAAAAATTTGCTGCATGTGGTCTTACATCTGGGTGGATTCAAACTAAACATCAGACGTACTGGAGACACATGCCAAAACAGGAACACAGCAAACTCCTGGTCAAAAAACCCTCGAAGTCGATGACTAACGAAATATTGAACCTCAGCAGGGGCCAGATAAGGAAAGTGACGGGATTATTCACCGGTCACTGAATTTTAAAGAAGCACATGCATATAATTGGCATATATAGGAAGGAACCTATCTGTCGGTTGTGCAAGAAAGAGGAGGAAACAGCCTCTCACATTATCTTCGAATGTCTCTCTGTCTCATTGGAGATATAGACTCCTATGAACAAGGGAGGATTTCTCCAAGAAGGATCTAGTGAAAAGACTGTTGAGCCTGATTAGGGCTACTGACGGTATAACCAAGAGCACAAAAAGCTTAAAAGGCTGAGGTCTCTAAGCCTCTGACTGGAGGTGCCGAACCAATCAATCAGTCAACATCAGCAAGATTAATAGTTTTAATAGGCGGTGACGGTCAAACGGTGACCAACTCATAACCAATCCCACCAAAATCACTTGACGCGCCTGAAAAAGCTAAAAATATCTCCACTAACATAGATAATTACTGTAACTCTTCCAATAAAGCCTTTATTTCAAACTTTATGAGCTGTGCTAACATCGTTCATCGACCCTGGTGTTCTCCGGTATATTTACACAAGTGTTACACGTTGAGATAAGTGAAACCTTAATATTTTATAAGATCTCTGGAGATGTTATACGACCGCAACATTTCAGCTGTAATAAAGGATCTGGAAAATTAAGCAATCTCTTTCAAATTTTATTATTCTTGGCCTGGCGCAACACTTAAACCGGATAGGAAACTCAAGAAAGGTCCTTTCAAGTCGAACTAAATGAAATGAAACTCGACCTTTGGTCGGGAAGAAAAAAAAGAGGTTTAGTAAATAAGTAATCAACTAAGCGATCAGCCAATAACGGATAAAAAGATTTAGGATTAAAACACTCGAGTAGAATTTGAATAGAAGCTTTAGAAATCTTTCTGGCAACGTTATCACTGAGTTAATAAATAAGGAATACTTTTTCTAATTGGAAAATTATGCAAATTGAACAGACATTGGAGAATCGAATTTAATTAAAAGGAAATGGATTACGTGGATGCTATAAAGAACCACCTTTCTTCCAATGGAAAAGTCTATTTTATTCATGATTACAAACTCATTTTTAGTTACTGTTAGTAAAAATCCTATAGGTAGAGGTGCCTACGACTACATATTTCAGATGAGAAGAACATTATATTGAAACTGGATCACTTTTTTGTATTCCCGGTATTAAAGCTCCTGCGAACAAGGACAAAAGTGGAACTAATTCCTGTAATACTGCTCCCCGACGTACAATAAATAATACACATACTGGGAGACTAATCCTAATGCCTTAATCTCCTAGATAGGGCACTCAAGTCCTCAGATATAATATATATAATACATTATATTTTTCATTGAAGAAAAAAGAAATTAACTTTCTCGGGCTGAAAGCTGACGTTTTAGTCATTATGAAACATAAATTACCCAGCTTAAGGTATATATTCCGCAATATTTAATAACGTCTCAGTATACTGTTGTTGCTGGGAAGTTTAAATCCAAATGTGCCAGACTCTAAGTCACATTAAAGTTTTCAATTTTTAAATAAACTAAATCGATACTACTTTAAAGTCTCCTTTATCCCGATACCAAGGAGTGTTGAGATTGGGACGTGTACTCCAATACATTGACAGTTGTAGCTTCTTATCAATTCTCATATTCAGTAAATACCCAAAAAAAAATTTAATTTCTTGTAACGATACATTGCGCTATTGTAGCCCATGGATTTTATAATTTAATTGCAAAATATATTTCAGCTCTAGACTTGGTGCATCGCACAATAAAATTGAACATTTCCTCAGATAAAAACTTATGTACAGACCTTGTAAATGAAAGACTTTCATCTGGTAAAACCTCTGCGTTTGGACCAGAAATACCAAGGAATTCTGGAACTTGATTAGGTAGCCTATCCTCAAACTAGTTTCCAAATCATATTCCACTCGTTTGGATTCATAGTCTGACATATTTTCTCCGTCATCACCATCACTTTTATCAGAACTTTCACAATCACTACCTGAAGTAACATTTTCTATCAAAAAATCAGCATCGGAATCTGAATCATTGGAACTCATTTTGGATACTGAGTGTGTAGCGTTCAAAGCATCTAGGTCCGTTTAGTTTCGAAGTTGAAAATATACAAAAAGTTGATGATGTCCTTTAAAAACTTATATTTTTCAATTTACTTTGACAATCTGTCTCAAAATTAAAAAAATTAGAGTGTGTGCTTAAGACCGCACGGCAGAAGTGAAAACTGTATGTCGATGATCTGTTGAATTGAGAAGTGGGAGCAACCGATGCATGTGCTTGAACTTGTAGTGGGTGTGAATTGTCATCAATGTTTATTTCGCAATTTTCTTGTTAAAACAATTATTATTACGTACCAATAATAACTATTAAATTAACAAAGACAATTATTAGGTATGAATTGAATATATTAAGCAGCGACACAACAGTGAAGAGCAGCTGACTGTATCTTTCTCGCTCGGGTACACTTGGCGGTCCCGAGTTCACCCGATCGAGCCTTTCACCTCAGAGCGTGACGGATCAGCCTAACTCACTACCTACGGAAAAATCTGTATGCGGTGCGCCAAAAGAAGTTTTTACTTCAAAAATGACAAATATTGACACCTGCTATTAAAATAAAAAACAAAGTGGCAAAAAAATATATAAACACTAACATTTTCCAACACTGAGAGATAATATTTTCCTTTTTTTTGGGTTTAATCCATAACTCATGAAAAGGTAAACAAACATTCTCGGCTATGTTCTCAGTTAATTTTTATGTGACGTACGTTGTTCGTCCAAAAATATAGCTTATGGACGTACGTCGTACGTCGACTGGTGCTGAAAGGGTAATATAAGCACTTCTCTAGGAAACGTGCGAAATAATTGCAAAACGCTTTTCTCATCGTTTATTATTTTCCAACTACTCGAAGCATTAGTTCTTATTAAAACATCCTAGTGCAAATATTGTTTTGCTCGTCTCGACATAAAGTGACGGTGTTTAGATTTCCCAGTTGGATTATTTATTCAAGAAACTAATCGTACAGTCGTATTGTTCATTAAACCTTTTTACTTAATGACAGTTTAAAATTGTCATATTTTAGTAAAGCGTGTTACCAATAGATCGAAAATAATATAATTAATACTTTTATAACACCTTACAAATTTACCGTTCAACTAAGAAGGAACAACTACTTCTCGGGCTGTATACCCTGACAGATATTTAATTACACTTATAAGCTAAACGGGGTTGGTATATCTGCAAGATATAACCAACCATTCTGGATTAGAAGGAATAACATCACTTGTAGACCGGTTTCGGCGTATTTGCGCCTCATCAGCACAAACTTTGTTAAAAAACGTCTATGATATCATATTATGCGCGATCTAAAGTCACCTCCACCCTCTCCGCAATAAACTTGTAGTTTTAATAACAAAATATTATTAATATTAAATTACCAACAATTCAATTAAAAAAGTTTAGCGTAAACTTTGAACGCTGGCTTGAATTTGAAGACGTTTTCACCTCTCTCATGCATGCCAATACAAGCATAAGTAATTTTTAAAAAATTCCACTAACTTCGGCCTTTCAAGAAGGAAGTGCCTAGGAAATTATTCTCTCTGAAGTTTTATGGAGCAAATTATGTCACAGCTTGGTCATTTCTTTGTTCTCGTTCCAAGAATTTTTAGATTGCATTCGAAAACTATTAGATAAATTTCAAGTTGGTACACTCTTTTTATCTGAAGTACAAGGTCCTTTAAAAATAGGGAATTTTTTTTAAACGATTGCGCTGAATAAAGCATTTGTTCTTTGGTTCCAAATCAAAGCCACACTTAGATTAGATTTGACGAGGTGGCTAATCGGCCTATTCCACTGCGACCTTTACAGATCTATTGTGTTCCTTTGAATCTAAATTACATTCTCCAGCCCGACTCTTTTTAAGTAGCCAATCAGCTATCGCCTAATACAAGAAACCGCACATTCGGTAGGCAGTCTCACTAGCATAAGATTCTTCCTCTTCAAGGCGACAGAATCTGCACATGGCTTCGTCTGTCAACCCCATTGGATTTGCGTGCCTATTAAGCTTAAAGTGCCCTGTTAACATACCTACTACGGCTTAAGCCACACTTAATTTCCGACCCGTTTCACCCCTAAGTTGAGATACTTCCGATTTGAAACGACTTACACCATCTTTTTTTTATTGTAAGACTTATTACCAGTGTTGTAGATCCAGATCTATCCAAAATTCTAGAAATTACATTTTTGGAAGCGCTGGTATAGTGAATACGAACTTCAAGTGGAAGTCAAATCATGGCTCTTTCGAGATCAACGATTCGGTCTTTATCAAAGACGACAATCTTCTTCCATTTAAGTGGTCATTAGGTCGAATTGTGGAAACGGTAATTTAACAAAAGTAGCGTAAATAAAGGCTCAATCAGGAATCGTCAAAAGAAGTTTTCCAAAAATTTGTTCGCTGCCAGTGGAGATTAATGATTAAACTTGTAATTTTAGTGTTCATAATTCAGTCGATTTTGTTTCGAAGTTGCTTATTTCAAAGTCAAATGTAAATGTTTTATTCGATTCGGAGACATTTTTATTTGTATCAAAATCATTGCTAGTCAGACCAGAGCTTAATAGTAATGAGATCTTTGCATATGGTAGAATGTAAAAATGGCACATCTGAGCTACACTAGTATCATCAGCAAATGAATTGAATTTACCATTCATTCGTAAGTGTGTGACATCATTAATGAATACCAAAAAGAGAATTTGTCCTTAAACAGAGTCCTTGAGTAGACCACTACATTTTTTTTCGGGTCGAGATGGGAAATTCATGTTCGAATGGGTCCAGTACCCAAACAGTGTTGGACTCATCCCCAAGAGGATGCCTACCAACCAAACTCGCCGTTGCCCCCTCCTCGGAATCACTATCCTAGCATACTTCAAGACAGGAGGCGGTCCCTCACACACTCTCCGCTCGCTCCCTAACTATCACTCCTACCTCTCATGCCATATCGAGTCCTTCTCTCCCACTAACCATGCTCTCTACTACGCCACTCACCTCCATCCATTCTTCCTCCCCCCTCAACAATATCTCCACCATGTTCTACCAATACACCGCCTACCCAAGTTTCCTCTCCAATTTCTTCAGCACTTTCCAGCATCTAAATACGTGCTCCACATCATGCTCCACTTCACACCTCTCGCACACTCCAGTCTCTTTTTTCCCAATCTCTCGACCCATGTATAGTAAAGACCTGTGTCAAGAAGTAGTTCACCTCCCCCAATTTCCGGTCCAACCAATCTCTCCTTTTAGCGCGCCCTCATACTCCTTCCACCTTCTCTCCATTACCTCCTCCATCCATTCCTGTACTTCATCTCTGGTCGCACCCCTCCAGCGTTTATTCCTGGCTCTAGCCATCACGTCCAATGGGTAGGACCTTTGCTGCCAGTCCACCAGTTCACCACTACATATAAAATGTTATTAGTTAACAATTTTTTATCTCAAAACTTTTTGCGTTACGAGTAGGATTTTTTCACATGTATATTTTTGATTGGATTGAACTTTAGCTTCCATAAGCTATGAAAATATTGATCAACAACATTAAATTAAATTTTAGTGCATATCTATAGTAAAAACAATTTAATTAATGGAAATATATGAACCGCCGATTGTGGAAGTTTTTACCTTCCATTTAATTGATTGAAAATTAAATTTCAAATATAAATTTATGCTTTAAAAAAAATGTAATTGAACAATTGTAGATCACTTCAAAAACAATTGAGAAATTTCTTTTTTCAATTAAATATATTCATTTGATTGTGAAATTTAGGCTGGCTTTTATCCTAAAATACTTCACTACAAAACGTTTCGAAAATGGAATGAGCCAGGTAATCACTCAAACGATGAATACTGCGGAAATTGTTTAACGGAGGACTCTCGATTCCATTCAGAACTCCCCAGGGGATGGCCACTTTCATAAATTTAATCGAAAATATAACTTATTTATTGGTAAAATTATATTCTCAACATGCAATAGATGACGTCCTCATGCAATTAAAATGTTAAAATAGTGATAATCAGGAGTTTATTAACCCCATGGACATCGGAGCTGATGCAACAATCTCTGGAAATGGTGGAATGAGGGAATGCCTAAGGGTGAACCCTGCAAAAACTGCGCTCATTCCCTTCACTAGAAAAAGGAAGCTTGATAGATTAAAACTGCCAAGCCTCTTCAACGTGCAGCTGTGTCTTAGCCAGGAGTTCAAGTATCTGGGCATAATTTTGGACGCAGAGCTAACCTGGAACTCACACCTACATGACAAAACCAATAAAGGGAAGATGGCCCTAATGGCTGCCAAACGGGTGATAGGAAACACTTGGGGACTGGTTGTACACAACTGTGGTGGGACCCATGGTTACCTATGGAGCCCTAGTTTGGTGGCCAAAAAAAGATCAGAGGAAAGCCGAACTGGAGCTATCAAAACTTCAGAGGCTTTCCTGCCTGTGCATAACGGGTATGATGAGAAGCATTGGAAGCCATTCTCAATCTCCCGCCTCTTGCTTTGCATGTTAAGGCGGAAGAGAGAACGGCTGCATACAGGCTGAAATGTAATGGGAATTGGCACGAAGGAACCAACTCCCATAGTCATTCCAGAATCACAGATGCTATCACAAGACAGAGTATTGTAGACAATGAAAAAACTCTAGTAAAGCTGGGGTCTGAAACTGCATTTACTTTGACTTATGCATTCATTTGATCTCAACAGGTTGTAATCACCCAGAAGAATCTTTGATAGCCTAAGTCCTACTAGATCTTTCCAACGGTCAGATCTTCTCTTTTCTTCGGTTTTGCCTATTTCTTCCAATATTACATTGGAGCTGATACCGCAAAAGGGTTCCGGCCCCCAAAAGGGTGTTCCAGTCCCCCTCTTTGCTAGTTCATCTGCTATTTTATTTCCTTCTATCCCAATGTGTCCTGGAATCCACAGTAAGGTGACTCACTAGTTCATTTAGTTTGCCTAGACATTCCCACACCATTTTGGAACTGATAACACAAGAGCTCAGTGCTTTAATGGCTTCTTGACTATCCGACCATCCAGCAAACGATAGCAGCAGTAGTACTGCTGAAAATAAAAACTACCCCGTCCTAAAACTTTCAACCCTACTACCTTTACGACCTGTATATTATTTACGACCTACCATTAAAAAAAATCTTACTTTAACACCTAAACCCACACATATCATTGTCAGTGACAGTTGGAAATATGTGGGTGTATAATATTGTAATTTCACAGGTTGGTTCCCCAAAGTTTGCTAAAACTTTTCAGAAAATGAAAACCTTCAAGAGCATATGTCGGTAGATATATTTACAAGCACTTTTTAGGTCGTGTTGCTGTATAAAAGATATAAATATGCATATTCGCGCTTCAGTTAACTCTCAAAAAATTTATATATAAATATAAATATATGAAAAGTTTTACGTATGCCTATATTTCAGCTGAAATATCAACCATCAGACCATGCAATGCCGACTGTACGCAAAAAAGGAATTGCTTTTTATTAAATAAGCAAAAAAAAGGGAAATATATTCTTTCACTACCACGTGTAGGTACGCGTTGAAGATAATAAAAATAATACTGGTTTATGTCCAGCATACTGCATATTTAGGTTCAATAGTTAAGTTAGGTTAGATGAGGTCGCTTTTCCACTGCAACGTTTCCAGATCTAGATTCCTTACTCTTTTTAAGTAGTCAATAAACATCGAGACTCAACTCAACCCACCATTCCAGGTATTCCTGTGCCACCCACTTTCTAGTTGGCCAAGTTTATTGTATACTTTGCGACACCGCAGAAAGATTTAGGTCCAATGAATAGTATTGATGTGCTTTGTCTGGCTATTTCATCCGTCTTCTCTTTGCCCAGACTACCGTGACCTTGGAACAGTCTCCTATTGTCTTGGTTGTCTGTGAAGATGGCAAAGGAACGATATGCCCTTTCCTACTCGTTGATTTCTCCTTACGTACACCAGGCTGCATGGTTACATCTTTCTTCCAGTCTTTCCTACTTGGTATAGTTATTTATGCTTATTATTGAAGCTGTATCTTGTAGCTGTTGTGTCAATGAGTACATCAAGTCATCTGCTTTTAATGCCTCGATAAGTTTCATATAGTCACAATTTTACGATGTCGACTTGTATAAAAATGTGTAGTACCAGATTCAGCGTGACCTCCATCGAATTTATGGGAGTTTATTATCATTTTCAGCACACCAAATGCCATTTATTACCTCATCCAAATCGAAGATAAAGAAGACTGAATACCACAACTTACTCAGTGTATTGCTATCTATTTATTTTAAATCAAATACGTGATAAATTTTTTATACAAAGCAATTAATCCTTCGAGATCCTCCATTCTCAATACCTACCTTTCAAATATTTTACGAAGTCCACATTCTCCAAATAAATGAGAGATGACGAAAGAAGATTAGACAAGGGATTGTGTACTATGAGCCCTATAATATTTGAAAATAAATTCTTTTGGGACCTTCTGCTGTCTTAGCACTCAGACTTTTTTTAAACCCAAATAATTTTCAAAAGATCCTGATTTTTTCATTTCGATTAGCATATTTTTTAGGAAGAGTTTAAAAATATCAATTTTATTATTGTTATTATAACTATTTACTGTTAAAATTCTGTCTTGGTATACTTCATGTAGCAGCGGAAACTTGAAAGGTTCTAATTGGCTAATTAATAAATAAAATGGCCTTTCAAATGCTTACTTACACGAAGTACATTTTCTCTTTGGGCTCCAGAACAAATTTTCCCTAAGTAATTTGATTAGCAGTCAAAAGAGAAGCCAAAATATTGAAATAAATCTCAAATAGAACTTAACGAACAGAATTGCGTTTTAAAGAGAAACACATTTCTTTATGAACTACAAACGGGAAGCAGCAGGCTCATTCGTTTCTAAAAAGGCCGTGCTTTTGAGGAGACAAAGAACTTGTTACGTTAGAAAATGAAGGCGTATGTTTGAGAAAATAGTCAATTTTGAATAAAAATATGTTGCATTGAAAATTTGAAGATGAAAAGTCGCTGATTTTAGATACCGAAGGAATTTGACTACCAGCTTTTTCAGTTTGTTTTGTGATTATCAGCTCGGTAAGTGAACTGCTGGAGGAAATAAAAATATTTCTCAACACTAGGCGAATTATAAAGTTAACAATTAGTTCTTAAAAATTGAGTTAAATATTGTTGCGAGGTCACCAACTCAAAGCCGGCCCTGTCTTTCGACTATAAATCCTATCTAATGGGCTTCCAACATTATACTGTTTTATGAGTGCCTTTCTCTTGTGATGTGGGTTTTGTTCACTCCCAAGATGACCTCCTGATGGACTGTCGTGTAACTTCCTCAATACCTCGGCTACTCTGGTCCTCGGGATAACTATTTTTGGAACCATCATTGTTTTCAAGGATTCGTTTCAATAGGCCTTTTTCCAGGACAAGTGAGTCCCACTGAGCCCAATATGCCTTGAGTGTCGGTGAAAATCTTGACACTTCTTGCCAGGTATGTCGCCGATTTTCTTCCTTCCATTGCCGGATCATCTTCAGGTGAGGGTCATTCTCCTGATCTTCTCTGATCCTGGTGGGTGACCATTCTTTGTTGACAACTGTACTTCTTGAAACTGCTGCTTCCTTGGATTCTGCCATTAGAATTGTCAGTTGTCGATGTTTGACGAACTATGGATGTCACTGGTACGCAGGATCCAATTCTGATTGGAAAAGGATTGGTTACGTCAGCGAAGGAGATCCCAGTATGTGTCATAAACGTGCACGATTACCCAATTACCATCAAGAAGGCAACCAGAATTAGACCCTGCGTATCAGTGGAGTCTCTCGTTCGTCAAACAACGACAACTGACAATTCGAACAGATGTCGTCAATAGCTGGCCAAACCTTGGATCGAGCTGAGAAAAGGAAGATGAGAGACTTTCTCTTGCAGTATCGAGACCTATTCGTACCAAAAGGAGGGAAGACATCAGCCGTCAAACACAAAATCTGGTGATGCCAAGCCAATTAGACAATCAGCTCGAAGACTACCACGAGCGAAGAGAGAGGAAGCTGAAATAATAATTCAGGAGATGGAGGAGGAGAAAGTGATAGAACCATCCACTAGCCCTTGGGTATCTCCAGTAGTGCTCGTCAAGAAAAAGGAGGGAACTACCAGATTCTGCGTAGACTATCGTCAGCTAAATAACGTGACGAAAAGCTATCCTCTGCCTCGAATTGACGATACGCTAGACACTTTGGCCGGCAGCAAACTGTTTCGGAGGTTCATAAGGAGGTTTGGAGATATTGCCAAGCCACTAACTCGACTCACGGAAGAAACCAGAACTTTTCATTGGGATGAAGAATGTCAAACTGCTTTTTAAACCCTAAACAGACGATTAACCACGTTCTGCCATCAAATGTTGTATTTTCCGCACTCGTCCTATGCGTAAACAAAGCGTCTTCCAGAATGTTCTCGAAAGGAGCGCATTCGCCAAAATGTATAGTCGAGAGACAGGGCCGGCTTTGAGATGGTGACCTCGCAACTATATCAACAGTTAAATGGAACTTTTTGCACACATTAACATACTTTGCTCAATACTTTCCAATCTGATTTTTTTATGAAAACAACTCCTCGCATTCACTTTGGCTTCGTTGCATCCTTGACCATAACAGAATTCACGTACAAATGGAGCAATTTAACCCAACCTTTCTGCAGTTGGATATACCATCTTATTGTATCTTACAGTATAAGATAATTTTCAATAACATTCAATGATCTACTCTATTGTAGCTATGTGTAACGTTAATTCCGTTCACTTTACATTTCTCTATTTAATTAATAATAAATTATCGTATGGGCGGCGAATAGCCAGTCCTTTCTCATACCCAACACCAAGATATGTTTCAAGGCTGAATATATTTACTGTCGACGAGAGTCGAAATTAATGTTTCTATACGGGCCGAACGAGTTCCGTCTGTCGTGAAAATAACCTCTGCTATTTGTTATTCCCACTTCGACCTCGTTCTTAACTTATTAATTAAATGTGAATGTGAATTAATTTGGTCTCAGAATCTACACCTGTAGATATTTGTAGTTTTCTTAACCTGCCTTTATGCTCTAAATGCATAAAAATATGTGGAGTTCTATATTGAAAACAGAAATGCAATTGATTTTTGGACTACGATTTTGCAGACAATTTGGAGCACATTTCTTCTTGGATTTAATATTCCATGCTGCAATAGTAGGTATGACGTTTATGGAGAAGAGGATCAGGTAGAAATGCTCATTTTCCATGACGCAAAGTCTACAGCTGAGATCCTCTTCGTTATACATTTCATACTGGTGGTCTGCTTTTATCAGACCTGTAATAATTCTCAGCCAATTCTAACTAAATAAGGGTCTTACTGTGTACCTGCTTGGTACCATTTTTGTATTTGTCTTCTCGCTAGTTTCATCAACTTCTTTATTTGCAGAAATATCGTTATGTTGCTCCAGTATTCAGCAAGTTCTTTTATTTCTTTCTGGCATTTCTCTACCAGTCTGGATTTTATCTTGCGATTGTGGCTAATGCCCCGTTAACCGTGTTATAGGGTGTAACATTCAGTGTTATATAGAACAAGACCTCCTCCAATATTTATCATGGTACTAGCACAACTACATGAGATGAGTAACTTATTATGCTCTAGTTCATAAACTAAACTGATATTCCCACGTAACTGAAATAAACGACTGTTTCGACAGTTTACGACTGTTAAATATTAGATATAATTTTTTATACAGCAATAAATCGTTTTATGAAAGTAAGATTCAGTCGGGATTTCCAGTCTCGTTTAACGGGGAATTTCCTATATAATTTATTCCCTCATAGAAAAAATATTGTAGGAATGTTTGTGATATAATAATTTAATATGTGTTTTCACTCGAATTTTTCAGTCACGGGATATTAACTGACTATTTAAAAGTTTCCCGATTTGAAATCTAAAAATGTGATCTGTTACAGAATATTTTGCACTAAAATATACACAGAGTGAAAAATGATTGTTCTAATTTAATAACTGAATTAAAAAATATATTATCTTGTAATTTTAGAGTATTTTAAATACTTATGGAGCCAAATAATCTACTGGAGGCACGAATTTCAAGAAGGACTAAGTTGAAATCGAGGAAAATCAGGCTGAATAATGTGGGATAGATATTGAATTGTTCTGAATGTACAGCTTCCACTAAAGCAAAATGGCATGTCAAGAAAAGAATTAAAAATATTAATCATAACCCAACAGAATCTGTTATTTCTTCGGTATTTTAGTCAACATAACATTATGATCTCATTTTTTTTGGAACACCCAGCACACGTCAGTTATTTGTACCAGAAGAAGTTCGACATAAATTACAGTGGAAAAAATTAATGTATTTAACGATGTGTCTGTCTAATCGTCTAATCTTGGTGAAAATCTTAGAAAAAACAACAATTTATCTTGTTAGTCTTAGTGGCGATTTGCCAAACCAGGTGTTTACAGGAATTGTGAATTTTAAAACTGAAATACCCAGAGATAAATTATAAATGTTTCAATTAATATAGTGAGCGTAATATTTCGCGAAGACGATGATCTAAATACATTGTTTCATTTAGTTACGTATATTTATTCCTGTTAGACGAAATTAAACTATTAAAAATAACCATTACACTCACTATCACGCTAGACCGTTTTTCGCTACGCATACGAAACAAACTACAGTTCATCAGTGTTGCGCACTATATTTTTTCCTCGACTTGAAAACTGAGCAAAGTAGAAAAAGCGAAGAGAAATATTGAATTTTTTCATAAAAGTTCCTACTTCCTCTGTACATTAACGTAAAAAGTATGACTTGTCCATGTTAACCAAATTTCTCCAATTGAAATTTCCTATGAGTTTATGGTCAAAATTCCTTCTTTCACTTTGCGTTGAAAATCCAAAAGTATGTAAAACATTTCAGTCCTTTCGGAAACGTATTCAAAAATTGTTTTATTAAAGGAGTCCGGATCGGCAGGCTGACAGCCAGCTTTTAACCGGATTACATTAATTTTTCAAAAACCTGTCCAGAAATAAATTTATTTTATATAAATATTTATAGTACGCAAGGGTAGGTACCTGAAAAGAAGTGTTTCAATCATATTTTCCACAATCGTTAAATCTCACCCATTAAGCATTGTATTATTATTAGATATATTATTACGACTGTTCACTTCCAATACCTCCCTATTGAGGTACCAGCTTGAAGGGCTCCGGCTAGAGACTCCTCTCAAGGGTGATTCGACTCCAAGTTTATGCTGCAAAAGTGTTACAGGAAGGTTATAAAAATTGAGGGCGCCACTACCTTTTTGACGTCGATAAAAATACTAATGAAAAAACTAAGGCGGAAAAGGTAGAAACGCCTTGTAAAATTTAAATGAAAGTAATAATAAAAAAGTTCCTAAGAAAAGAAAATTTTAAAACTCTACCCGGGCGATATCTCCCTCAACTTTTATAGTTGAGGATTAAGAAAAAATAAAACTTGAATGTAATGGCACATTATGTTGGTCAGCTTTTCAGGAAACTGTAATAGTTCTTTATGTTTCAAGCTAACGGGCTTGTTGTCATTTCGAATTTTGGTTTGTGACTTGGAGGTGAAGGTGTCGCTACTTTCGCAACTATTACATTTCCGTAATAGGAAGGTACGTATAGTTGGTGATTGTAGAGACATATTCAGTTCGGGATTAACTCTCGGACGTTAACATATACCTTGTACTAATGAGGCGCAATACGCCGAAACCGGTCTAGTTATGTAGTCCCTTCTAGTTGTAAACCAGAACGGTTGGTTTAAATCTTGTAGATTTACCAACCCCGTTTGACTTAGAAGTGTAATTCAATGTCTGTCGGGGTATGTAGCCCGAGAAGTAGTTGTTTCTTCTTCGTTGAACGGTCACTGTTTGTGAAAAATACTTTTCAAAACATTGTTGTAAGCGTTAGAATAATGTATTTTTATTCATCGATATCTAATAAAAATCTATTTCATCGGCACCCTCGCCTTCGTTGCAACTGATGCACTTACCCGATAATAGGGAAAGTCCAGAGGGTTCTAATAATTGCGACGATCAAAGTGCTCCAAACTATGTTGCCGATAAAAATGTGGTAATTTCATTTATCGTATGTAATCCTGATGATCTCCGCCTTACGAACGAAACTGTTGTCACTACTAATAATGGCAATTTCGATAGTATGTTAATAAAATATATTAATAGTAGCTTTGGAGAGAAAATTGACACGCAGGGCAGTAGCGGTCTTCGTTTTGATAATGATAATCTATCTCCAATAGTACGTACTACCAAACAATTAAGTACTCAAGAATACAACAGTGATCTACAAACTGATTACATCAACTCAAGTGAAGACAACAATTGTTCCGGTAATGGTAACGCCAGTTACGAGATGGGAACTATGTTAAGGGACGGTGATTCTGAATTATTAAGTGATCCAAATTTTCTTCCTAGTTCAGTAATAGATGAGAATGAATCTGAAACTGACGATGAAATGGTCAAAATTTTTGAAAAATTGTCAAAAATGGTCAATAATTGTCAGAACCTGTCAAAAATGGTCAAAAATTGTTAAAATTTGGAAAAATGGTCAAATTTTAACAATTATTGACCATTTTTGACAATTATTGACCAATTTTGACAGTTTTTACAATTATTGATCTTTTTTGACAGGTTCTGACAATTATTGACCATTTTTGACAATTTTTCAAAAATTTTGACCATTTTTAATAATTATTGACCATTTTAGACAATTTTTCAAAAAATTTGACCATTTTTCAAAAATTTTGACAATTTTTAATAATTATTGACCATTTTTGACAGTTTTTTATAATTATTGACCATTTTTTCAAAATTTTGACAATTTTTGACCATTTTTCAAAAATTTTATTAACCATTTTATCAAAATTTTAACAGTTTTTGACGATTTTTCCAAATTCTTGACAATTTTTCAAAACTTTTTACAATTATTGACCATTTTTGACAGTTTTTCAAAAATTTTAGCATATTTGGCAATTATTGACCATTTTCTCGAAATTTTTACAATTTTTTACCATTTTTCAAAATTTTAACAATTATTGATCATTTTTGACGAATTTTGATTGGTTTTGACAATTATTGACCGTCTTTGACAATTATTGACCATTTTTGACAATTTGTCAAAAATTTTAACCATTTTTCAAAATTTTTGACAATTTTTGAAATTATTTGGCAATTATTAACCATTTTTAAAAAATTTTGACAGTTTCTGACAATTTTCGATCATTTTTCCAAATTTTTGACAATTTTTTTAAAATTCTAACATATTTGGCAATTATTAACCATTTTCTCAAAATTTTGACCATTTTTTCAAATTTTAACAATTATTGACAAATTTTGACAGTTTTGACAATTATTGATCTTTTTTGACAATTTTTCAAAAATTTTGACCATTTTCCAAATTTGAACAATTATTGACCATTTTTGACAGGTTCACACCTATAATAGGTGTGCGAGCTCAATGCGGCAAGCGAGATTGCGCAAAGTCGCTTGAATGAGTTATCGTGTGACGAACGCTTTTTCGTAACATCACACGTTTCATGAGCCTTCCCAAAAGTCCTATGTCGAGCAATAAGAAGCAAGATTCAATTTTGAAGACAATCTGTATAGATATCTCTCTTTTTATATTTATTTCTGTACAATTATAAAATATACCTTATATTTTCCATTTTTAATGACGAATAGCCACAATCCACAATATTAGGAAGCCTGAGAAAAGTCAACGCTCTGTGTTGGTGATCAAAATAGTATAAATTATTATAAAATGGTCACTCAGTAATATGGAATCATCATTATAATATTTTGGGTTAAAAATCAGTTTAAAACTAATCGAATAACACGTCCAACTTCAAAATATTAAAGTCTCATTCTTGGAAAAAAACTACGTGAAATCATGTATTAAAAAAAAACGATCAATTTTAATTATATAACCTAGTTATACGATTAGTTCCTACTCCAAAAATACTATTATATATAAATAATATTATAGAGTAAATTTAAAAAATATGGTCAGTTATTGAAATTTTGATTCGACGCCAAACTAATTTTTTTTTTATTTTCACAACACATTTAACAATCGCGGAAACAGTTTTTTCCTGTTAGTTCAAATAATGTAGGCCTCAATGTGTTATTGGTATTTTTCCTATTGGCAAGAGGATACATCAAAGTATCTTAAAACTGGTACATTTTTTCTTTCATCAAATTTGATTTGCCGCTTAACGTATTAGTATCTCTAATGATCTACTAAATAATAAAAGTGTAACGTAGATTTTAGAAGAAAGGGGGGAAATTAATGAAAAAAAGAAATAGATATGAGAATCAAATGATATAATAATATTATTTAAAACAAAATACTAATTTAGAACAAAACTTCTACTCAATTGAAAAGGTCATAGTGGATTGGTCGAGGCTCTACAATGTGCGCATAGTCGGGCTTACTCTACTGATTAGTTAAATAATGGTAGAAATGGTAGAAAGTAAAATAAAGTATCTTTAGGTTAGGTTAGGTTTTTGATGAGTGGGTCTATAAGGCCCTCCACTGCGACTCGCAAGAGTCTATTGTGGCTCACACTTTTATAGGTACTTAGCTTATGAAGTTGTTGTTTCCGGAAAAGGTGGCGGTTGAAGAAGGTAGGTAGGTCTTGCCTCTACGAAGTCTTGAGAAGATGGAGACTAAATCTCGAAGAAGATAGGAAGATAGAGATGGCTTGATTCGAACGGTATCCTAGCAGCTGTGTCCTGGTCTAGGGCGGTATTTTGGTCCAGGGCTCTGTATCCTGGTCTAGGGCTTGTATCCTAGCCTAGGGGCTGTGCTTACCTAGAAGTACAGGTGGATCAGGGCTATATAGGAACTTGAATGTAATGGGCACATTATGTTGGTCGATAGCGGAAAGGGCTGTCCCTCGTGGCGTTGAAAAAATGGAAGCGACCGTTGGCAGACGTCTATTGCCTTAGCGTTAGGAGTAGGATAATTTGAGATCACAGAACTATAATTGGAAGTGGCTAATGTGGCGGCGAGCGTTAATTAAAAGGATTCATTCTATAAGATCGAAACAGGTCGATAGACATGTTACAGCCTTATGAATAGGAGAAAGGTTTGGGAAAGTATTGTTGAACAATTCGGCTACTTCACAATAAGATATTCTTCTGTCGCCGTACTCTCTCATCATTAGAATAGTAATTCGTTCTTTTTCGTTAAGAGCCATTTTATAGAAGCAATTTACCTTGCAGAACTTTTCAAAACACATCAAACCACTGTCAGTTTTATTTAATAATGTAAATGATGAACAAATGTCAAAATCACAGCATTCTACATTTAAACATTTAAATTTCTTCAAATCTACATATTTTGCACTGCTTTATGTATTTTAGACCTTCCAGACTACATAAAATCATAAGTGTTACATATGGTTGAACTCGTATTGATTAGGAGATTCCAATGACTGAATATACAGGGTGATGAATTTGAAAAACTAAAGTTACTAATAATATAAGAGAAACGGCAAATCTGGCAACATTGCAAATATCAAATCTGGAATCTCCGTATCCCAAAATAGGTGTACCCCAAATTTTGTACAATTAGTACTAGCAATTTACGAGATAATTGGCCGTTTCCAGACTTTTGGGCCACTCTGTATAGATTGAAGGTAAATCTGAACGTGAAACAGCTCACCTCAAATTATTTTCTAGCAGCTTTTTTTTTCAATTATTTGAAAATTGAAGATTAGATTTCGTGTGAATCGAAAATCCTTGGGATGTATTTGAAAAAATATGTAAATAACCTATCCCGAAAAAACAAAAATCCAATATCAACCATGATTCGAATAAATAAAGTTATATTTCCATTTTTTTTTTCAAAGATTATTCAAATTTTTGATTTTTTCGAACAACATAGATATTAATACTTTTTGTTTCATTTTGCTTCGTCATTCGGAATTTCCACTTCGCAAAACGATTTTTTGATACTGGCCGTTTCAAAAAATTTATTTCTTGTAAATGTTCAACTCCTTTTATTTCGTTATCTTTGCTGCGAAATAAATTCCAAAAGCGCTTAAAGTGTGTACTTAATGTCGGAAAGATTAGATTGTGTTTAGGTATTAGATGGTCGAGAGGAATTCCCCAACCGACAGATAACCACTTTTAAGATAAATTACGACAATTCTCAGGAATTTTTATCTAAAAAGTTTACGTTACTGAGCTACAGCAAAGTATTTCTGAAATCATAAAATTCGATAATCTGTTGTCAGAGATACAGAAGTATTTCCAAGTGTTTATGTTCGAGCTGCAAAAGCTGCAATTTAAAAAAAATATTTGTGCCCAAATGCTATATTTTCATATTACGAAATGTTATGTATAAATTCTACTGATTTTTCTTCCAAGCAACGTAAGAGTAGTTGAACATACAGGGATTTTACGAGGATTGACCATTAGACGATTATCATGTAATGTCTATCTTATGTAATTTTCGAGAAACGTCTTGAAAAGCTCTATATAGTCATGTAAATAGAGTATATATATAACTTCACATTAGCTATTCACTATATAAACTCACAATTATCATATTAGTCATCATTGTATTATATTTTTCAGCATCAGTACTGTCATCAGTCACGTTACGACAGCAGTCCTTTGTCATCATCAGCACCATCGAACAGTCACTGCCCTCCTGCACCCTCCAGTCCTCGTCCTAGGATGACCGTGAATTCGCAGTCGGGCCCCCCAAAGTCTCCCCGACCTCCCGACGACCTTATCACCACTGCCACATCCGCGCTGAGGCGGTTCCATTTTAAAACCGCAAGAAACGCCACTAAAAATTCTTCTAAGCAGGTACTATTTCTTTCTAAGCGCTTTAAACCATCAACTTCTACAGGAAAACTATGTCCAGTGCAATTGTTTTGAAATTCTGTGCAGTGAACTCGTGGAAACTGGAAAAAAATTATGACGTAAGCAATTCTACGTCTTACATCTTGGACCATCAGTATTTCGGAAATTTTAACCTTCTTTCTGAAAGCCATTGTACAATTTTCCCATATCTGCACGAGGTATCTAGAAATTTGCATTGACAAAAACCCTCATCACCCTAGCGTTTAGCAAACATACTACAACTTATTTTTATTATTTCCAGAGTCAATCAGTCCCAAAAGTGATAGTAATGGGCAGTAGTACTGCTTCAGAAACAACAATCAACACCAGTACAGAAAGCTCAAATACAATAGTAACTACTGTAACAGCCACCGATGGAACGGACGAAAGCTTAGACTATCCAGAGCCAATGGATTTCTTCTCTTCCGACAACGTTCTGGATAATTCTAAAATGTCGAATCAAATCCTTCAGCCTTGCCCTTTGTCTCCCAAAACTCCAGCTACCGCTAAACAGCAAACGCCTCCTACAGCTAAAAATCAAACTATGTTCACGTTTGAGATCAGTGAGCCTCGATCTTGTACGCCGCAAGGAGACGGTACGCCAAAGGCATATGAAAATGAAAGCAAACTGTCTGATATTTTCAAAGAACCCGATAAGAAAACCGTTGATTCTTTTATGAGGGAACAGATAGAAGCATTAAGGATAGATGCGAGACGTAGGAATAGTTACAAGCAGGCAGCACAAAATTTAGACGAAATTGAAGTAATGAGTGACACTTGCTTTAGTAGCAGCAGTCCTAAAGAACATAAACGGAGCTTTAAGAAAAAGTTGGACGTCGATAAGCAGAAAGTGGAGAAAAGTTCGCCGAAACGAAGAGCTGAAAGAACTGCTAGTTCATCACCTGAGGAAACTGATTCTCCGAGGCCAAAGCACAGGTGAGTCTTTCTGTATCTGTAGAGTGGGGAGGGGGAGTTTAGACCCATTGTACATCCTCCCGAGGAGTTGTCCTCCTAGGTCATCGTCCATCCTGCCCTTTTCAGGAAGGTGGACAGGTCATTTATATCGGCAGGTGTAGGCGAACACACACTCTCTTATTGACGATAACTCCGGGCACTCACATAAGACATGCTTGACAGTTTCATCTTCTTGTTCACACATTCTGCATAGAGGTGTGTCCACTAGCCCCATAGTATGGAGGTGTTTCCTTAGTTGACAGAGGCCAGTCAGAAATCCTACTGTTAAGCGTAGGTTTTTCCTGGTCATCGCCAAATATTTCTTCAGAGAGTCGCCCAGGGTGATCCTAGCAAGACTCAAGACTGCATCCTTTGATTCCATCCCATCTCCTTAGTGTTGAGCATGAGCATGGGTGTAACGCTTGGCTAGTTCCGCAATTGTCGAAGTGTTCAGGCCATAGGTGTCAGTGGGTCCTAAAATTTTCAGTCCAGCCGCTTCCCTGGCTAAAGAATCAGCAATGCGATTATCTTTACTCCTGTCGTGCCCTTTAACCCAACTCAGGATAATATTGTTATCTATTGTAATCTTGGTGGCACTCTAATACTAGCCCAGACGTAACACGTTGTCTGTTCAAGGCTAATAGGGCTTGTCTGTCAGTGCAGATTGTTATGTTTTTGCCAGAAATTCCGTTTTTCTACAACTGCTATGAAAAGTGACGTATTTCTCATACCTTACTTGATTTCAAAACTAAATATTGCTCATACTGTGAGAAATAATATTTCTCACGGCACTTTGCCCACGCCACATATATTTATATGGAGAATCAAATAAAATCGACAAAAACTTAGTAGGCTACCGTCATCTTTAAATACCTACTTAGTTGTCACAAAACTGTCAGATTATATTAGAAAATATGTTAAAAATTGAAAAAATGGTAAATAATTGCCAAATATTTTCAAAAATTTGGAAAAATGGTTAATAATTGTCAAAAATTGTCAAAAACGGTCAAAATTTTGAAAAAATGGTCAATAATTAAAAAAGACTGTCAAAAATGGTCAATAATTGTTAAAAATTGTCAAAGATTTGGAAAAATTGTCAAAAATGGTCAATAATTGTCAGAATCTGTCAAAAATTGTCAAATATTTTAAAAAATGGTAAAAAATAGTCAATAATTGTTAAAATTTTGTAAAATGGCCGAAAATTGTTATAATTTTGAAAAAATTGTCAATAACTATAAAAAAATGTCAATAATTGTTGAAAATTTGTCAAAAATGGTGAATAATTGTCAGAACCTGTCAAAAATGCTCAAAAATTGGCAAAAATGGTCAATAATTGTTAAAATGGTCTAAAATGGTCAAAATTTTTGAAAAATTGTCAAAATTGATCAATAATTGTCAAAAATGGTCAATAATTGTTAAAATTTGAAAAAATGGTCAAAAATTTTTAAAAAATTGTCAATTGTCAAAAATTGTCAAAATTTTCGAAAAATTGTCAAAAATGGTCAAAATTTTTGAAAGTTGTCAAAAATGGTCAATAATTGTCAGAAACTGTCAAAAATGGTCAATAATTGTCAGAAACTGTCAAAAATGGTCAATAATTGTTGAAAGTTTGTAAAATGGTCGAAAATTGTTAAAATTTTGAAAAAATTGTCAATAACTATTAAGAAATGTCAAAAATGGTCAATAATTGTTGAAAATTGTCAAAATTTTTGAAAAGTTGTCAAAAATGGTGAATAATTGTCAGAACCTGTCAAAAATGCTCAAAAATTGGCAAAAATGGTCAATAATTGTTAAAATTTGGAAAAATGGTCTAAAATGGTCAAAATTTTTGAAAAATTGTCAAAATTGATCAATAATTATCAAAAATGGTCAATAATTCTTAAAATTTGAAAAAATGGTCAAAAATTATAAAAAAATGGTCAATTGTCAAAAATTGTCAAAAATGGACAAAATTTTGAAAAAATGGTCAAAATTTTTGAAAAATTGTCAAAAATGATCAATAATTGTCAAAACTGTCAAAATTGGTCAATAATTATTAAAATTTGAAAAAATAGTCAAAAATTGTCAAAATTTTGAAAAAATGGTCAATAATTATAAAAAAACTGTCAAAAATGGTCAATAACTGTAAAAAATTGTCAAAATTTTTGAAAAATGGTCAAAGTTTTTGAAAAATTCTAAAAAATGGTCAATAATTGTCAGAACCTGTCAAAAATGGTCAAAAATTGTCAAAAATAATCAATAATTGTAAAAATTTGGAAAAATGGTCAAAATTTTTGAAAAATTGTCAAAAATGATCAATAATTGCCAAAACTGTCTAAATTGGTCTATAATTGTCAAAAATAGTCAATAATTGTCAAAAATGGTCAATAATTGTTGAAATTTAAAAAAACTGTCAAAAATTCTGAAAAAATGGTCTATAATTGTCAAAAATTATCAAAATTTTTGAAAAATGGTTAAAAATTTTCGAAAAAATGGTCAAAATGGTCATTCTATTGTGCATAAGAAGCAAGCTTCTATCGGCGGTCCGACGACCGCTCATCTTTTATTTTTGTTTTACTAACCATAAAAATAAATATTAAGTTACTTTACTTGTATTCTTTAAATTTGTGCAGTTGTAGAAAAAGTATAGTGTGCAACATGTGGGGAAAGTACTTTTCTCACTTATTGCACAATATACTATTCTGGTTAGTTCTTTTGTGGCAATTGAGATACCAGCCAGTTCTGTTTGAACCACTCTGGTATTTTTCCCATTCCCCACTCAATTCTTAGGCTAAGTGATCTGGAGTAAACTCCACATCCTGATCCTTCTTTGGTTTTTGAGCCGTCTGTATATATGCGTATTGCATTCGCAGCATCTGACTCTGTGTTCTGTTTTATTTGTATTTTGTAGGGTTTATTAAACACAAACTTGGGCTCAATTGCATCATTGGCCGCCTGCAGCAGAGGTAGCGCAGTAAGCGCTTCTCGTCACAGGCTTAGCCTCAATTGACCCAGTCTTTAAATACTAACAAGACTCAAGAGCTGTTATGTTCATGCCAGTATATGATTTTTGGACAATCCAAAACTTCTCTTCATCAACCTATTCCATAATTAGAAAGTTATTTTATTTGTTTTCCTATTGGTAGATCCTTCAGGATTTTTTAACTCACCTGGCTTAATTTTCGTCTGTGACTTTGCACTTTGATCAACTCTGTATTAGCAGCAAAAAAATGTATTCTAGAGAGCCGTTATTCACTATTAAAAGGCTTGATGTTTGTGTTTTGATTAACGGAGATTAAGTTTCGTTAAAATGTTTGTTTTGGGTATAAACCAAAATGCAAAGTGTCGTCCAACAAAGTGTTTTTTAGCAAAACAAACGAAAAATTTAACAAAGACGATCTGTTCGTATGCAACAAAAAGGGTTCAAAATACACTTCCAATTAGATACAACTGTTAGGATGAACAAGAAACATTTTGTATAAGAAATAAAAATGTTAATGTACTTAATTTGTTCACTGATACAAGTGTTTTGATTCTTTTGAGATTAAATTTCCTGGAAAAATCATCCAAATTATCCAGAATAAATGTTTTTAGGAAAAATAAGCATTGTCAGTGTACATCTGACTAATAATTATCTACATTATAAAGGGATCGATTGGCAAGGCTGGCTTTACCTCATCTATAAGATATTTTTGTGTATATCCCACATCTATATTCTATTCGAAGAGACCTTCAGCACTATCATTTCCGACAATTCCTTTATGCCTCGGACCCTCAACTAAGTTATTGTGTATAACCAGTTTCATGTAAGAAACCTTCTTATATAATACTTGTTAAATCTTAAAATCTTGCGTGAGCATAAACTCAAAATTCCAGACACAAGAAATCGAGCCGACGCACTCGCTCCCCCAACAAATACCACCACCAAACGTCAGAAAATTTCAACTACGACGATCGCCAAATGGCAAAATACCGAACAAGATCAAGCGTATCATCAACGTCTTCCCGTAGAACTCCTCCACCGCCCGACCTAAGGGTGGACTTCTTTAGCGAAACGTCGGACAGTAGCGGCTTCCAGAGGCCATCGACGTCGTGTCAAATGAACGGCGCCTCGACGCCGACGACGTTTCATACACTCGCCGTCTACGGACCGAGCGGCGGTGCGTCTACCGAAAAGCGAGGAAGCGTCTGTTTGAATAAATGTCTGCGAGAGGTAAGTGTCAAACTATGTTTCCGTGATTCATTGAGATACAAATTCGGTGAATTTTTCAGCGGTGGGTATGTTATGGATATAAATATATTGAAAATTTACGATTATTCGTTTTTCCTGAGCTTAACTTTACGTTTGATCTTGGAATACGCTACATACATCAAACTCCAGTACATGTATTTGTTGGAGATACTCGACACTGAACACAGTTTACCCTACACTACACCAGTACCAACACTTTACACTATCTCTTTTAGATATATTATAATAGATACATAAATAGAGAGAGAGAATTTTGAGCAATCCAGAATACGTTAGCGTGCCAAAGCAGGAGTCAGAAAAAAAGGAAGGATTGTTTTTCATTCTCCCCCTCTCGAGGGAAGCGGGCCGCTATAGGCTTTCCGGAGCCTCTTCAGCCAACATTGGAAGGAATAAGGATTGTTTGGTTCAGGGGATGGGAGTGGAGGGAACGGTGGTAGGTGCCTGAGAGGTGTGTACTGACCCAGGATTCGCCTATTGCTACGAGAAAACCTCTGAAAAAACTCATAGCAGGTCAGGCGGACCTGGGATGAGTCAGAAATATATGAATATATATGACTGCTAAGTGACAGCGCTAGCTCTAGTGGTCGCCATGTTTTGCAGCGAATTTATTTTCCGCTAAGTTGGACAGCGGTTCGTTATGTCAACAACAATAAACACCAATTCTAACCTCCAAGTTATTTAGTTTTTATTAATGAATTACTTCCTGGAAATAATTTAAATTTCTTACAGGATTTTCTGCTCCTCCTAATGCTAATATTTCTACATATTCTTATTGTCTTTCAATTTCATGTGGAATCAATTCCACAGTGCTATCCACAATATTATTTTCATCCGCAAGCTCTTCCAAGATTAAAGTAATTTATAAGGTTTTCCATTGAAGGCGCTTTATATTTAGAAAATAAATTCAAATGTTATGAGATGTGTTTATCTGTTTGTCAAAGAGCATCAAAGCATAGACTTTCAGCCACTTTCAAGTGCCTTCACAGAGCGCCGCTTACAGCGCTAACTTTGCGCTAACTTTGCGCTAGCATGGCTGAACGCGCTCACTGCCTCAATGGAGATATATACTCCTAGGACTAGGACTAGGAGCATCCAAGGGAGTATTTCCCCAACCAGTAAAAGACTAGTGAAAAGACTGTTGACCCTTGTCTTTTGTGAAAAATATAAATCTTAATTCCACTTATATGCAGTACGGATCCTAAGATTAATTGGATTAGCAACCGGGACGGAATCAAGCAATTTAAAAATCATATTTTAAAAGGAAAATTTATTACATTTTCCATTTTCGCATAATTCACTGAATTTGCATTTGGAGAAAAAAATTATGAGTGAATTATTGCCTATTAATTTTGTTTGTAGCGCCTCTGGCTGCATTTAAATTCGCATAAAAAGCCTAAGCCAGAAGATTTCAGACATAATATATTGTATGCAGCTGCTCTATGAGAAATATTCATGAGGTCATTTATTTCTTAGATCATATTTCTTTGTTGTTCCGTCCTAAACAATTCATTTGAATTTCGAAGACGATTTCTATGTTCTCAGTAAATTCTGAATGTATCTTCTATGTACACCCAAAGAATTATTTTTATGTTAATTTTCTAGAATTAGATTTTTTTTTAAATAAGTTCGCAAAATATGGGAAAAATTTTCATTATTAATTTTGAGAAAAATAGTTATTCTTCGAAAAAATTTCTGCATGGTCTGAAGCCTAAAGTGATATTTGACTGATTTCCATTTTAGTAGGAATATTGGAGTTGATTCAGTAATGAGTGTAAATATTTTACACCGAAATCCTGAGCATAAAATATAAATTTTTTTTATTCAATCACGACATCTAGCGGTAGACATGGGGTTGCATTAAGATAAGATCAGATAAATGTGGAGCTTGTGTGTTTCTAAGAGCTTCTAAAAGTCCTTGTCTAAGCCTGTCCTTTTTACTAGACTTCGAATGCCCAACCTCAGGTCCTCCATATATTGGGAGGGTTGTGGTTTTTCCTCCTCTATCGTCGAAAACCTCAGCCTAGTCAGGTCTTCGCAGTATCACAGTATGTGAAGGTATCCTCATCATCTTGGCAAAATCTGCATGTGATTGTGTCTGCCAATCCGATGTTATTCATGTGTTTGTTAAGTCTACAACCAGGATACTGATTGTTCTCCTATTCTGGCTCAGTAGATACTCCATAAAATTTGGCTAGGGTTCTTTGATGAACTCTTTGGCCTGCTTCATTATATTGTCGCCTTGTTTCACCATTCTCGAGACTGCTTTTTGAAGCTTGCTTCTTATTGCACGACATAGGACTTTTGGGAAGGCTAGTGAACTCGTGAAACGTGTGATGTTACGAAAAAGGGTTCGTCACGCGACAACTCATTCAAGCGACTGTGCGCAATCTCTCTTGCCGCACTGAGCTCGCACACCCAAAGGTGTGAAAAATTGTCAAAATTAGTCAAAAATTGTCAAAAATTGTAAAAATTTTGAAAAAATGGTTAATAATTGCCAAATATGTTAAAATTTTTGAAAAATTGTCAAAAATATTTAAATATGGTCAAAAATTTGGAAAAATGATCAAAAACTGTCGAAATTTTGAAAAAATGGTTAATAATTGCCAAATATTTTCAAAAATTGTCAAAAATGGTCAAAAATGGTCAATAATTGTAAAAAATTTTGAAAAATGGTTAAAAGTTTTGAAAAATTGTCAAAAATGATCCAAAAGGATCAATAATTATTAAAATTTTGAAAAATGGTTGATAATTGCCAAATATGTTGAAAATTTTAAAAAATTTTTAAATATGGTAAAAATTTGGAAAAATGGTTAATAATTGCCAAATATTTTAAAAAATTGTCAAAAATGGTCAATTATTGTCAAAAATTTTGAAAAATAATTAAAATATTTGAAAAATTGTCAAAAACGGTCAATAATTGTCAAAACCAATCAAAATTCGTCAAAAATGGTTCAAAAGGACCAATAATTGTTAAAATTTTAAACTGTCAATAATTGTTAAAATTTTTGAAAAATTGTCAAAAATTTTTAAATATGGTCAAAAACTGTCAAGAATTTGGAAAAATCGTCAAAAATTGTCAAAAACTATAAAAATTTTTAAAAAATGATTAATAATTGCCAAATATTTTCAAAAATTGTAAAAAATTTGGAGAAATGGTCAATAGTTGTCAAAAATTGTCAAAATCTTCGGAAAATGGTCAAATTTTTCGAAAAATTGTCAAAAATGGTCAAAAATTGTCAAAATTTTGAAAAAATGGACAATAATTATAAAAAAAACTGTAAAAAATGGTCAACAATTATTAAAAATTGTCAACATTTTTGAAAAATTGTCAAAAATGGTCATTAATTGTCAGAACCTGTCAAAAATGCTCAAAAATTGTCAATAATGGTCAATAATTGTCAAAATTCGTCAAAAATGGTCAAAAATTTTCGAAATTTTTGAAAAATGGTGAAAAATTCACGAAAAATGGTCATTCTATTGTGCATAAGAAGCAAGTTTCTGTCGGCGGTCCGACGACCGATCAACTTTTTTTTATCTAAGTAATGCCATTTGTGTTCTGCATCGTCAAAAATTGTCAAAAACTGTAAAAATTTAGAAAAAATGGTTAATAATTGCCAAATATTTTCAAAAAATTGTCAAAAATTTGGAAAAATGGTCAATAATTGTCAAAAATTGTCAAAATCTTCGGAAAATGGTCAATAATTAATAAAATTTGAAAAAATTGTCAAAAATGGTCAATAATTGTCAAAGACGGTCAATAATTGTCAAAATTCGTCAAAAATGGTCAAAAATTTTCAAAATTTTTGAAAAATGGTGAAAAGTTCACGAAAAATGGTCATTCTATTGTGCATAGGAAGCAAGCTTCTGTCGGCGGTCCGACGACCGATCAACTTTTTTTTATCTAAGTAATGCTATTTGTTTTTTGCATCGTCAAAAATTGTCAAAAACTGTCAAAATTTTGAAAAAATGGTTAATAATTGCCAAATATTTTCAAAAATTGTCAAAATCTTCGGAAAATGGTCAAATAATTATAAAAAAACTGTCAAAAATGGTCAATAATTATTAAAAATTGTCAACATTTTTGAAACATTGTCAGAAATGGTCAATAATTGTTAAAATTTGGAAAAATGGTCTAAAATGGTCAAAATTTTTGTAAAATTGTCAAAAATGATCAATAATTATCAAAACTGTCAAAATTGGTCAATAATTGTCAAAATTGGTCAATAATTGTCAAAAATGGTCAATAATTATTAAAATTTGAAAAAATTGTCAAAAACTGTCAAAATTTTGAAAATATGGTCAATAATTGCCAAATATGTTAAAATTTTTGGAAAATTGTCAAAAATGGTCAATAATGGTCAAAAACGGTCAATAATTGTCAAAATTCGTCGAAAATGGTCAAAAATTTTTGAAATTTTTGAAAAATGGTGAAAAATTCATGAAAAATGGTCATTCTATTGTGCATAAGAAGCAAGTTTCTGTCGGCGGTCCGACGACCGATCAACTTTTTTTTATCCAAGTAATGCCATTTGTGTTTTGCATCGTCAAAAATTGTCAAAAACTGTAAAAATTTTGAAAAAATGGTTAATAATTGCCAAATATTTTCAAAAATTGTCAAAAATTTGGAAAAATGGTCAATAATTGTCAAAATCTTTGGAAAATGGTCATATTTTTCGAAAGATTGTCAAAAATGGTCAAAAATTTGTCAAAATTTTGAAAAAATGGTCAATAATTATAAAAAAACTGTCAAAAATGGTCAATAATTATTAAAAATTGCCAACATTTTTGAAAAATTGTCAAAAATGGTCAATAATTGTCAGAACCTGTCAAAAATGCTCAAAAATTGTCAAAAATGGTCAATAATTGTTAAAATTTGGAAAAATGGTCTAAAATGGTCAACATTTTTGAAAAATTGTCAAAAATGATCAATAATTATCAAAACTGTCAAAATTGGTCAATAATTGTCAAAATGGTCAATAATTATTAAAATTTGAAAAAAATTGTCAAAAACTGTCAAAATTTTGAAAAAATGGTCAATAATTGCCTAATATGTTAAAATTTTCGAAAAATTGTCAAAAATGGTCAATAATTTCAAAGACGGTCAATAATTCAAATCAAATTCATAATCAAAATTTTTGAAAAATGGTGAAAAATTCACGAAAAATGGTCATTCTCTTGTGCATAAGAAGCAAGCTTCTGTCGGCGGTCCGACGACCGATCAACTTTTTTTTACCTAAGTAATGCCATTTGTTTTTTGCAGCGCTTTCGCTATGCCACAGAAAGGATCTGGTCCAATCTCCCCCTTCTCGGGCTAGTAAGTCTCCCTGTGATCTGTGTGGCTAAGAACAATATATTATGACTGCCCAGCTCTTGTAGCGTCTCCAATAAGTCCAAAACCAGTTAGGAATTTATCTGCATGGAACTGATTGCTTTTATAGCTGCTTGGCAGTTGGATTATATGGCAATGGTATTCCTCAAACTCTTGCCCTAATTTGGAAATACACTACAAATGGTTTCTGATATATGGCCGAGAGCCATTCTTATTGGGACCCCTGGTATTAATAACAGTATTTTTCTTTTAAATTCAACTTAAATTTGTAAATATTTCAATCATAATTTTTGAATTTCCATATCAACAGATCACTCTCTTATTTATTTATAGATTTAAGCTGTTTACATTTTATTTGTTGTCCCTGGTCAGAGTTCAGCAAAAAATAGAAATTAAATGTATATAAAAATTTTCATTTCGGTGTAAATTAAAGTTAAACAAACAAAAGTATTAACTTTCTTGGCTTAAATGCAGATACTCGCACGTCCAAGTTAACGACCAGGAACTTTTTAAATATTTTTTTATGTTTAATTTTTTTACGACCGCAAATAAAGCGAAAAAATTGTAAAAAAAATTATTTGCTAGATCAAGCAGATCAGTACAAAAATGGTAATAGGTATGGAAATCAGTTGGGACAATACATAGACTTATAAATACACATACACGTGCAAGATGAGCCCGTCCCTCTCAGGATTCATCGTTCTAAGCGCAATGCATCTCGGGGAGAACTTCCATCAACCCCCCATTTCTTCCGATGGGTCCTCATCGTCGACGTGCACGTTTTCCGCTGGGGTCGGGCTGTCTTCTTCTTGGCTGTGTAACCGCGTTGGTTATTTCTTCAGCGGTCTTCTCGTTGTTCGTTGTCTTCTGTTGTGTGTGTTTTTCGCTCCCTCTATAAGGGCCAAATCCTTATCCGACGATCTTATAGAGTGGATCCACTTGTTATAGTTGTCCCCAGTTGAAATCCCGGCCTTTTTCTGGGTGGGTCTTCTTGTGATTCTCTATAGGAGACTTTAGGCCATTAGCTTAGCTAAAAGTCTTGTCACCTGTTCGAGAATCTGTTGTTTTGTCGATGTGGTCATCGTCATTGTCTTTTTGGATGTCGATTGGGCGTAGCTGACTCCTGGCTTCATTCGTTTTGGGGCTGGTTTCCTGTTATTTGGGGCCTGTGGGCATCCCTTATAATTTGATGGGTGTTCTCCCTGGCAGGTGGCTGGCTTGTCCCTTGTACTTGAGCACTCGTTGAAGCGTCGTGGTCCTCCGCACTTGACACACTTTGTGCTTACTCTGCACGTCGTCTGTCCTTGGTGATATCCCTGGTAGTTATAGTACTGCGTCGGTCCATTTCCTCTCTTCAGCTCTTCCCATCTTATCCCCACTTGTTGTATATGTTGGATCCTACTTTTCTTCCGGGTCTAATTCCACCATATAGATGAATAGTGGTCTTCTTTCGCCTAATCTGGAAGATTTGGCTTATTTTTCCGTCTCAGTCTCCTTCCTTGCCTATTTTTTCTTTTAGCTTTTCTACGTCTTCGCAGTTTGTCAGACCTTTTTTTTTGCACGTGGTGTATAGGTGTACAATTCCACTTCCTTTCTCTCTTCATTCAGGTACCTTGTTAGGTTCCTGTAGCCTTCGGGTCCTTCGCAGGGGTTTTTTACTCCGAGTCTTTCTTGGATGGTAATGAACCTCGTTTTTATCCCTAGCCGGTATATGTCTTTCCACACGGAGCTCCAATGGTGGGTACTTATAAATACTCTCCTAAGTCTACGGAATAACCCAAGAAAAATTAAAGGGACCTATCATCGGAGCGTTTGGTGGCTGACAAGCGGTCCTTTGCCACCGCCAATGGAACTTCAACTTCAATAGCACTTTCTGCTACAAAAAAAAGGTTGTCTTAGAAAAATCTACTAAATCTCCTCCAACTGCATCAGCAAGTGACATTTGAAATCCCCTATCTTCTTTTCCCTGCTTGTCGCCAGAGAAAAATTTTTTTGGTTAACATTGTAGTGACAGTAAACCATCAAAGTACCCCGTTTTGCCCCGCCTTCCCCTAAAACTTGAGTGATAATATCGTGAAATTGTAAGAACATTCTGATATTAACATATATCTTACTCCAGGATAAATAACTTGGAAAATTTGACTAAGATATTTACATTAATCTTAGCTGAAAATAGATTTTATTAATTAAAAAAAACCATTTTAAGGCGCAGTTAACAGACTTGCAGACCACGAAATTCCCTGAGGTCTTAATATTTTATTCGTTTTGCAAATTTTTGAATCACTGACACTCACGCAACTAATATACACAGACACACGACCATTCCCAAACATTCAAAAATAGACAAGACAACAAAGATTAGAGATGGAAGATCACAAACGGTTTTCGATTTGTATTTATATTACAGATGCGAGCATATAGTTACGATGAATACATTCTTATTTGTAACAAAAGAACGTTGCAATTCAGTAATTTTACAAGTAAAACTGACATAATAAAATCGCGAAGTACGTGGGTTAGTTAAATACAGATTGCGAAAATCCCTTTCTTACAATGCTACTTATTCAAGTACGACAAGGAAAATATGAGCAAAACTACGTGAAAGAGAGAGAAGACTTGTTAGCCCAGCGATCAGTCCCTTCTACCAAAACAGTTGGGCGTGTATTCAGTCCCCTCCTATTCATTTTAACTGTTATGTGGCCAAATGTACTTATCTGTAAAAATTATTTCTAATTTTTGTCTATCGTTGTTTTAAAATTTTCAACGGCATTTCAAGCGGCAACAATGTTAAATGCCAATAGTTGTTAAATCGAAAGCAGTGTACGGATTTTATTTATTGCAGATTGTAATTTTTCCAAATTTTTTCTTGAACTCCACTATTTTATTCTTATTTGTGTTGATCTCACTTATTTTTCAAAAGTCAATAATATTACCAATCTCGATTTTCTCCCACTAAATACACCGTTATCCGGTGTTAAAAGTCAAATGCAAAATAAGTTATTTATTACTTAGAAAGTTCCCCTCAATAAAAAAGGACCTATAATGTGGTCACCTAAAATACCCGTCCAAACATTTAGCTTCTGCGGACACTGTGTTCGGATTGGAATGCTAACCTCATACCTAATAGTGCATGAGCTCGAAAAAAAGTTAACGATAACGTGACAAAAATATCATTTGTACAAACTAATCTGAGCTCCTGGCAATAGCGGTTGAAATAGTGGGGCGATGAACACGCTGGGCTAACAAGTCTTCTCTCTCTCTCTTTCACGTAGTTTTGCTCATATTTTCCTTGTCGTACTTGTATAAATCGCATTGTAAGAAAGGGATTTTCGCAATCTGCATACTTGCTGTTCGTTTCATAAACTGATGATGGATTTTTATTCAAAATCAGCCTTCTGGAACTAAAATTTCAACTTCATCCATAATATTATTCATATTATCCAAGAGAACGCTCATTTTTATACGCATTAAAAAAACACTATTAAATATTACACTTAACCCTAACAAAACACGCTTAACTCCACGAACGGAGCACTCATTGTCGATTGAACAATTGAGCGAACTATATGGAACGATTAGTCCATGGATTCGTTCCTTCGTTCACGAACGAACGAACGATCTCGAGAATTGACCCTCAGTTGTAGTCTGGTTATGAGAAAAAGACGTTTTCATCGATCAAAATAACAAAACTGTCATCATTAAATGACACATATTATATAGGAGTTAATTTATCTCCAGGAATATTTTTTAACCAAGCTCTGTTTTTTTACATACATATAGTTGTGAACTAGTTCTAATTTGAACATTCAAAATGAACGCTCCTCTTTCCTTTTCAATAATTAGAATTATTAAGAACATCTTATTTCTTGAAATATCTATTAGCGTCCGTAAACTGTTTCACGGAAAATGAAAAATAGACTGCGTAATACATTTTTAAAATTAAAACAATATTGTATTTATAACGTACCCACCTCTATTCTGTCGTGTAAGTACTTTTACTTACCGAATTGTAAATGTCGACAGGTGGGAGCACACTTGGAACAATCCTGCACTTCCCCCATAAACGTGACCACGAATCCCCTGGACCCAGTGCACTTCGGTAGCGGTGGCACCAGGAAAACGCCTCAGGCGACGATAGTAGTCCAGCAACCTTCAGTCAGTTTGGATCACACGAATGTATCCACGATCTTACTGAAGAACGGGAGTGAATTTGTGTCCAACGTACAGGATAGTGCCAAAGGCAAATTGAAAAGGGAGGAGAATATGAAGCAACTTTTGGATGTAGCACATAATCTTACCTTGGAAGAGATGCATGATTTCGAGATGAAGTGAGTACATAAATTTTTTTTATTCTAAAAAAATTTGTAGCATTTAACAATAATTTTTCAATTTTTCTATAAACATACTAATCGGTAGTACAATTTGATGTATCGAATAACCGAATTGTTTGTCAGTTTCCCAATTAGCTATTAACTCAATCGAATTATCCCGGGCTGTCCTTTGTTTTTGGCTTTATGTAATTGCCTGTTCCAATTATTTAAATTGCTGCAAATTCCTGTTACTATTTTGAAATGTAATAAAAAATTGAATGGTTTTTTGTTTAATCGTAGAACAATTTAAACTAGTGTTGTATGGAGAGCTATTCTTAAATTTTTGTCGGATTAAATATCCAGAAAATCTCAAAGTGTAAGTGTAAGAATATTTACATCATTGCACGTCTTTTTTTAAACACTCGGTATCGTAAATTATTATTAATTTGGACATTTTGAAGTTATCTCTAAAGGTGTCTTAACAGAGTTTTCGTTTTTTTATAGAATTAATTGGACAAAGAAAAAAAAATAAAACATTACAACTCACAATTTAACATCTTCGGATACTCTCCGATAGTTAGGAAGCATTAAAATCGTTTGCATGCCACCAGATCAGATCCGGACTGGTCTGGGAATGCCTTAAAAACGTCTCAACCCTGGCAAACCACAGTAGGGTGACAACTGGTCTCTTCACATAAACGGTACAACCAAGAGCACAAAAAGCCAAAAGGCTGAGGTGCGGAAGCCTCTGACTGGTTCAGGTTACAGTTTTTACAGCGCTTAAGCCAACTCAAAGCACACACGTAATTCCAGGTTATTTTACTACTATATTTTATACATTTTCTATTTTCTCACATCTTTTTTCCATCTTTTTCGTTAACTTCGAATACAATTATCAATCAAGCTTTCACTCTTCTTGTGCTCTGTACAAACAAAGGAGCGGCACTATAAAACAGTCCCAAAACTAACAAAAACAGTCGTGCTGATTTAAATCTTATTTGTTTTATTGTCGTCGCATCACAATCAAAGTTTAAGCTCTCGTAATTTACCTACTTCGCTTTTGCAAACAATTGAAGATGGGATCGCTTAAAAGGGCGAGGATTATATCCACCCCAATTATTTTCTCGATTTAATCTTTGAATGGATTGATTTAGACATACAATAAAGTTTAATGTCCAAAAAAAAAAGAAAAATGTTTCGAATTTTACTGATGTGTCAAATAGAACGACAGTTTTCCGGGAAGATATCCGTTTATGATGACATCAAGTGTGCATGTGTTTCCATGGGAATTTTACGTACATTTTCAGCCCCTCTATCATCTCCCAAGCTCTTGGTACGAGCTCCTGTGACACCTTCCTTGATTCATTCGTTTGGGTTGTGCTCAACAGCCCAGACACTTGAACTGAATCTTTATACCATTTTCCATGTTATATACTTCCATTCCAGAAGCTTCGTCTCTTCTACCCACTAGTTTGACTGGAGGGATTTTCAGTAGTTGTAATGGTTGTATTAATTCCTCTCCAAAGTGCTTCCGTCTAAGTACTTGTAAGTTCTCACAGAAGCAGAGTATGTGAGAAGGTGTTTCATCATCAAGTTTACATTTTCTGCACATAGGTTCACTAACTTTGCCAATTTTGTGCAGATGTTTCCTCAGGATCACCAGGTCGGTAACTGTCTTCAAATTTCTCTTACCCAGTTTCAATAGTTTGGCTGAGAGTTCTTTGTATACCTTGTTCAGTAAACTCTTTGTATGGAGGTGCCCTTGTGAACTCCATTTGAGTTGGTGTTCCCTATCTAGCCAGTTCCCGATTTCCCCTCTTATGCAGTCTTTTGTGATTTCACAAAACGGTTCCGGACCTATGAAGTCTCCTTTAGAGTCTCCTTAAGCTAACTGGTCCACCATTTCATTGCCTGCAATCCCCTCTCTTAAGGGATTCTTTGCAGTTTTTTACCAGTCTAGACCTAGTTGTTGGATTACACATAGCTTTAAGCAGAGCCTGGCTGTTAGTGAATATTTTAATGTTTTGTCTGGTATATCCTCTTCTGATGTTTTTATCAATACAGCAATCGTCTCTGCTTGAAACATATCGACCAATGCTAAAGAACACTGTCTTTCTAGGTCCTTCTATACCAGCCCCAGTGCCATGGTTTGTTTTGGAGCCAGATGATTTCTCCAGAATTACCTGGGTGCATCTCCTGTTCCCTAGATGAGATGATGATGTTCACTCGCTAGAGTGTCATGCTCACTCATTTGAAATATAGATTCATCTAGTATTGTTCCAATACAAAAAGTTCCAAAGGAGGAAGTCCAATAAGGGCTTCCATTGATGCTTTTCATTCGTTTGAGTTGAGCTTAACAGTCCAGGCAAAATATAACACCTGCAGAGGACATTTCTGTCCTCCTTCACTGGGACATCTTGTATGTTTGTCTCGCTTCGTTTGTTTTTAGAAGTCGCGAAAGTTAAATAATACCTGAATAGTTTGAATGTTTCCCTCCATGAAATATTAGTGGTTTATTTTCACAGGCCTCCAATATAATAATCATGGTATATTTTTAATCTTTGTCGGCACTAAAGTTGGAAACGTATGTTTTTAAAACTCGTAAACACTTTTTTATCAACACAAGATGAAAGTAAGTGCAATTAGCGTTTAAGTTATTGAACGGCGATATTTCAATATTATGTATTGACGCATTTTGTTCGATATTAAATATAACCGATGTAAATAAATTCATTAGATTTCTATTAAAGTGGATTCAAATATGAATAAGCACTGATTTTATTATGAGCTTTAATCATTTGTAAAAATAGAAAGAAACGCAAAAATAATATTTTATATAAAAACCTCTAACAAAAACAGTGGGTAGTAGCAGAGGGAACATTTATTTGTCAGGATAAAACTTGTTACCTCAGTGGCGTGGCAAACGAAAGGGTGATTTTTTCTATTGGAAAGGTGCCAAAGAGAGTAGGCGAGATAAAAGGTTTGTTCCAATTGGCATTTAGGAACTGCTCTGGAATCGTAATGAGTATAGTGCGCAAACTCGAATTAGGGATGGACACATCAACTTTATGACCCCTTCCAGAAGGTAGTTTTTGTACCGTCCCAGTAACGATAACGATAACAATACCTAGGACGGTTCTATCGCCAGTTGGAACGAACCTATTGTCATGCTAGTGACTAGGCGGCCGATGCGGTGGCACCGAGTTATCCTGAACGCGAACGGACCAACGAGCGATAGCGAGTACTCAGATATTCAATCAAACAAAACAAAAACTTAACTTCCTGTGGGTTCCATTTTTTCCCATAGATGTATGTTCCTTCCTAAGCAGTGGTAGTTTATCTTGTCTTTACTTGATATCTTGAACGGTACCTGTAATAAAATTGTGACGAATACCATATGCCGCCCGAAATTTTCTCCTAGGGTCGTGAATATAGTTGTATTTTCTTAAATTCGATTATTTTTTCAAAACAGTTCATATATATTAAATTTCTCACAAATCCTTTTTTTTTCGACTGTAAATATATAAGCTTCAAGCCATTTTCAACAAAAATTCCTGAAATTAAACTCACGAGCAAAATCTCTTGATACACAATCCGACAAATCAGATTGATATCGATTTTACAAAAAGAGGAGATGAAACAAAGGCCTTCATTTCTATGTCATATTTTGATTTCAAAGGCTTTTTTCCAACATATACGAGTTATGTGAAAAAATCTGTTTTACAAATGTGGATTTTTTTCTTTGATAAATGGATAATGAGATTAAACCGGATTTAAGTCCCAAAAATTCGTAAACAGTACATAAAATAGCAAACACGTAATAGTAATCATTATTTTCAGCCCACCTATCACTAAATTTTTGTACACACTCCCTAATTAGTACAACAGGTCGAAAAAGGACTAGAGATTATATTTCCTCGACGAAAGCCCGGTGTTTTTTTTATTTTGGTATTCTCCCCTTTATCTCGTTGAATAATTGTTTGGGTTGACTTCAACTTTCCACAGTATCCTCCCTATAATCTTCGATGATTTAAATTCGTTTCGTCCATTCTCCATTCGCCCCTTCGCATAAAAATGATCGTTTTATCCTCCGATATAATATTTGACCTACTCTAAAAAATAATCTTATTCTCTTTCCGTTTCCTGACTCAGCTTCTTCCCTCACACTCTGCCCAGTCTTCAGACTGGCAATTTATAATTTCAAATTCGTCAAAATGCTTCGTCATTATCAATAAGGAAAATTATATTATTCATATTTTACAATTCATGCTAAACGGATGAAAGTAGATTAAATATTAAATAGAACAATTCCTAAACATTGGGATGTTCTTTATAGGTCTTGTGAGTCTCCCTTCATTACATTTACTATAAAAGCACAATTAAAAGCTAACAGAGTACAATTTTATCGACTGATCACAATGGCGGAGCTAGGCGTCGACGACGTAGTAGATGAAAGGGAAAATATTGTACTTTCGTGCTCTATCTCAATATCATTATCCATGTTCATTATTTTGAACCAGCTAGGTCCTGCTACTGCTACATCATTTTGAAGGGATTTCAAATCATTTCTCTGGCGAAGTCTCAAAATATTTGGTAACTTGTTCAGTTCATTTCCCTTTGAAACACACTTTGTTGACGCTTGTTCTAGGTCTAAATTGCCCTCCAATAAATCTAATGTGCTGATGGGTACATTGCTTCCTTTAGATGGGGAACTCTCAAGTTGAACGTCACAAGTTGACACCAGCTCGTCACATAATTGCTTGTATAAAACCTTTAATAATGAATAATGTTAAATTTATTCGGTTTAGGTTCCTTTTAATTAGGGTTGACGTTCTTTAAATAAAACACATATCTTTCTTCGACAAATGTAATTTGAACTCCCCGACCAAAAAAAACCATAAGCAGCCTACAAATTCTTTGAATCTAGCGCGTGTCTGCTTATTTTGCAATTGTTACTTATATATCGATAATTAAATTATAATCAAACTGCTTAGTCGATATATTTTATGATTACAATAATTATTATAACTAAACACATACATACTAAAGTTAATAACCTATAATTTAACAATAAGCATAGATTCTAACCTAAATTAAATTAACTACCCATTCTTCCTGTAAAAATATTCTAGGAAAACTACAAAAATTCAAAAAGTGATTAAAACTGTTTCCTTATTTAAGTCAGTTCCGTACTAATTACTTTTGAGTACTTTTTCGAAAACGAATCGAAAGTGACAATTGATATTTTTATATTTTCGAGAATAAATAAGTCAATCTTTTTCTACGAAAACTATTTTAAAATACTATATGACATAACCTGGTTTAAATCCAGGTTGTACGTGTAAAATTCATCTTAAATTTTGCCAGATGTTGGCGTACAACGACCTACAAATTGTCACAACGTTTTCGGTTGATAAACAACATCAAACGTGATGCATTTAATACGTAATATTTTAAAATACGAATAACACTAATTAATTTAAAGTTTCCCAAATAAAAATGAGCACAATGTACTTTTTTCCAAGTTGACCGAGGTCATTAATGTAACTGTGTTTTTTATAATATATGTAATTAAGTAAGTAACTAGTTACATAAACTGTCCTGTCACATTCCATAACGGCAATCCGTTTAAAAAAATGTTACTTTATATGTCAGTATTGCAAAAAAATTCCTTTGTAATTTCGTACCTGAAAAAAATTCGTCGTCTGGTTTTTTTTTCTCGAGTTTCAACAATAGCTTTGTTTTTACTCCAGCCACTATTACGTTATACAGACTTCCAAGGATGCCAAGGGGCCAAGGGAATTTGTTATAATTGAAATTTATTCATATTTGCGGTTTCTTTCAAATTCCTCCTGCAAATATACAGTCAATTTTAAGAAAGGTTTACTTTCGTTAAATACCACTCCCTGGGGGTTTTTTTGATGTAGGGAGAAGTTGGTAGATATTTGAAACTTGTAAAATGTAAAACTGTTGTTGCTACCTTTGAAAAATGTTGTTATGAAGGACGTTTTTTTATGTACGTCGTTTAAATATTGCAAGGTATATTGTGTCACAAGGGCAGAAAATGAGCTTTAACTTTGACATACATGACGTATAATTTAAAAATTTAGGTGAAACGTCAAATTACTCAAGTGACAGATGGTGAAAAAAATCGTAGTGTGAAGAATTTTCCGCCCTTGGGCTGCTAAACAATACTTTCCGCCCTATTTTTGATGTTCATTTGATTGGTTTTCTGGTAATGTAGGCGAAAAATAAAATATGTGGATGGGGTAAATATAATAAATTTGTGCGGGGGTGGTTCCCTCTCACGTTTGATTGATTGATTGGTTTGGCACCTCCAGTCAGAGGCTTCGACGTTCGGGACCTCAGCCTTTAGGCTTTTTGTGCTCTTGGTTGTACCGTTAATGTGAAGAGACCAGTAGTCCTTATCAGGCTCAACAGTCTTTTCACTAGGTCCTTCTTAGAGAAGTCCTCCCTTGGATACTCTAGTCCTAGGAGTCTATATCTCCAATAAGACAGTGCTTCACATTCGAAGATAATGTGAGAGGCTGTTTCCTCCTCTTCCATGCACAACCGACAGCTAGATTCCTCCCTATATATGCCCAGCTTTGCTGGGGTGTCTGCGTTTTCATTGTCTGCAATACCTTTGAAACCCGGGTCCCACTTAATAGTTTCTCTATTATGGTTTGCCAGGCCAGGCCAGAGTTTTTTAGGCAGTCCCAGACCCGTCTAGTTCTGATCTGGGAACATGCTAAAGATTTCAGTGCTGCTTGACTATCTGAGAGTATTAGGATCTTTTGGCCTCTATACCCCCTTTCATTGTACATTTTCAAACACGTGTCGATAGCGTAGATTTTCGCCTGGAATACGGATGCAAGCTTCCCCAACCATGCGTGGACATTGCAACTGGGTCCAACACCGTGGAGTCCAGCTCCTGTTTCTATGTTAATTTTAGATCCGTCTTTGTACCACTCCAACGTTTCTTCATGACTGCATCCTAGTTTAGCTGGATATGGTATGGTTGGTTGTCGTTCATTGCGGCCAACATGTTATCATTTCAAGAAGCGTGCTTGTGATAGCATCTGTGATTCTGGAATGGTTCCTTCATGCCAATTCCCAGTGCATTCCATTCTTTCACGTTTCCAGCTGCTCGATATCTACGGTGATGCCGCGAAATTGACTTTCGCCGCAACTTCTGTCTGAAGACGACCCGCCTCAATCATACCAATAGCCCTACTAGCTTCATCCGCACCAATTTTACGTCTGATCATTAGCAAGACAAAACCTTGGTGAATGGTGAATAAAACAATAAATAATTTTTAACATAAATCCAATATTTCTGAACTACCCTAACTTTGGTGGAGCAGTTTATTTAAAATTAGAATAATAATCAAACAATCGTTTTTAAAGTGGCCATTGGAATTGTAATAGAGTAAATTGGGTACTGCAGTCGGTAGTTTGACGATGAATAATTTACATTACAAAATCGTTCAATCATTACAGTGTTGACGTATCCAAATACTCGAAATTGAATTGATGCAACTTCTATAAAGGAGTTCAATCTACGTACACATACTTTTTTTTAACATCCCAAAACTATTCACACACATTTTCTCCATTTCGGAAAATAAATTTTTGAATTAGGATTTTTTGTTATTCTTGACCATTGTACGAGTTAATCCCTTTCAAATTCCGAATACTCCATTAAAATTTTCACAATAGATGTTTTTTTCAAATGAGTTACATCCAGCTGAACGAAAATGTTTCAACTACTGGGCATTAGAATATTTTTACAATTCTTTTTAATCAAAACTCAAAATTTTGTTATTCAATTTTAATGCAACTTCATTTTTAATACCACTGGGTGGCACGCCTGACCCTCTAGAGTAAAAAGCCAGGATTTCCATAAATATAGGGAAAATGACAATATGATTAAACTTATGTGTGTCAGTTTTCGAAAGAAAGTGCTCTTGATAGATAATGAATGTCTTGAAGTTATTATGGATCAAAAATGAGCTTTGGAGATAGGTGCATACCCCCTAGAGATTTCGCGGAAAATTCGAATGCAGTGACTTTTTTTAAGATGAAAATGATCCATTCGAATGTAGCAGCGATAACGATACCGACTGGGAAGAGACAGTTTCTGAAAATATTGAAGTTGAAAGTGAGTCTGAAGATCAGCCTGACCTAAATCATCAAAATAATTCAGATGATCAGAGTAAAAAGTGCTGAAAATTTTTATTCTGAAAGAGATGAAACACATCCAACCTCCAACTTTAGAATCAGAAATCCAGCCTGTTACAAATCTTAAATGGTCTCAAGATCCGCATGGGTATAAACCAAGAATGAAGTTGACTTCCGAAAAGAAGTGTGAAATCCTGATGGCAGATATAAATAGCCGTAATTGGATGTATTTTTGAAGCTTTTTCCTACTACTGGGACGATATATCGCAAATTTTTTTTGTCATAATTAGGCCATTCTGTAGTTAGTTTACTATCACTTAGTCTTAAATTGTTACTATGGATATTTTTGTCATGTTTATTTTCATCGTCATGTTCAATTTTGTTTATTAAAACCGATTTTGAGGTTTCCTTAATTTTATTACAATTTAATAAACAAAATTTTGTGAAGAGACAAGATGGATCGTTTGCTTCGTCCTGAGAAATTTAACACTGATCCAAACTCTCCCACAGCATTGAAAGAATAGAAACACATATCTGAGTGTTCTTCTTATGAGGAGGCACTGAACATCCTGGGAAAAATTTATATTAGAGAAGTGAATAAAATATACTCTTGACACGTACTTGCAACTCGTAAGCAGCAACATGGTGAAACCATTGATATGTACGCTCAAGTTTTAAATTCTCTTAGGAAAGACTATTCGTTTCAATCTGTTACCGCCGACGAATATCGCAACGAGTATATTCGAGATTATTTTATTCGTGGCTTAATATCTCCTCATATAAGACAAAGACTACTGGAAAATAAAACATCAACTCTACATCAAACTCTCATTCAAGCGGCTCACCTTCACTCAACTGCCTACGAAGAACTATCTTATCCACCTTCATTAAATGCTTCTACGTCTGACCATCCGTCAGATTATAAGCAAGAAATTGAGGACCCTCAACTAAGTGCTACACAAACTCGCCTCAAATCCACTAATCTGTGCTTCTTTTGTGGTCATAGATGGCATCCTCGAATTAAATGTCCTGCGAAAAATTCTGCTTGCTCTGCCTGTAAGAAAAAAGGACACTGGACCTCCGTATCCAAAATAAAACAGTCCAACAGAGATACTATTACATCTGCTATAGGAAATTCAATTATAGCTGCTTTTCATCCTAGTCTATCTAAGTCTACAATCAAAATTTTAATCGATGGTGTTTATGTTGATGATGCTTTGGTGGATACTGGTAGTTCATAGAGCTTTATAAGTTCTAACATCTTTCGATCCAGAAATATTAAAACTTTTCCTCTCAATGGCCTCTTCTTCATTTACTTCTAAAATACTAGGATATTCTTCAGTCAAACTTAAATTCTATGGACACAACCATACTAAGGTGAAGCTATTAATTCTTGACAATCTATGTGCCGATGCTATATTCGATCATGATATTTTAAGTAAACATTCGTCTTTGGAGTTGAAGTTAGGTGGGAATAGTTCCCGAAACCAGTCTTTTCGCAAATATGTCTCCTGATTGTCGACCTATTGCTACCAAATCTAGAAGATATTCACAGACAGTTGAAAAATGTATCAAATCTGAAATCAAAAATCAGGAGGGTATTATTGAAGAAAGTTGTTCTTCTTGGAGAGCGCAAGTCTTGATTACTTCCAACAGTAATCATAAAAAAAATGGTAGTTGATTACTCTCAAACGGTAAATACATTCACGTTTCTAGATGCATTTCCACTTCCTAGAATAGATCAAATGATTCAGAGTATATCTCAATATACATTTTTCAGCACCGTTGATCTTCAGAGCGCTTATCATCAAATTCCTATCAAGTCTTCTGATAAACAGTACACTGCTTTTGAAGCTTCTGGTCAGCTTCACCAGTATACTAGAATACCTTTTGAAGTAACAAATGGATTTCAACGAGTAATCAATAGCATAATACAGCTAGAGGATCTTAAAGATACATTTGCTTATTTAGATGACATTACCATTTGTGGTGAACCTCAGGAGAAGCATGATTTTAACTTGGACAACTTCATCAAAATTGCACAAAAGTACAGGCTTACGATCAATGACTCTAAATCAAAATTCTCTACTAAAACAATTAAACTTTTAGGTCACATTATTGAAAATGGCACCATTAAGTCTGATCCTGATCGTATTAAGCCTCTCATGGAGCTTTCAGAACCCAATGATCTTCCATCTTTACAAAGAGCATTAGGTTTGTTTTCTCACTATTCTCAGTGAATACCATGTGCATCCTTTAACACACTCAGAATTGCCTCTTTTCAAAACTGCAAGAAAATCGTTCAATCTTCTTAAGGAAGAACTAGCTTCAGCAATGCTAACGTCCATAAATGAAAATAAAATATTAACTGTAGAGATTGACGCATCCGATTTTGCAATATCTGCGATCCTCTCCCAATCTGGCAAGCAAGTGGCCTTCTTTTCAAGGACTCTTACTGGTAGTGAAAATAATCATTCATCTGGCGAAAAGGAAGCTTAAGCGATCGTCGAATCTATTCGCAAATGGAGGTCTTATTGCCTAACTATTTTCGGTTGATTACTGATCAAAGAAGCGTATCTTTCATGTTTGATAACAGGGCGTATGGAAAGGTTAAGAATGATAAAATCCTACGCTGGCGTCTAGAATTGGCTCCCTCCAATTATGATATTTTGGTCAAGGTTCCTCCATACAATCCCCGAGGAAATGGCCAGTGCGAACGCTACAATAGTATTATATGGAAAACGATTCGATTGGCTCTTCAGTCGCGTAATCTTCAGATGAATCAAAGGGAACAAGTACTGCCTGAAGCTCTTCGCTCTATCCGATCATTAATATGCACAACCACTAACTCTACACCTCACCCATCCGAGACGCTCAATGAACGGAAAATCCCTTCCGACTTGGCTAAGTTCTGGTCCCGTTTTAATGATAAATTTTAATCGGAGTCTTTGACCTTTTTGCATATATAAAAAAAATGTCCGGTTAATTTTTTCTGGTAACAGAGTAAAATACAATCTACACATTTTTTCCTAAGCTACATACCGGAAAAGAACACGTTACACTGGATTAAAAGTAGATGGTGTTTTTGCTATTTTAAAAGCTTTCCAGCTATTTTTTGTTAGTAAATGTCACGTTTTTGAGATCCCTTTGTTAATTATAAGCTCCTAATAGTTCGTTTCTCACACTCGAAGGCAGTTATTGCTTTGGCCATGTCAAGATTATTTCAAATAAAAAATTAGGTGCTGATGAAAGTGATTATAAAAATCTTTTAAATTTAAAGCAGATGGTGCGACAAATTAAAGTTAATAAATCAGATGTGTGTGTGTGTTCTTGTGTGGTCAATTTTCTTGTAAAACCAGTTGAATTTTTATCACATCTGAAACACATATTCATACTTCCAAGAAAATCGTTATATCCGTGTACAGTACGAATAAACAAATAAATGTATCAAGGGAGACGCTGCAATAATGGCGTTTATTTATAGAATTCTAATCTAAATTTAACCCATACATTAAAAGTAAAATTTAGATCTGATATAAATAAAACTTGTCGTATTTATAAAGTTGTTAAAGTATAAATAAACACTACTTGAGTTAAAATGTATACGTCCATCTTCTATTTAACAAATAAATCACGTTTTTGCGATATTCAATAGAAAATAATGAGATATTTTTGATAAATAAACGAGAAATGAAGGAATATTTTGACAGATCGTCCAACTATTTTTAGTTAACAAACGAAAAATCCCTGACCCAAATTTGTTACGCATCAAAAATTTGAAAAATTTTGTTTTCTGGACTTCAATAAAAAATTGGAGGTTTACCTTTATTATTTTAATATTGTGGTACTATTTATTGGCACGTGTCACAATATAATATAAAACGACTGGAGTTTAAATATGTTGTAAATATTATGAAAAAGTGTTTAATTAATTATCCGTGAACATTTAGGCACTTGACCCAAATAAAAAATTTAAAAATGTTTGCACGTAATTCTTTATACAGGATAGTCAAACACAGCCTATTACCAAAACCTATTACGTTTATTTTCATTAGATTCATTGTAACTTTCGTTCTAAAATGGTTTGCAGGAGATTTGTCTAGACTAGTCCCTATTACTCCTTAGATTAGATTTGATGAGGTGGCCTTTTCCACTGCGACCTTTTCAGATCTATTGTGGTCCTCTCTATCTAAATTACATTCTCCAGCCCGACTCTTTTTAATTAGCCAATCAGATAAAATTATATGAAAATTGTCAAAAACCTTGAAATATGGTCAAAAATGGTCAATAATTGTCAAAAACTGTTAAAAACTGTTAAAAATGGACAATTTTTGTCAAAAACTGTCAAAAAGGGTCCATAATTGTCAAAAGCTGTCAAAAATTGTCAATAATTGTTAAAATTTTGAAAAATGGTCGATAATTGGCGAAATTTTTTTAAAAATTTGAAAAATGGTCAAAAATTTTCAAAAATGGTCAAAAATGGTCGATAATTGTCAAAAGCCTTAAAAAAATTTTGAAAATTGGTCAAAAATGGTCAATAATTGTCAAAAACTATCAAAAATGGTCAAAAATTGTCAAAAACTGTCAAAAATGGACAATTATTGTCAAAATTGGTCAATTTTTGTCAAAAATGGTCAATAATTTTGGAAAATGATCTAAAATTTTGAAAAATTATCAAAAATGGTCAAAAACTATCAAAAATGGTTAAAATTGTCAATTATTTTTAAAAACTGTCAAAAATGGACAATTATTGTCAAAATTGGTCAATAATTGTTGAAATTTTGAAAAATGATTGATAATTGTCAATAATTATCAAAAATGGTCAATAATTTTGAAAAATGGACTAACATTTTGAAAAATTGTCAAAAATGGTCAAAAACTATCAAAAATGGTGAAAAATGTTAATTATTTTTATAAACTGTCAAAAATGGACAATTATTGTCAAAAATGGTTAAAAACTGTCATCATTTTGAAAAATTGGCAAAAACTTTGGAAAAATGGTCACTAATTTTGAAAAACAGTCAAAATGGTCAATAATTGTTAAAATTTTGAAAAATGGTCAATAACTGTCAAAATTTGGAGAAATGGTCAATAATCGTCAAAAGTTGTCAAAACTTTGAAATATAGTCAATCAATAATACGAGCCGTTTCCGTAAATCGATATAAACACGTAATATATAAAATCGATTAATATTACTATAAAAATCGATAACTAAAAATCGATTATAAGAAAATAATAATCGATTTATATAAAAATCGATTATTTTTTAACATCCCTAGTCAGTAGATCATGATGAATAGCGAAAATTACGATTATTCTAGCCCTCCTATTATAACCTAAGATAATATAAAAAACTGTTTTGTTTTAATTATTAAAAAGGCGACTGTAGAAAAAAGTATGTGTGTTTTTCGAGCGTAAAGTAAAATTGCCGCTTTCGAAAAATCGCCGCGCTCCGTTCCGCGTCAATTTATTCATATTTAAAGGGTTGATAAACTCTTTTAAAAAATTATGGTTCACTGCACATTTCGCTTTCCCGCTGTTCATTAACCTTTTTAAATAAATTATAAAGTGAGTTTATGAAGAAGAATAATTACTAAAGCTTCTACGGGATAATTATCGAAATTTTCTATAATATCCTTTCGGGGGAAATTACTTCCGCCTTAACTAGATTCCAGTAATTATGCATTTACCTAATAATGCACTCGAATTATCCAGTTTGAAATTTATTGTACGTCAATCTTCATTTTGATAAACCATGAAGTGATAAAACTTCTTCTTTTTTAAATAATTCTACTTCTAAAATGGTTGTTTTGGTATAGTATGATATAATAATCGAAAGTTCTTCAAATATTAATAAACTTCTTACCAGAAACCGCATGAATACTAATCTGATCGCTCACACTACGTCATTTTACTTACTGTTGAGAGGTCACCAACTCAAAGCCGGCCCTGTCCCTCGACTGTAAATTTTGGTGGCTGCGCCCCTTTCGAGAACTTTCGAGTAAAACGCTTTGTTTGTGCATAGGACGAGCGCGGAAGGTACTGAAATTTTCGAGAGTTAAGAAGGGTTTTTGAGTGCGAGAAGTATTAGTGAAACGAAGACGGAGCGACAGTTCACAGACAGTTTACACAATATCTTAGTAATCAGACAATGAATGAAATAGTGAAGATAAATAGTGTAATATTCAAGTAGTGAATATAAATTAGAACTATTATGCCGATTAAGTTTAATACAGTGTGTGTCTCTATAAATAAATAAATAGTAATTAGCCATTGTAGCGTGTATAATTTTATCCCACAAGTAAAAAATATTTGAATAAATAACAAAAACATTACATTACTTTTAGCATTTTTATACCAGTCGTGACTTAAACGGTATAAATTCAATATTTCGGCTATTGTACTTGTTTATAAAAATCCCGAAACACGTCAAATTTAAATTATAAATTGACATTCTTCAACGTGTAAATGCGATCCCTACCTTCAACCCCCTTCGAATGATAAGTACAACCCCCAATTTTTTATTTGGGAAGTATAGGCTTGTGATATATCGTTTGAAAGGTCTCTTCATTCTCCATTCAAAAGTGTTATAGTTTTCAAGTTTATTGCAACAATTAAGATAGAATAAAATAAAATCATGTGGTTACCGAAATTCGCTACATTAGAATCAAAAACTAAAATGTAATGCAAAACGTAATAAAATGTAAAACACTAAAAAGAACTACGAATGTCAATGAAGTAGATATTCAAAATGTTCTTAGTCATTTAAATCGAAAGGTTTAGTTTTGTACAGAATGCTCTTCACATATCCCCATAAAAAGAAATCTTATGATGTAAGATCAGGTGATCGCGCTGGCCATTCAATCGTTCCTCGCCTTCCTATCCACCGATTGGGAAATATTGCATCAAGGAACTGCCGGACAATGCGTTGGGAATGCGGTGGTACTCCATCCTGCTGAAACCATATCGTATTCACTGGAACTTGAGAGTGTCCTGGATGAGGATATAAGTTTGCCATACTTGGAATGACATCATTTTTAAGTAGTGCCAAATACCCTCAATGAAAAAGGGTCCAATGATATCAACCTTTAGAAGGTGTTCCTCTCTCTGGATACAATCTAAAAATTACTTTGCTATGGTTTTTGCTTACTTTCTTATTATCCAGACCTAAACGGGAAATAAGTTTTGGGTGCATTGTAATAAGTTTTGAGTATATTATAGCCATTTCGGTAACCACATCTTAATTGTTGCAATAAACTTGATAACGATAACATTTTTGAATGTAGAATGAAGAGACCTCTCACTTTCTTTGCGGTCCCAGGAACTGGTTCAGATCCAACATATGTCGTTGCTGAACCTTTTCTCGCTAGCTCATCAGCCTCTTAATTTCCAGAAATATCGTCACGTCGAGTTCTTTCTGGCATTCCTCTACCTCTGGATAATAGGGTAGGTTGTATTATTCTTTTTTATGTCATAATCGTTCGATTCTATTCACTTTTATTCATGAAATTCTGGATTATTACTGACAAGTTCGTAGTATGATTTTGTGGTAACTGAACATAAACCTCATAGTATTCCAATTATCTGGATATATTCTTCGAAAATTATATCATTTAATCGACTTAACATCGTCAATAAAATCTGATGAATTTGACCTCTAAAGTTGGAGTCCTCAAATTGCTGAGAGGGATGCATGACGCAATTTTAACCTTTAACCTTTAACAACATCGTTTGTGGAGGTTGCTGAAAGTTTTAATTTAATTCTGCAAATCCAACCTAAAATTCCACTTCCAATTGATATAACAACAGTTTTTCAATCTAAATTCCTGTATATAAAGGTAAAATGGGATGAAATGACAAAAAATTAATCTATTTAAATCCCATACTTTGTTGACCCATATACGCGGTAGCCACAGGTATATACAGATACATTCAAATAAAAACGGAACATAGGGATTTATCCACCAACAAAACATTTCTATAAGTTCACTGCAATGAATATCAAGTATTGATCTGGACAGCTGGATTCAGAATCACTGTAAAAAGGCACGCTCCTTCTCCTTCCAAAATTTGTTAGTTATGTGCGAACTGCGATTTAGTATTGAATAATTATTTGATGGGGGTAGTAAACGTCGCTACATTTTGAAACAATATGCTTACGTTTTATGTTGTTAAAATCGAAAATTAATTGTTAAATTCTCTTTAACAATTAATGTTTCGAGTTAAGATAATATGTTTTGATTTCTTTTGGCCATATTCAAAATAAAAATAAATTCGTAAATAAAACAAAATAGGATTCTTTAAATTGAAACAAAGTTATGGGCTTGAACACTCTCACCGATCGACTGACTGACTGACTGTCTGACGCTAATTAAGGACCGCCCACCGTTGAGAATTATACGATATGTTGTAGGTGTCCAAATAAACGATTGTAATAATCGTGTTTTTAATCTGTTGAAGCTGGAAGTTGGTCGACTAGTTCAAAAGCAGTTCTGATACAATGCTTAAAATCCCTATGTTCCGTTTGTGTTTGAATGTATCTGTATATCGTTTAACAGTAATGGATTAAAATTCAAATACATGGATTATACCTGGAACAGACAACGGGCTTAGTTTCTCAATGTCAAAGCTTTCCAAAAAAAAAACATGCCGCTTCATGTTTTACATAACAATTTACATAATCTAAATAATTTACAATTTAAGTGGTTCAACGGGGCTTCATTTAAATATAGGTTGTATTTACTTTATGCCAATGACCATTTCTCTATACAGACAAAGGAAAGTTTGATTATCCCGTACCCGTTTATACGTAGAAGGCACGTATAATTGTAATTAAATGTCTGATGATGGTTCGCTTAATTAAAAAGATGCGTAAATGGAGCTGATTAACTAAATTATCACTATATTTTGAAGCAATTGACAATTATCTTCAACCTGTTCGTTATCCGCATCTTTTTTGCTTTGTAATTACCCTTAATTGAATCACTTGTCAACTGAGAAAGTTTGAAAATATATTAACAGGCTTGTACATTATTAAAAAGCTGCTTGGAACTGCAAAATTTACAGATGGTGATAATAAAAGATAAGATAAGATAAATATAAACTCTGTAGTGTGACGCCTCTGATACGATAATTACAGTCAAGTAGAGTCGAGCGTAGTTAGTACTTGGATGGGTTTGAAAATGGAATTACCGGAGGGATTCAAAGTAATAAAGAGATCTTGGAGATCGGGATCCAAGAATGGCTGTGGAAGATCTGGCGCTGGCTGCAGGAGAGGCAAATGGAGATGGCCCCCGAAAAGACGGAGGTAACGGTGAATAAGAAAAAGATAAATATAGGGCTATGTGCTTCTAAAAGCCTCTCCACTACGACCTGTGAGCTCTCCTGTTATGCTAGAGTTCCTTGTCTAGACCAGTCCTTGTTTCCAGACTCCGAATGCCTTCCATTAGAGCTCCACCTCGACTCTGTACTTTCCAATTAATAAAATCTGCACGTTAAAGATTTATAGGGTCGTTATAGCATTCTCGTATAAGTCAAATGTAAACTTTTTAGTCTGGGATTATAAATTATTTTATACTGTAACTTGGATAAAATGCTTCAACTAATTTTCAGTCTAAACTTTCCTAGCGAGTATTGGAAGTTAATAGCTAGTTCTGAAGTTATCGCGTTAGTTTAGTTCAACGTTAATTGTATAACTTTATAAATAACATTAATATGCATCAAGTTAGAAGTTAGACCGCTTCCGCTGTATAACAATACAAGGTATTCTAAAGAAAACAAAGTCAGACAGTTTTAACTTATGTTATTGGTGTTTATGTAGATTTTTCCTACTCACAGTATTATTAATCTCGATAGTTTAAATCCATTATTTGAAAAAAAAAACTTTGGATAAAGTGAAAAGTACTTTGTAGTTATTGGTTCGATGGTTCTATCTAAAGCGCGGTCTACACTAGGATGGATGCAACTGCTGGCCTGAGACGCCCAAGTGCATGCAAAATTTTAGTTCGCAATACTCCACTGGTCCATTTTGTTGCAAGGTGTGGGTAGGTGGCGCGCATGTTGAGACAGAGGTAAGCGCTGCTACCGCCACCTGCCTAAACCTAGGAACATAACCTAACTTGACAGCCAAGAAAAATAGACAAGAAGTGACAGTTTGATGTTTACTAAAATATTATAAATCAAATTTAACATTTTTAATCATAAAGGAAGGAGTAATACTCACCGATTTTACAAAATATTGAAGGAAACGAAAAACATTTCCAAGTTGAAATAGCTTGTTAGAGATTCCAAAAATCTTAATACCTTCTCCAGGTGTGTTATATTAATAACCATACTTGATTTGTTTGACTAATAGTAGAACTCAGTAACAATACTTACATTCTTAATAAACTTCAAGGATTTTTCCAAACTTCGTTGACGACATCTCAGTCGTGACATAATATTTTATAATAATAATTTACACCATTAATTTTTTTTAATTGTGAATAATTTCATTAAATACATATCGTGGCGTGAACTGTAGGCCATTTTGTAAAACTGAACAAGAAGCTTGTCATCAGTCAACGTCACGATCAGTGAACAGTGTTGTCAAATAGCAATAAATCAAAATATCAACACTCAACGAAGAGAAATAAAAATATTAAAACGTAGGCAACACGTTATACACGCATGTATAACAGTGAACCTGCATGAAATAAAATATTAAACTGAACATTACAACGTGGAACATTTGGTGTATTAAAAACAATACATCAGAATTTGGACCACCAACGTGGGCATTAATATAACATCAATATAACATAACAATTTGACATTCGACGTGGAGCTTTTGGGGCATTAACACAATAACGTATCACATTTAACAAATTTGGCCCACCAACGTGGAGCAATAACATTTCATTACAATACATTATTCCCCGTATTTTTATAGCTTTTGATGTCTCTTCCTTTTGATCATCCAATACGTCAAAACCAATTTCTAATTTCGAAGCTAATAGTCAAGCGTCTTCATTTCAGATCAACTTTAACGTTATTAGCCATTCCGCTAACAACTTAAAATGGGGTTGATAGTCGTAAGAAGTGGATTCACTCAAGAGAAACCCTTAATTGCTAATTGAATGCTTCTACTATTCCCTTGGAAACTTTTTGGTTGCTAGTGAGTTTAAGTAGATTGCAATAAACCGAAAATGGGAAGAAAAGTATTCAATCGAATTATTCTGATGGACTTCGAAGTTGTATAGGCGAGTCAGAAATATTTGGAAAATTTGATTGAAAATATACAAATTGATATGCTGACACTTTCTTTAAGATTATAAAACTGGTGCAAAGATTGAATTTGCTGAGAGTCTTGGATAGCCTTTCAAGCTATTGATCTGTGCGTTGGGTGGATGCTGTAGAACGGCTACTCTAATAGGTCAATAAAAATCATTTCTGACAGCCAGGCTGCAATAACGAGACCGTGCTTCAACAGTCTAATCCTAAACCAACTGGGTTATCCTGGTACGTGTTCTGGGTCACACCGGGATCCTAAAGTAGTGGACCAGTTTGTCAGGATAGGTCTAGGGAAAAGCAAAGGCCTACTGGGATGAGATTCCAGGCTCAAGGATCTTCAAAACTGAAAGCGGAAACCTTGCTGAACAAATTGATGTAGAGGGTACATTTAGTTTGCCAAAAAAAAGGAACATACGATGTTCCTCAGTGTACTGTTGAGGGATAATTTTTCTCTTCTCCGTTTTTTTTTTATATCGACAAAGAAGTCATAACTGGTTTAAGTTATTTCTATACTGTGCATATTTTAAGTCGAATTTATTAAATCGTCAGTGTTATCGTATAAATTAAATAATATGTATGTATATTTTGCAGCTTGTTTGCATGAAAGAAGTTGAACTGTAAGTTTTCCTCGTTTTATATTCAGGAATTAAAATTTTATTGATTTTGAAAAAGCTTATTTTTACAAGAAGTGAGAAAAATGTATACTTATATCTCAATATTATCCTTTTATATTAAAAAGTTTATTTTGCACCTGTACTTGACTGTTTTTGTTTTTTAATATCTATCATCTTTGTAACGGTATTTCCCACAACAGATAAAATAAATTTCCTCTCTGAAGCTTCAAATTAGGGTTTGGGTTATAGTTTTCTACGAAGTAAGTATGCGTCAAACAATAATTCAGATTGGAGATGCAAATGTTATTTGTGAAACCGGTCGAGTTACTCCTTTTCATATAATAACTTTCTTTATTTCTTCAACAGTTCAATACTAATAACGTCTCACTATCAGAACACAGAACTTCAATCTCTATACTTTTCTAATGTTCTAGACAGTTCTAGATGAGTCTAGAAGTTTCTCTTCTTCTTTTTCTTTATGGACCTTTACATATCCTCAGTACAGGTCCAAAATGTTATATTTCTGTTGTGGAATTTGTTATTTATTGATTTTATTTAAAAATTCTGCCACAAAAGTTTCAAATATCAAACACAAATGACTATAAAATTTAACAATAAATAACTGATGTGAATTGTAACGAAATAATATATCCCGCAGTCAAATGGATTCATTTTGTTTGTATTTAAAAAGCTGTTAATATGAAACATTTCATTTTGTCACTAACAAATAAATAATTCACTAGCTCACTAAAATTCAAAACTGATTAAACTTGCATAAGTTAATATTAAATTTGTTTGCAACGATCAGGTGTACGTCCATTAGAGTGGAATATTGCGTACTAAATAATCAATTTTGTAAATATCGATTCCATTTTTTGATATTCGTATTGAAATGTAGAGGATGGATGCATTGCTCAATAAAATAAATAATTCTTCGTTTTTTATTGACAAACACGCGTTTGTTTATTCCAGAGTGTCAATTTTAAAACTTACAAATGGGCTGTGCACTTTTCATTTTGTTGTCAAATAAATTTTTTTGTTGATAGGTTGATGGGAGTGCATTCTCTCTCAAGTCATTTTAGTTCCCCCTCTCTAGCCTAGAAACGGTTTTGAAATTTTTTTGAAATCTGAACCAGACCAGACTGTTTGGATGTCTGGATGAAAATAAAAATACAAATTTAAATATTACTAATATTGTTTAACTAGGTAATTCGGTTGTGTGTACACTATTAATTAATTCATTATTATTCCAAACCACCAAACGCGGTAGACTGGGATTTTCGCTTTACTTAATTGTCTGTAACTTTCGTTGAATTCTGTTTGATTACCGAAACCTTCCGTTCACTAATATTTCAATTGTGTGTTGTCGTCGAAATGCTGATTTTCTTGTCACAGTATATTCCAACTTATTCAGTACATATGAAGCTCTAATAATGATAAACCTATTTTTCTACTTATGTTCAAAGACATAAACTTGATAAGGAATTAAGCAACAAGAAGGATTGGATCCCAATAACAGTAACAAGACTTGGAAAGAATACTATTCAATGGTATACAGACGGCACAAAAGCAATAAAAGGTACTGGGATAGAAGTGTACGGGCCAGGAACCAAACCCTAAGTGTCTTTCGAGCGGAAATTCACGCCATAGAAAAGTGGGCCCAGAAGACAAAGGATTATCATCATGTCATAAATATTTAAAATAAGAATAAGTTCGAACATTTCATTATTATATAAATATAAATTGAGAAGGTTATTGAATAGAAAGTCAAGTTCCAAGCGTGAAGTAAGACAAAACAGTAATATGTTTATTTGTTTTATTTGAACTTGACTGGTTATATAAATATGCATTCAATATTTACTATAAGGAGAAGTTGATTTAGAATAACTCATGAAGAACATTCTATATAGTCGAATGGTCAGAGATCAGTAATCTTTAACCATTAAATATAAGTATGCTATAAGGCTAGGTACTTATGTATATCATTAGCCATAGTAAATAGAGTAATGTATTATAGTAAATAAATCGAACATATCCCAGTGCTAGAAGTAGATGATCCTCCAAGTGGCCCGCAACACCACCGATTCAGAGGTCTTTCCACACCTCTAGTCTACCAACGTATCCATTGGAGACTAATCCATTACAGGATAATTAAGCAGCCGTTTAAGCACTGAGCTCTTGCTTAGACAGTTCCAAAATGGTATGGGAATGCCTAAAGAAACTCAATGAACTGGAATAAAAGGAAATGAGAGAGGCGGAGAGGTGTTTCTGGCGATGGGACTAGCATCCAGAGAAAGAATTTGTGCCGGAACTTATCTTAACCTTTCCTTAGTTGCGTACGGTCTGACACTCAGTTGCGTAGTCACTATAACATCACGGGAAAGAGTGGGGTTTTCAGCGTTCAAATACCTTTCAAGGCCTACACAGGGCTTTGATATTGCCGGACTTAGAATTTTGCTATTCGGTCTGATACGCCGACGCCACTATTTACGTTAGTGTTTATTTTTTTTATTCGGTAAGTTCTTCGTTATTTCTAGGATTTCTATCACTACTACCAGTTATTTCAGTAATGGACTTTGAGAAGGAGGAACAGAGACTGCTAAAATTAATGGAAGAAGTTCCATCCGACATCGAATTTGACGACAACGAAGCCGATGGTGAAGAAGATATTGTAGAAACAAGGGGGGAAGATAGAGAAAGTGAACAGGAGTTAGTAAGGAATGATGAGGAAGTTGAAAACAAAGGCCCCTAAATTTACTAAATGGGGGAAGCATGCGCCACAAAATAAAAACGTTAGGACCAGATCGGTGAATATAGTGAAGCATTTGCCAGGAGTAAAAAGGAACTTTATGAATCTGAAAGGTGCTATTTCTATTTGGCAGAGACCAGAGACTGGAAAACCAGAAATGATAATAGATTATATTAAGACAAAAGGTGGAGTGGATAAGCTTTGTACTACTTACAACTGCGCGAAAGCTTCAAGGCGATGGCCTATGTTTATTTTTTACAGCCTAAAGAATATAGCTGGTACAAATTCATTTATAATATATACAGCAAATAATATTGATAAAAATGTTCAGCGCAAAGATTTTTTACTCGAGCTTGGGTTCAGTTTGCTGGTCTGTTAGACCGACGCCATCAATAACGTTATTTCTTGAACGCCACTAAGGAAAAATATCCACTGATGAAATAAAACAAATTAATTTGTTTAAATCTTCATTATTTATTTTGAACTGACGTTCAAATTAAAATTAGTGACGCCTTTCGCTACACAGTAGCTTTTTCAAACTAGTGAAGCTACAAGCTACAATATCCGCATTCATTGATATATTTTCTTGGACTGATATCCACATGTTCATATTGAAAGTAGATATATTTGGTATTTTCATTTTTTGAGGTCAACCGCATTTTTTGCTGCTTTTTTTAATATTATTCGATAAATATATAATAAACCACTCTTGAAATATAATATGAAACTGTAACGACAAATAAAATGTTTACATAACACGCTTGGGCTGACTAAAATTTAATATGTTTTTATATTCCATGAAAACCGAGGATTTGGCTCTTACAAAATCTAATTCCAGCTTTGAAATTTTCATATACGTGTAACTCCAATATAATTTTTCATTGATATTAAGCAAAAGGTATTTAAACGAAACAACGTTGCTCGGATGCTTTGCGGCAAGTATTTCTAACGTCCCTTTTAAAATTAAAAAAAATTTATATAAAATTTTCCAGCAACCACTTTTTTAAATTAGATATTTTATGAAACAATAACTTCTTAGAACTCTGCTATGCAACCACGTGACTTGCTATTGGCAAGCGCGTGCGTGTGTTCTTCCCTCTCACTTCGACTATTGACTGATATTGATTATCCAGTGGCGTTGGTATTGTCAGTATTTATCTTTTATTTTCAGTTTTATTTGGCATCTTAAACTTTTGTATTTTGTGTTCAGTATTTAGGAAATTAACTTGAATGCAATTCTGGAATCGTTGGTGATATTTGATACTGAATACATTTCACACTACCACTAAAGCAGGTCATTTGCATCATTAGATAACTCTTTCAACTATCTCAAACTATAATTACTGCTGCAGTAGCAATAAGCAAGTCCCACTAGTGACCTTGACTAGTTTGTAACTTGCAAATTGTGAGCTCAAGCCCAATCAGTAAAACAATCCCTTCCAATTAATTCACTTGTACAATGAATAACTATAAAAAACAGTGGAAAAGGTTTAAATAATTGTATAATAAACCTCCTCACAGTGTTTCAATAAAAAATACATATGTGAGCTGTACATAATACTGAATAATTAATGTCTACCTTGTTTTCGCCCAAGTTGGTAAATAACAATTGCTGTTTTGTTAGTGTAAACCCCTTTTTTATTGCGTGAATGCAAACAGTGAAGATTTATATGCACCACCGTGCTTTAATGAAACAATACGATTCTGAATTATAATAAATGAAGTAGGTAAGTGAACAGGCAACTTTCTAACTGAGAAATATTGTTTGTTGGAATATAGAAGAAAAGCAAACTTTGTTATTGATATACTGGAAAGCAGGAATTTTTCAACTTTTTATGGTAGAAAGTTTGAAATACGTGGATCTATAAATTAAAATTGTTGACGGTATATTCTTTCACGGATATTAGCTACGCAAAAGTTTTCTTGGCTAATTGGGAGTTACCAAAGTGTTTAACAAAGTACGTAATCCCTGTTTTATAATTACTCCGGTCAACACGATTTTTGGGTAGTTTTTGGTAGTTGCTCGTACGCTAAAATTAAAGGAAAATTCTAGCTTTATAAATATTTTTTTGATCAAAGTTGGATTTTGTAGAAACTATTTTGCAATTTTTCGGGAAAAATCACTGATTTTCATATTTTTTGAGAAAAGTTTTTGCTAGATGTCAGAGTCTTTTCTATTCAAGACTTGTGATAAACAATAACATATAAATGTAAAATTAATGTCTAAAAGTGAATATTTTTCGTATTTCTTTTATGTTCATATGGGCTCTCTCGTATTAAACCCCAAATGCAATCTTCCCAACATATTCTCGTTGAACTGCTCTTGATAACGCAGTTCAAAATCCATCACATCTTGGTCAGTGAAAACGTTCTCCTTGTTCCTCGGAGTAGGCATCCATGTTATCTTCAAATTCGTCCAGCATAATGAAGTTCATGAGACATCCTGCAGCCCATAATTTTGAAGCTTCTAAGCATGTTTTCAATCAATTCTCTATAGTTGTCAGCTCTATTATGTCCAAGAAAATCGCTACTGCCTTAAGACTCTACCAGGCTCGTTTTTCACGAGCATTGAGAAGCTTCGCGAAGTCATCATTCTTCATTATTCGGTTTTGCTGAAACCACACGTTCAACAATTTGTATATTTATATTTTAGTTCCTTTGTATATTCATGTTGAGTTATATTTTCGTTCTTTTATTTTCATCCGAAATTCCTACCGGCGCGCCACTGCCTCCATAACACTTCCACCTTAGTTCAAAATCGCGTTTTCTTTTCTTGTCCCTGGCGGCTGACCGGCGCCTTGCAATATTTACTATCGATAAAAATCCGCCAGTCAGATGCTACGAATGGTATTCCGATTTCAGTCACGCTGTTACAGTAACAAATAACGGCTTCTTTCGTGCAAAGAACATGAAAAATATTTATATGGCTCTCTTTGATCAGTTATTTTCACATCATCTTCAAGCAAGTTCCATTGCTTTATTCTTGGGTAGGTTCAGGTCTCGTACTAAATCATTCAAATTAAAATGTGGCCCAAAACTTTGCGATTTTATCATCAGTATTGGATAGTGGTGTACTGGATTATGTTGAACTCTCGATACTATGTCCGCTGCGTTCTCCAAAGATCGTACATTCCTCCATTCGTTGATGAAAATGGTTTGATAAGGGTAGGAGGTAGATTGTCAAATTCAGACTTTCCGTACTCAAAGAAGCACCCCTTACTATTTTGCACTAAGCATTACTTGAATGTACACATTAACATTTATGTCATGCTGGACCTCAGCTACTATTATCGATGATCAGAGACACCTTTTGGCCTATGTCAGTTCGCAGCTTCACGCGAAAAATTTTGCAGCAATATGTATCGTGTGCCAGATTCAGTGGCTCAAAAATTAAACCTATTATGGGTGATTTACCGGCGGTAAGAGTTCAACCAACAGCTCCTTTTAATGTTGTAGGAGTTGATTTTGCCCTACCTTTTGCGGTATCAGCTCCAATGTAATATTGGAAGAAATAGGCAAAGCCAAAAAAAAAGAGAAGATCTGACCATTGGAGAGATCTAGTAGGGCTTAGACAATCAAAGATTCTTCTGGGTGACTACAACCTGTTGAGATCAAATGAATGCATAAGTCAGAGTAAACCTGCACTACGATTCGGGACATTGTCGCCTGAATGGGCACCTGAAAAAGCTCAAAATAGTGGAGGAAGAAGAATGTAGATTCTGCGGCATGGAAAAAGAAACCGAGTACCTAATTCAGAATCCTAGGACACAACACCTAGAAGATTACTGGATAGAAGAGGGACAAGCTAAAGCCTGCAGATATCCTAAAATTCCTCCGGGAAATGGGACTAAAGGAGCAACTAGTTTCTGAGACTTTCCTCAGGAACTAAGTAGAAGTAATGGGGCACAATAGATCTTTTAGGTCTCAGTGAAGGTCAGCCCAATATACCCTTTTACACCCGAAGAAACATATTTAACAAACTCACCCATAGACTATAACCCACGTTTAAAAAAAAGTATTTCTAAATTCTCGAAATAACTTGGCATCTTAAAATATCGTTCAGATAACAGCAATAAGTATTAAGCCACCATATCTATATTTTACATCACAACCAAAAAATATTGTAGCTTTTAATGCGACCCAGAGTAATTTAAAAAGAAATTAGCATAAATTCTGATTTTTTTAGAACGTGATGAAGGAAAAACCATTCATCAAATTGTTTCACAGCAATTTTAAATATTCACTCCTTAGATTTAGCGCGTTTGATAAAAAACAGACAAAACCTTAATAAAAACATATTTGAATAAAAAACAATACCGTGTCGGTGTAAAGGGGAGTATTTTATTGTTCTCCTCGGTGCTTGGGTACATAATCACGAAATTATATAATGGTGACTATATAATTTATGTATCACATAAGCATTATTCAATAAATCAAAAAGCGTAATGTCAAATTTCGTTATATTGTCTCATCGAACATAACACGTCATGTAATTAATCAAGGAAGACATCGAATATGACACGTGGTATGATTAAAGAGAGATATTAAATTCTTCGTAAAATTTTGGGATGTTAACTGTATTCAAATATAGAAATGATTTCAATAAAAAGTGCTAGTTTCTATGATACAACTAAAAATACAATATTTTCCCTAATTTTTAAATCATTTAAAAAATAAAACTTGAATCAATCATGGTTTCCAAACATCATCAAAGACTGTCTAAAGACTTTTTCCTACAGTCGCGCGTAAAATGACTAATTACTATATTCAAATGAAATCCTAAAGTCGACAAATGCCGAGGATTCTTACTTTACGCTCTAGAGCAGAAAAGGAATCTTTTTCGCTCGCTTATTTAATCAAACCACGCCCTCCGAATTAACTCAATTGGTGAATATTTAACAATTTATCAGATTAAAAATAAAATAAAATTATATGAAAATTGTCAAAAATATTGAAATATGGTCAATAACTGTCAAAAATTGTCAATTGTCAAAAATTTTAAATTTTTTTCTCAAATGGCCAAACATTTTCAAAAATTGTCAAAAAATTTCAAATTTTTTTGAAAAATGGTCAAAAATTTTCAAAAATTGTTAAAAATGGTCAATAATAGTCAAAAACTATCAAAAACTGTCAAAAATGAACAATTACTGTCAAAATTGGTCAATAACTGTCAAAAATGGTCGATAATAGTCAAAAAATATTAAAAATGGTCAATAATTTTGAAAAACGGTCAAAAATTTTGAAAAATTGTTAAAATTTTGAAAAATTGCTAAAATTTTGAAAAATTGTTAAAATTTTTAGAAAAATAATCAAAATTTTTGAAAAATTGTCAAAAATGGACAATTATTGTTAAAAATTGTCAAAATTTTAAAAAATAGTTGATAATTGTCAAAAATTGTTAAAGTTTTTGAAATCTGGTCAAAAATGGTCAATAGTTGTCAAAAATGGTCAAAAATTTGGGAAACTGGTCTAAAATTTTGAAAAATTGTCAAAAATGGTTAAAAACTGTCAATTATTTTTAAAACTTGTCAAAAATGGACAATTATCGTCAAAATTGGTCAAAAATTGTTAAAATTTTGAATATGGTCGATAATTGTCAATAACTATCAAAAATGGTCAATAATTTTGAAAAATTGTCATAAATGGCCAATCATTGCCAAAAACTATCAAAAATGTTCAAAAATTGTCAATTATGTTTAAAAACTGTCAAAAATGGACAATTATTGTCAAAATTGGTCAATAATTGTCAAAAATGGCCAAAAGTAGTCAAAAACTGTCAAAAATGGACAATTATTGTTAAAAATTGTAAAGATTTTGGAAAATAGTTGATGATTGTCAAAAATTGTTAAAGTTTTTGAAAAATTGTCAAAAATTTTGAAATATGGTCAAAAATGGTCTATAATTGTCAAAAATGGTCAATAATTTTGAAAAATGGTCTAAAATTGTCAAAAATGGTCAAAAACTATCAAAAATTGTCAATTATTGTTAAAAATGGACAATTATTGCCAAAAACTGTCAAAAATGGTTAAAATTTGTCATCATTTTGAAAAATGGTCAAAAATTATCAAAAATTTGGAAAAATGGTCAATAATTGTCAAAATTTTGAGAAAATGGTCAATAATCGTCAAAAGTTGTCAAAATTTTTAAAAATAGTCAATAAATAATACGAGCCTCTTCCGAAAATCGATGTAAACACGTAATTTATAAAATCGATTTACTACAAATCGATTAATATTAGTATAAGAATCTATAACTAAAAATTGATTATAAGAAAATAATAATCGATTTATATAAAAATCGATTATTTCTTAACATCCCTAGTCAGTAGATCTTTTTAAGGTTAATCATGATGAATAGCGAAAATGACGATTATTCTAGTACTCCTATTATAACCTAAGATAATATAAAAAAACTGTTTTAATTATAAAAAGTACTAATTTGTGATGTTTAAAGCTGATCTGCCACTTCAGTAGAGAATGCTTGGTATGAGACCTTCCTCAAGGGCGATTCGACTCCATGTTTGTGTATGTCAGAGGGTGTTTTCGAACCATAAGAAGCTTTAAGTTGGACAACCGGGTAATTGAAAAATTAAAATCAGAAATCGAATAGCACTAATTTTATTCCTGCCCAAAAGATAACGATACGAGCGCCCAGGAAGAGGTTGCCTTAAAAGTGCCCTTGGATTAGAGGCCGAAACTCACTTAACAGCACAGCACTTCACAAGCATCGTCGCAGCACCGTCGAGTGGTCAACATGACGGTTGTGTATGGATTCACTCAACGCATCGACACGGAATCAGCACCGCCGCGATACCCGACTATAGGCTTCACTTTATATTGTCAGAGATATTGTATTGGCAAGCCGTCCGCAAAATATTCTCTCTGAGAAATGTGTTGTGGTTGAGGCGTTGACGTGCCTTGTCGGTGCTGTGCTGATGCTGTTAGGTAGGCGCGCTTACATTTAAATACACGCGACAAATATTATTTCATCTAGCTGGTGTAGAGAAACAATTTGTCATGTAATGAAAATCAACGATTTTATCAAAACTATTGGGCATGACCTCTGCAGTAGAGTTATCTCATTTTCACTTCATTCTTTCGTTTGGGTTGTGCTCAACAGTCCAGACACTTGAATATCTCAATTACCCATCGTGTGGAAATTTGTGAAAATTTTAGTTTTTTGTATCAAATATATGCTTATTGCCGATAATACATATTTAAGTTGATACTTTGTGCTCTTCAGTGTTGATTATAGAATTATTGTCCAAGAGATTCATTCTAATCCCATTACAATATTAAATATATCTGCATGCTAAAATGAATCACATACATGTAAACTAAGATAGTGATCATTTGTTTCAGGTATGGCAGTCCCCATCACAATAGATCCCAATCTGTTAAAACACCAGGTCGTTCTTCCGGAAGACCAAATTATTTATGCCTTCCCCAACAAAGATCAAGAGTGGCATCTATGCCAAACACCGGAGTTGAAGAAGAATATTATCGACTCAGGCATTTTTCCATAACTGGAAAAGGAATTGTCAACAGAGGGGACAGTTTGAAGAGCAGAAGATCAAGATCCAATAATTCTGTAGCCTCCAGTAATTCCAGGTAAGATAACACGCTGTATTTTCCTAACAATAGTCGTCTCGAGATTAAATTTTGTGGTACGACAGACTACTAATGAAGCAAGAGACTTATTTTAAATGTGGTTCGGCCCCACGTTGGGCGCCAATTTGTAACTTGAAGTTTACCCCGGCACTAATTAGAAGTCTCTCAAGAATTATACCAGCAAGAGACTTTTCTTAAGAATGGTTCGGCCCCACGTTGGGCGCTAAATTGTAACTTGATGTTTACCTGGGCGCTAATTAGAGGTCACTCAAGAATTATACCAGCAAGAGACTTTTCTTGATAGTGGTTCGGCTCCACGTTGGGCGCTAATTTGTAGCTTAATGTTTACGGGACAGACTACTAATGAATCTAACGCATTTTTATGAATATAACATACATATATGACAAGATGGTCTCCCTAGTTCATCCTCGGCATTAAAAAAGCTTTTTGTTCACTTCAATATCACCTACATTTCCTTTATGTTTAAAATGAAAAATAAGTACGTGTTTTTAATATTCCCAGGTGTATATTGTCTCTGCCTTCGAAACTGGCAGAATTGAATGAAAATTTTATGAAATGAATGAAAAAAAAATCTTTAGAAAATATGAAGAAGAGAGTAACGGAAAAATGTATTCTATTCAAGTCTGTGGTTTAGTGAGCTCGAGAAGAAAAGTCAACCAGTGGAATTATGAAAATATTAATTTAAGTTAAATGTGAAAATGATAACAAGAAGTAATGAGTATAATACGGGTTAACGTAGAGCTCTTTCGAGCTCTCTAGGTCATTTTCCCAACGGCAGTCATGGAAGTGATTCTCAACCTCACACCACTACATATGGTGTGGAAAGTGTTGCAGAAAAAACAAGATACAGATTAAGTAGGGAGGAAATCATTAAAAAAACCACCTCCGTACTTCTTAGAAACCAGAACACCTGGGACATGCCTCGATATGGTATGATGATAACTTTTGAAAGAAATTAAGCAACAAGAAGGAATGGGATCCAAATACCATTACCAGACTTGGAATGAATGCTATTCAATGTTGCACAGACGGCTCAAAATCAATAGAAGGAACGGGCCAGGAACCAAACTCTCTAGAAGCTTGGGAAAAAACCCCTAGTATTCTCAAGTGGAAATTCACGCCATAAGAAAGTGTGCCTATTTCATTATTGATGAAGGATATAGAATGCAAAGGATTATCATAATGTCGGATAGTTAAGCAGCCATTAAAGCACTGAGATCTTGTGTAATCAGTTCCAAAATGGTACGGGAATGACTAGTCAAACTCAATGAACTAGGCGATAACAATATAGTCACCTTACTGTGGATTCCAGGGCACACTGGAATGGGAGGAAATGAAATAGCAGGTGAACTATCAAAGAGGCGGACTTCCAATCTCTCCTATTCCCAATCGCTCCTTTTAGCGCGCCCTCATACTCCTCCCACCTTCTCTCCATTTTCTCCTCCATCCATTCCCGTACCTCTTCTTTGGTCGCACCCCTCCAGCGTTTGTTCCTAGCTCTAGCCAACACGTCCAATGGGAAGGACCTTGCCAGCACCGCTGCTGCCAGTCCACCCACTGTCCTGTATCCCTGCACCACCCTCAGCAGTATCCCTCTCTGCACCCGCAGAAGTGGCCTAACCCTCGCATTCACCCCCGCTCTTTCACCCCACACCTCCGCACCGTACAGCATACTCTGCTCTACCGTCCTACCAATTACCCTCCTCTTCCACTCTCCCGGCCTTTTCACATTACACATCAATCTCCCCAGCCATGCTGCCCTTACTTTACCCTTCTCTGCCGCCTTTACCATATGGGTTTTGAAGGATAATTGGCTATCCAACCACACCCCTGGGTATTTCACAGACTCCTCCATACGAATTCTCCTTCCCTTAACCATCACCCCCACTTCCCTTGTCCTGCTCCGTCCCTTCACTAGCAACCCCACCGTCTTATCTTTCGCCACTTCCAGTCCGCACCGCTCTATCTTCTCCACAATCTTCCTGCACATTCTCTCCGCCTTTCTTTCTATCTCCGCCTCTCCCTAGCAAAGAGGGGGACTGAAACAGTGATTGTCACTCCAATTTACATACATACAACGCCGCTCTTTCGAGCTTCCTAGGTCATTTTAGTTCGAGGTTGACCAGTCCCCATTATCATCTTATTCAATCATTCTACATTATGTACTGCCAGGTCCGTGGGTTTTTGGTTTTGCCTTGCCAGTTGCGCACTCCAATTCTTCTGAGGTCGTCTTTCACCTCTTGCCTTGGTCTGCTTCTTCTTCTTGTACCACTGGGCTTCCAGTCTAATATATCTTAAACTATAACTTCATCTCCAGCTCTCCAGACGAGTCCCAAACAACTTGCTCTTTCTTTTAGTATATAAAATACGATTCCTTCTAAGGTATTCATTAAAAGTAGGTCTTTCAAAAGTTAAAATCGTTAGATAAAAAACCGGTTCTGTATAGCTTGTTACATTATTTGAATCTTGGGTCTGTTCCATTTCACTTAGAATGATCTAGATATTTGTATTCATTGTGTGCATCTCTAAACCTTTTGTCTCCTATCTACATTCCAGATAGTATTACAAACGTTACCGATAATTTTGTTAACAATTCACATTCCTGTGCCGTCAGAGAGGAAAACCTTTTATCGATTTTCTTTATAAGTAAGATATATTTAATTAAAAGCTTCTACACCGACTACACTGTCAAGTTATTACAATGTTGATAATAACTATTCCTTTGCAACGGACATGAGATCATTAAAATGACATGATGGTTGGAATAGAGATCGTTATCGGAGATATACTTGCAGGAAGTCATCGCGCATCACCCGACAACATATTTTACTGTGAAAATAATAGTGTATAACATAGTAAGCACTGTACGCATTCATAAATTAACTGTTTGCCAGAATCTGAAGTGTTTCGTCATAATACAAAAATTCACGTTCCGTGTGATCCCAAATTAAGTTTAATTAAATTGTTCCTAATGCATTGAGTTGACATATAAAAAATACAAGAGGTCAATCAAGAATTATACCAGCCAGAGACTTTTCTTAAGAATGGTTCGGCACCACGTTGGGCGCTGAATTGTAACTTGATGTTTACCTGGGCGCTAATTAGACATCACTCAAGAATTATACCAGCAAGAGACTTTTCTTAAGTGTGGTTCTGTCCCACGCTGGGCGCCAATTTGTAACTTGATGTTTACCTGGGCGCTAATTAGAGGTCAATCAAGAATTATACCAGCAAGAGACTTTTCTTAAGAATGGTTCGGCCCCACGTTGGGCGCTAAATTGTAACTTGATGTTTACCTTGGCGCTAATTAGATATCACTCAAGAATTATACCAGCAAGAGACTTTTCTTAAGTGTGGTTATGTCCCACGTTGGGCGCCAATTTGTAACTTGATGTTTGCCTGGGCGCTAATTAGAGGTCACTCAAGAATTATACCAGCAAGAGACTTTTCTTAAGAGTGGTTCGGCTCCACGTTAGGCGCTAATTTGTAGCTTGATGTTTACCTCGGCGCTAATTAGAGGTCACTCAAGAATTATACCAGCAAGAGTCTTTTCTTGAGAGTACTTCGGCCCCACGTTGGGCGCCAAATTGTAAGTTTATGTTTACCTGGACGCTAATTAGAGGTCACTCAAAAATTATATTAGCAAGAGACTTTTCTTAAGAGTATTTCGGCCCCACGTTGGGCGCCAAATTGTAAGTTGATGTTTACCTGGGCGCTAATTAGAGGGCACTCAAGAATTATACCCGCAAGAGTCTTTTTTTGAGAGTGGTTAGGCGCCACGTTGGGCGCCAAATTGTAACTTGATGAATTATATCCGCAAGAGACTTTTCTTAAGAGTAGTTAGGCCCCACGTTGGGCGCCAAATCGTAACTCGATGTTTATCTGGGCTCTAATTTAAGGTCGCTCAAGAATTATACCAGCAAGAGACTTATCTTAAGAGTACTTCGGCCCAACGTGGGGCGCCATATTGTAACTTGATGGGCGCGAATTAGAGGTCACTCAAGAATTATACCAGCAAAAGACTTTTGTTAAGTGTGATTCTGCCCCACGTTGGGCGCAAATTTGTAACTTGATGTTTATCTGGGCGCTAATTAGAGGTCTCTCAAGAATTATGCAGGCATCAGATTTTCTCAAGGGTGGTTCGACTTCATGCTTGTGTTGCACTAAGTATGTCAGAAGCTTTAGGGCGCCACTACCTTGTAGACATCGACGAACTATTGAAATTAATTCAAATGAAAGGAAACAACTAAGGTAAGCAAGAAAGCTTGTAAAATTACTTACGTTCACCCGGACACGTTCCTAGAGGTATCCCAGTGAATAAGTTTAAAAGTAAAGATAATTGGAAAGGTATATCTTGCTTTCAAGACAGTCGATAGCGGCTGGCGTTGCCAAAGTGGAGGATGATAAATGTCTTTTGGTCAGGGCTGGGGGGTTGGAAGTGTCTAATGAGTCGAAACAGGTCGATACACATGTTTATATTCACGATCAACGCTTCTACCGCAATTTCAGAATAACTTAAATCTGTTCGTTTAGAACTTGTTATAAGGGATTCCTAGAATGTCTTTTAGTATCTAAACTTGTCGAGATGGTTATCTCGGGAAACGGCAATTCTCCCCAGTGATAAATTCCTTCTATTCTGCTACATATCTTCAATGTAAATGACACTGTATAAATACAGCTAACATACGATGTCGGGATCTATAGGAACGAGATATACGAGATAGCTGTGAGTCTTTTTTGGATAACTTTGACCTGGGAAGGAGAAAAAACATGAAAAAAAAATACAGTCGGAGACAAAAGTATCGCCTTATAGTAAGTAAGTAAGTAAGTACCAAATTGGAAATATTATTTTTGTAGGAGACTTTACACAACACATGTAATTTACTTAATTACAGTTTCCTGTAGAAATTGTCATGTTTTTTTTTGTTATTTCCAATGACGGTTCAATCTGTCAGCCATCTGTCAATAAACTTGATTGTCGTTCCATAATTACTTTTCCATTTATCGTTAAACTCTATCGAGGTGAAGTTTGTAACTTTCACAGAAATTTAGTGCTTTAATTAGGAGTCAATTAAGCTTTTAGAAAGTCCTGCACGAATCTGATGGACAAGGTTATTTTCCTTCACTAATTTCTGGACAGTTTCCTCAAAGTTTAACCCATTAACAACGTAGTTTGTTTTTTATATTTTCCAATTAAAATGTTTAACAACTTGTAATTAATTCAACTGATCGAATTTATTAATTAAAGTTTCTATAATTGAAATTTAATTGAACCGAATTAAAAACCCGGGATAATTGAAAAATTTAATACAACTCAATTTTCCCATTTTAATCGTAAGCTTGTGCCCTCTTGCGGTGGCCTTATAATTTCCAGGTCCATTTTCGGCCGTTCTTATTTGCCACCCGGTACTTGTAAATTCCCCTTCAAAATATTCAAATCGAACCTTTCATTTGGATGTTTCGACGAGTATAAAATTGTTACAGGTAAGAAAAATATTAAGAGAGCGTCGTTGATTAAAGCCCGGAAGGGTCTCTGGTGAGAAATACCTAAACTGTATTTTTTTGTTATTTTAAAATTCAATTCAATCGATTGACTCAAAAAATTATGAAAACATTTCCTGTTATCATTGGATTAAAATCGGGTTAATTCTAGCGAATATAACAATCTAAAATCAATATTTCCAACTCAATCTAACTCACTTGTTCAACTCCCTTCGAACGAAAATAGGCTTTGCTTTCATCCTATTTATAGGGATGGCCGTTATTCCGGATGTCGCATTATTTCAAGCATAAGTTACAACCAACACTCTGTATCGATCTCCCATAGTGCTCTACTCTCATTCTCTATGTTGTTGTTCGTTGGGGTTAAACCGCTTAATTTTAAATTTTAATTACGAGCTCCTCGAATAGGGTGTCAGTAATAATGTTAAATTTCGTGTTGCAAAAAAATTTTACTCAGAAGAACGATTCTTCCGTGATTTGTGCTAGTGAAGTTGCAGTTCCCCTCGCGTGCATCCATGCTCATATTGCAAGGTAATCTAAAACAGTATACTCGAATTAAGATATATTTTTATTTGTCAGATCCAGTGCAATTTTTAAACTAATAAGATTAAATTTTGTGCTGAAACATGCGAGCGAGCGATAATATTTTTCATTTCTTTAACCTAAATTACCTCAGTGGTATCAGTCCAGTTAAAAAACGTGTTACTTTTTGTAATTCCTGAAAATATGAGCAACAAAATTACTTCAGTTGTGAACAAATTAAGATAATATTAGATGATTTAGTTTTTTGTAAATAAATCAGAAACTATAGGAGGTAATCAAAATATGAAAAAAGATTCAACAAAACATCTGATTATGCAGAATTATATCTTTATTGCTTAGAATAATTATAAATTAATGCCTAAAATAGGCTTCCCCAGCCTACAAAGCTTCCCAGATTCGCCTGAGCTACTATGAGTTATTTCAGATGTAGCACAGAGGCAGCACACACCTCTCAGGTATCTACCAGTGTTCTATCCAACTCCCATCACCTGAACCAACCAGAAATCATCATTCCTTCCAATGTTGGCTGAAGAGGCTTGGCGCATTTATAACTACCCACTCCTGTTAAGGGGGGAAAATAAAATTCTATCCTTCCAGTATTTACGTTTCTTTATTTATCATGAAAACAAGAATTACCAGTAGGTATCAATTTTCTACGGGCTTTCTAACGACGTATCACAAGTAGGTTCTCTCTCAGGTCATTTCAGTTCCCCCTCTCTACCCTAGAAACAGTTTTGAAATTTTTTGAAATCTCTTTTCGTTCACGAGGTTCAGCCCATTGTAAGTTTAAAAATTGACATCCTGTATGCACATAATGGACTTTGACTCAAAGCATAAATGTTATCTTGGATTATGCCTTGATAATGCATGCAAAGAATGTTTTAAAAATTCACAAAAGACTATCATTTGCTTCAAAGTGTTCCAATTTCCAACTTTTTCAGCATATAGAGCCTCTTCTGAATATTAAATGTCCTTCGAACGATACACAGGAATAGTATGTAAGAGATTTTAATATTCCCCTTGTCGAAACATTTTTGTGAATGTGATGTTATTTTTAAGATAAACTAACCTAACCTAAACTTTATTATACTTTATAACAATATTAGAAGCAAATCCAAAAATCTGGAAGAATTTAAACTGTTGTTATCGACTATTGCAGATTTTGATTGTCTAGTTCTAACTGAGACCTGGAAAATTACTGATATCAACTTGTATAACATACTAGGATATAACATAATATACAACAAAGGCGATCTGAACCAAAATAACATATACATATATTGCTAATAGTCTTTTGAATATGATATCTTAGCATTAGGACCCACAAATATTTTAAAACTAATTGTTACTATTATTGGTACCAATAAAATTATGATCCTTGCTTTCAATAGATCCCTTTCTAAGGAAAATTATAATCCAATATCTTTTACAAAATTTCATTAAAAATATTGGTTTTAACTCCCAAAATTATATTAATAATGTATTGATTTATTGGATCTAAACGATGATACCATAGAAGATTTAAGCATCCTGAGTGAGTACGGATTTACATCCACCTGATAACGCAACCAGAATGACCTTTTTATTTAGATCATTTATTCATAAAGTCAAAAACTGATATTCTTTTTCTATCCCTTCCTGCCTCTGTAACTGCGTTGACTATCCTGTTTTCGTTCATTCTTACAATGTGTCTATACCAGTTCAATTGCTTGCTTTCATAGTTTACAATAACAAAACAAATAAAAAAGAAAGAGAGCATTATACTAAACTGATAAATTATAAAAAACTTGCTGACAATATCTCAAAAGAATCTTGGGACTCCATCCTAAGCTGTAGCGGTCCAGACTCAGCAACAGAGAAATTAATAAAAGAATAGAATGATAGAAAGATAGAAAGATAGAAAGATAGAAAGATAGAAAGATAGAAAGATAGAAAGATAGAAAGATAGAAAGATAGAAAGATAGAAAGATAGAAAGATAGAAAGATAGAAAGATAGAAAGATAGAAAGATAGAAAGATAGAAAGATAGAAAGATAGAAAGATAGAAAGATAGAAAGATAGAAAGATAGAAAGATAGAAAGATAGAAAGATAGAAAGATAGAAAGATAGAAAGATAGAAAGATAGAAAGATAGAAAGATAGAAAGATAGAAAGATAGAAAGATAGAAAGATAGAAAGATAGAAAGATAGAAAGATAGAAAGATAGAAAGATAGAAAGATAGAAAGATAGAAAGATAGAAAGATAGAAAGATAGAAAGATAGAAAGATAGAAAGATAGAAAGATAGAAAGATAGAAAGATAGAAAGATAGAAAGATAGAAAGATAGAAAGATAGAAAGATAGAAAGATAGAAAGATAGAAAGATAGAAAGATAGAAAGATAGAAAGATAGAAAGATAGAAAGATAGAAAGATAGAAAGATAGAAAGATAGAAAGATAGAAAGATAGAAAGATAGAAAGATAGAAAGATAGAAAGATAGAAAGATAGAAAGATAGAAAGATAGAAAGATAGAAAGATAGAAAGATAGAAAGATAGAAAGATAGAAAGATAGAAAGATAGAAAGATAGAAAGATAGAAAGATAGAAAGATAGAAAGATAGAAAGATAGAAAGATAGAAAGATAGAAAGATAGAAAGATAGAAAGATAGAAAGATAGAAAGATAGAAAGATAGAAAGATAGAAAGATAGAAAGATAGAAAGATAGAAAGATAGAAAGATAGAAAGATAGAAAGATAGAAAGATAGAAAGATAGAAAGATAGAAAGATAGAAAGATAGAAAGATAGAAAGATAGAAAGATAGAAAGATAGAAAGATAGAAAGATAGAAAGATAGAAAGATAGAAAGATAGAAAGATAGAAAGATAGAAAGATAGAAAGATAGAAAGATAGAAAGATAGAAAGATAGAAAGATAGAAAGATAGAAAGATAGAAAGATAGAAAGATAGAAAGATAGAAAGATAGAAAGATAGAAAGATAGAAAGATAGAAAGATAGAAAGATAGAAAGATAGAAAGATAGAAAGATAGAAAGATAGAAAGATAGAAAGATAGAAAGATAGAAAGATAGAAAGATAGAAAGATAGAAAGATAGAAAGATAGAAAGATAGAAAGATAGAAAGATAGAAAGATAGAAAGATAGAAAGATAGAAAGATAGAAAGATAGAAAGATAGAAAGATAGAAAGATAGAAAGATAGAAAGATAGAAAGATAGAAAGATAGAAAGATAGAAAGATAGAAAGATAGAAAGATAGAAAGATAGAAAGATAGAAAGATAGAAAGATAGAAAGATAGAAAGATAGAAAGATAGAAAGATAGAAAGATAGAAAGATAGAAAGATAGAAAGATAGAAAGATAGAAAGATAGAAAGATAGAAAGATAGAAAGATAGAAAGATAGAAAGATAGAAAGATAGAAAGATAGAAAGATAGAAAGATAGAAAGATAGAAAGATAGAAAGATAGAAAGATAGAAAGATAGAAAGATAGAAAGATAGAAAGATAGAAAGATAGAAAGATAGAAAGATAGAAAGATAGAAAGATAGAAAGATAGAAAGATAGAAAGATAGAAAGATAGAAAGATAGAAAGATAGAAAGATAGAAAGATAGAAAGATAGAAAGATAGAAAGATAGAAAGATAGAAAGATAGAAAGATAGAAAGATAGAAAGATAGAAAGATAGAAAGATAGAAAGATAGAAAGATAGAAAGATAGAAAGATAGAAAGATAGAAAGATAGAAAGATAGAAAGATAGAAAGATAGAAAGATAGAAAGATAGAAAGATAGAAAGATAGAAAGATAGAAAGATAGAAAGATAGAAAGATAGAAAGATAGAAAGATAGAAAGATAGAAAGATAGAAAGATAGAAAGATAGAAAGATAGAAAGATAGAAAGATAGAAAGATAGAAAGATAGAAAGATAGAAAGATAGAAAGATAGAAGGATAGAAAGATAGAAAGATAGAAAGCTTCCATCAGCAAATTTATTAGCCCACGATAAAAAATGTCAAGACATATTCTAAAATTATTTTTTCATCGGTTTCTACTAATGTTTATAACGAAATCGGCATATTTTTCCAATTTTTTAATATGATATCGCCCACAGCTCTATTTGAACACTTACAAATTATTACCACGTACGTGTTTTATACCTTACACCCACTGATATTTACATAGAGCGGTTAAATTTGCATTTGCACAGAATGAGTTTGCTTTTTATAAATCATCTGAAATTTTTAAAACGGCTTGTCTGTCGAATTTCAATTGACACGCCAATTTGATTTTATCATAACTTTCAACATCTTTAAATCGTTTTTTGTTAAAATAACTAGTGTAGTTTTGTAATTTCATTAACTACTAGCTACTAGGAATTTTTTTAAGAAGCAATCAAGACGCTTGTCGATTCTCTGGATGAAAATAAAATTACTGCTATATATACTTAACTAACCTTGATCGGCATCGATAATAATAACTATATTCTTTGTTCTTCGTAGTGTAAACAACATTTGCCGTCTGTTCCACATTTTTTCAACACATTCACATGGTCAAGCCGTTTGTCCGTTCCGACTTTCCACCTAAAGTATATCCATCCAACTGTATCATTTATAGATATTATGGATCGGTTTTTTGTACACTATAAATATATATTGTTTAATTTACTTCACTTATATTCAACTCTATTTTGTTGCAGCACGGAGCAGCTTCCAACCGCAGTATCCGCAGCAGGGTCAGCTAGAACATCAGCTTCTTGTAGTTTAGCATCTTCTCGGGAATCGAGTACAAGTGCTCCGGGTCCAATACCTTTCAAAGTTCTTATGCTCGGCGGTCCGGCTGTCGGAAAGTCCTCTTTGGTGCTTCAATTCATGACTTCGGAGTACCTACATGCTTATGATACCAGCATTGGTGAGTACATTTTGATTTGCTAAGATATTCTGCGTGTCCCAAAAAATTTAATACAAAAAAAGAAGTAGTCCTTCACAATTTTATGCCTCTTCAAATATTGGTATACCAAGGAATGAAAGAATGATGGATCTTATCAATGGCCTCAACCATAGTATAAGGAAGGAAATTTACAGCAATTCCTGGCAGAGAGGTATGACGGATGTTTTCCTATAGGGCTTAGATTCAATTTATGTTTTATTAGTGTCCACAGTTATAATTTTAGAGAAGAAACCTACTCAAGCAAATACAGAAGATATTCAAAACAAATCTAAAAAGGTCACTGTAGGGTAGAGTTCTTCAAATGCTATTAACGTAATGTCGGTATATTGTTTTAAGATTTAAGTAATCCGAGTGTGTTGTTCAGTTAATCCTCCCGAAGTATGTACTTGCTTACAGGATAAACGAAACGCTATAATCCTGGAATTTAATTAAATAAAAGTTTATTAGTTAAACCTGAAATTAATAGGGACGTCAGAGTTTTCAATGAAATTCAATACGAACGCTACTGGGGGAATTAAAATATTTGTAGGTGTCTACGCAGAAAATTCGAAGTGGAAAATTATCCGAGATACGCAGTTGTATTGTTAAAGCTGCGTGCTGGCTTAAAAGGTCGAGATAATTATTTTACTTTTAACAATATTGATTATACGAGTATCATTAAATATTTTTGATAATGAATTATACTGTAAAAAGAATGATTTTTTGGGTTGTGGAACGAAATTTATTGCAAAAATTAACACACAAAAACTTAAGACTTCGTAGACGAACTACTCACAACAGTTCTAAGTAGCTTCCAACACCAATAGATAGTCAGAGAAGACAATGAATCTCCAAATGACTTCGACCAATTAAAAAAGAGATTGGATATAAGATATGGCCATGAACACCTAGAACATTTCTACCAATCACAATTGAAGAACCGCAGGTAGAAGAAAGACCTGCCAGAATACAAAGCGGATATCGTCAGGATGGTACGCCTGGCTTCAGGACCACTAGATATACAGAACTCTTCGTTTGGCCTGTTATAAGACATTGGTTGATTTCCTGGAATACGAACCGGCTTCACAAGCACCCGGAACAATTAGCAAAGTGAGGATTGTCCATGGTGAGGACAAAGAAAATAAAATCGATCTTCTGGTCGCCATAAAAAAGAGCTCCACAGAGAATTTTGAGATGGTGGAATTGTGGATTTCGTGGCCTTGACAATCAAACCCATAATAGCAGGAAAACTAGAACTGGTCTCCAGGATTCCTCACATTGATGGAGAGATTATGCAGTATTGAACGTACGATAACTGTATTCACCCGTTTAGCTAACACGATTGGGTGTTCGTGGGTAGAGCAAGGGGTACGATTTGTGTAAAATATTTCGGGGGACTTGGGAATGATTGGAGAGAGTGGATAATATGGAGTATACAGGGGGTATGGATGATGTTTGAGGATGGAAGGAAGGCTCATGTAATACTATTAAACTTCTATTTACCCTATTTACATATTTAAATTAACTTCAACATTGTTATTTTGTTTAGGCTTAGTTTTATTTTCAAATTCATCATTTAAACTGAATTACAAGTAAAATGATACGAAACGAAATTTGCGTTACGGTAACTCAATAAAAGTTGGTTGATTGAACTGCCTTTCAGTTTCCGTGTAAGACTTACATGTTTTTATATTCACGAATAATTTTGTGTTAATTTTGTATAGAAAATAAAATAACAGGAAATTTCGAAGATAAATTGCTTGGAAATTTTAAAAAATAACATGCAAACTGAAATTTAAATGTCATCATTTGAATGGTAGTTAACTTCGCTGCTACGTTAAATCTACCATATTTCTTAAAATACGTGATCGCACTAACGTTCCGAACCGACGTCGAGTAGCTATCGAAATGGAATAATTCGGTATCTATAACGTTAAGATTTCGATTTTAGAGCCGAGATTCCCTATTTGGAGCAATATAAATCGGATCTGAAAAATTCCCGAACAAAATTCTGAAAAGGACAGAATTTCTACAGTCAGTTACGATGCAAATTGGAATTTTTTATAGAGCTTTCCATGCTAGACCAATTGGAAAACGAATTTATTGAATCTTTGAATAAACAGCCAGTTCAGTGGAGTAGCTTTTTGAATTTTATATTAACAAGATTGAGATAAGGTAGATAAATGGATACTATGGACACTAACACTAGCAGATTTAAATCGAGGTTTTTGCTTCAATTAGAGTACAAGAAATCACAGGAACCGGCGAGCATTACCCCGTTTTATGTAAAAATGTATCGAAATATGAAGTGCAAAAGTGTAATAGCTTGAGAAATTTCAAGTTTTGTTAGATATCCGTCCGTGAGAAATTTTATAAAAAAGAACTGCTTAGATACCCCAGGGTAGTATTATTACCTTAATTAGGAAGAATCTCTGCAATCTCGTCGCATGAAGAGAGGTCTCGTTAATAGTTTGAAAATAGAAAAACGTAAACGTTGCATTGGAAGTGAAGAGAATGATATGTTGAGAGGCTATCTTATCTAGGATTAAACCAAAATTTCACACTTGTCAATTTGACTATCCCCATTTTAAGATAACTTTATACATGCTCTAGTTTATTGATACTTTCTATTTTCTGCTTTCAAAACAAACAATGAAGTTATCAAAAGACTTCTCGATTAAACTAGCCTTTCAAGAAGAATAACTTTTTCCGAAGGAAAATTCCATTTTCGATGTTCTCGCAGAGTATTACTTACACTTTTTCTTTTTTTATTTCAGACGACGATAGCGGTGAGAAGTCTGTGTCTGTTCTGTTAGCAGGCGAAGAATCAGAACTTTGTTTTATAGATTTCGCCACGGCGGACTTATCGGTAAGTACTTATAAGAGCTTTTGTTTTAAACTAGTTCTAATAAATTGTAAGTTGGGAAATTGTGAGAATTCCAATTCAAAATTGATTGTTTATACCGTTCGCGACATTATTTTGTGCCCATTAAATACTTAAAACATGAATAATATACTTCCTTATTGTTGGTTCGGCCCCACGTTGGGCGCCAATTTGTAACCATATGTTTGTTTGGGCGCTAGTTAAAGGCCACTCAAGAATTAAGCAGGCATGAGACTTTTCTCAAGGGTGTCAACTCCAAGATTGTGCCGCACTGGGTATGTCATAGGGTTGTCAGACTATAAGAAGCCTTCTACCTTTTAGACATCGACGGATAATTAAAATGAAAATAAAAGGAAATAACCAAGAATATCCAAAATAGGGATACTGGAAACGTTTAGTCATTGTCGATCACAGCAAGATCTCTTCTGGTCCTGTCCCAATTCGAGGTTTCTACTTGACTACAGGCACAATTATATCTGATAACCAATAGATATATAATTTTAATACTGTATCCCACTTATTATTACCATTTATCTATAACAATTAATCTTTATAACAACCTTCCATTTATGTTCAGTGTTATTACCTCCTCTAAGATTTGTTTTATTAATGAATGGTCCTCGAAGAAGAACGCTTCCTGTTTATTTTACGATTGTTCATAAAAATGTCCTCTACAGTCGATTTAAGTGTTCCTGTTTGCCTTTTTCTCGTCCTCTTTCTTTTCTTTACGAACAAACTCAGTTGTACACGTTACAAATAGGACCGATTGCGGAGGCTATTCGTTTTATTTGGTCGTTTGGTTTTCAGTTAAGCAGCAAACGAGAGGATTTCTGATTAATAATGGTTTAAGAATATAAAAAAGCAGGTTAAGTGCAGGGTTATCCGGAAATAATAACCTTTCTTACATTCATAAATAACCAAAAAAAGGGAGTTATTTTATAGAATATTCTTAAAATGCTTTAATTTCTTTAGCGAACCCTGAACAATTCTTATAATTTGTAATATTATCTGAAAATTCATTTAATTAACGTACGTATATTTCTTCTCGCATTTCTGAATTGTTTTCCAAGAGAGTCGTAAATTATTCCTTTAACAAACAGTGGGCAGAAATAGCAAAGAAGGATGGTATGTAACGGAAAATTTCGCACACAAATTGGTGGTAATTACAGCTTATTCAGAAGCCCACAGACCTGTTAACTGCAAAATTTAATTCAATTATTTTTATGTCAGAGCTTGGTGAGATAGTATTGCAACTTGTGACTCTCACGAGATATATTTTTCATGTATTCACTCGTTATTTAACACAATGATGTTTTGTCTAGAATCCTATGCAAACATATTCCATTCAGAAACACCCTGTATTTTATTACACAGTTTCTGTGTAGCTCAAATTGTCTCCTGAAATTTATATGTAGCTGTAGACGTTCTCTACAGTTTTTACATTCCTAAAGTAGCTGCAAGTATTTTCAGTTTGAAGACTAATTGTAGATAGTAGTGGAGCTTCAAATTATTCCACTACGAAGCCCTACAACATTACAATTTGTGTAGTTTGACGACACTTGGATTGACGTAAGTCCTTTTAAATGAAAAAATTAATAGAGTTTTTATTCGAACAAATTGTTATTTCGAAACATTGACCCTACAAGTTATTAACTTTCCAATACTTTTTATGGCTCCATAAACTGGGAACGTAGTCTCGTGTCTCTATAACAAAGTAAGTGGTAACAATAAGCACAAATTGATAAAGCTGTGCCCTTATATTGATCCGCTTTTATTAGAGTGAAGAGTTCAGAATAATGAAAAACTAAACATTTTCTAGTTCTATCACCAAGAATCAAATTTAAAAGAGAAAGCTTATTTGCATCGAAAAATTATATGGTCGTAATACTATTTCTGTTTTTCATACTTCTAAAAGGATCGACTCAAGCCGTTCAATACTTGTGGATTATCACTAGTATGCATGTTGATTCAAAATTTGAGGTGAATCTTGTTTTTCTTGTTTTCTTGCCACTTTTGGCTATTCTCATTATCTTTTTCCACTATATTCATTTGTATAGTGAGCTTAACAATTTTAGAAAGTATATCTGACAACTTTGATTTTATCTCATGTCTTCACATTTTTTTTCGGGTCAAGATGGGAAACTCATGTTCGAATGGGTCCAGGACCCAAACAGTGTTGGACTCATCCCCAAGGGGATGCCTACCAACCAAACCCACCTCAAACTCGCCGTTACCCCCGCCTCCGAATCACTACCCCGTATACTTCGAGACGGGCGGCGGTCCCTCGCACACTCTCCGCTCACACCGTCATCTTCTCGCTACTATCGCTCCTACCTCTGATGCCATATCTAGTCCTGCCTCCTTTAACATGAGTTTTGAAGGATAATTGGTTATCCAACCACACCCCTAGGTATTTCACAGACTCCTCCATACAAATGCTCCTTCCCTTCACCATCACCCCCACTTCCCTCGTCTTGCTCCATCCCTTCGCTAGCAACCCCACCGTCTTATCTTCCGCCACTTCCAGTCCGCACCGCTCTATCTTCTCCACAATCTTCCTACACATTGTCTCCGCCTTTCTTTCTATCTCCGCCTCTCCCTTTGCCGTACATACGAGACACACATCGTCCGCATACGCGTTCCCGACGTTGAACAACACGAGTAGGGCCAATTTCTTGTTCCTCCAGCTGCCCTCCCTAGACAGCAGGCTGATTTGCCTGTAGTCCCCCGCCCGCTTCCCTTCTTCATCAATATCGCCCTGGCCACCTTCTATCCTTCCGGGAACTCTTCCTCCCTCAGCACCTTGTTGAATAGTCCACCATTGTCATCCAACAGCCTCTTCATTATATCACCCCTCAGGCCATCTATCCCTGGGGCTTTCATTACTTTAATGTTTCTCCCCCTCCCACTTCTCTCCCAGCCTTATCCCCCCTATTTTCCCTACCCCTTAGTATCCTGAATTTCTCGAATTCTGCCGCCCCACTCCTCCTTCTCCTCTTGTGAGCAATTTCCCTATAATCTACTTCTCCCAATCTTCCTCCTCGTTCCTATTTCCACCCATCCTCTTCACCGCTATCTCATATGCCTTTCCCCATGGATTGTTTTCCAATTATCCCAGTAACTCTTCCCTCTTTTTTCCCTCTCCACCCTACGCTCCAGTTCCTTCTTCTTCTCTTTGTATCCCCCTCTTCCCTCTATTCTTCCTTTTCCCCTCAGCATCCGTCTTCGTTCTTTCTTACACTCCCTCCACAACTCCTCTATTTCCTCATTCCACCAGTAATTGGCCCTCCGCTCACGCCTATTGCCCCTCTTTCCTTCTCTTTTAGAGCCCTGTATCACATTGTACAATTCATCTGCATCGTGTCCAAGTCCCCTTTCTATCTCCTCTCTAACTTTCTTCCTCATACTCTCTGCCTCAGCCTTCGTCCACTTTCATCCCCACTCTTCCAATAATTCCTTTTTATGTAAGATAAAGCTTTCCTCATCCTCCAGTACCCTCCAACTACTCACTCTTTCCCCCAGCTATTCATCACATGCTGTTCACATGTCTTCACATTAACTTTAGAAACTTCACACCTGGTTGACGAGTGTATGATCCATAAGATCTCGTACAATTCTTTTAAAGCTGGAGATGAAACATTTTTTTCAATTCATCAGATGAAACTTATGCAAAAAATTATAATAAATAGGTACAAAGTATCTAAAATATCTCATTGATCCATTTGTTTAAAGTTGACCTCAATGAGGAGCGCCAGCATGACATTTCAGAGAATAAAACATTTATTTCCTGAACACTAAAACTAGATACTAAAAGGTAATATACTGCTCTATTACTCTATAAGGTATGCAAGTTTAATCGGTGAAGTTAAGAACTTTGATATGTCGTTTGGTTGCTGAATACTCAAAACTCGGTATGCAACTGAAATGTCATATACGTAAGATTGTTGTATGAAGTTGGTACAAATTGTAACGCTCATACAGAGACGGAATATGAATAAGTCCTTCAATTGTTAATCTACAGTGTAATAAAAGGAAGGAATTAGCTATTCCATGTAGTCTAGTTAACATGTTCCATTTGTAAAAGCTTCAATTATCAATATATCATTTAATTTTGAACAGTATCTACATTGTTCTCGCTCCAATAGTTTCAGCTTCATGAGGTGCCCGTTAAGACACCTGTCAAAACTCACTCAGGCCTAGGCATTCGTTTGTTAGTATCTGGTTAAGGTTTCCGAGAAGTATCTTTGATTGTAGTAGCCCTTCTAGATCTAACCACAGGTCTTCTTTATTATATTACATTGATGCTGATATCGCAAAAGGGTTCTGTTGCACAAAAGGGTCTTTCATCCTTTGTCTTCCCTATTTCATTTCCTTATATTCCTGTATGTCTGTGGAACCCAGAGTAAGGTTGTTCTTGTCTAGTACGTTTGAGTTATTGTTGATGCATGATGTTTCTTAGCGTTTCATCATCTTCCAGGATCTTTTTGAGGTGCCCATTCAGACGGCCTGTTAAGGCACTTGTCAAAACTCACTCAGGCTTAGGCATTCGTTTGTTATTACCTGAATAAAGTTTCTGAGCAGTATCTTTGATTGTAGTAGCCCTACTAGATCTAACCATAGGTCTTCTTTATTATATTACATTGATGCTGATATCGCAAAAGGGTTCTGTTGCACAAAAGGGTTTTTCATCCTTTGTCTTTCCTATTTCATTTCCTTATATTCCTGTATGTCTGTGGAACCCAGAGTAAGGCTGTTCTTGTCTAGTACGTTTGAGTTATTGTTGATGCATGAAGTTTCCGAGCGTTTCATCATCTTCCAGGATCTTTTTCAGGCGGCCTGTTAAGGCACTTGTCAAAACTCACTCAGGCTTAGGCATTCGTTTGTTATTACCTGGTTAAAGTTTCCGAGAAATATCTTTGATTGTAGTAGCCCTACTAGATCTAACCATAGGTCTTTTTTATTATATTACATTGATGCTGATATCGCAAAAGGGTTGTGTTCCCCAAAAGGGTCTTTCATCCTTTGTCTTTGCTATTTCATTTCCTTATATTCCTGTATGTATGTGGAACCCACAGTAAGGTTATTCTTGTCTTGTACGTTTGAGTTATTGTTGATTCAGCGTTTCCTCCTCTTCCAGGACCTTTTTTCTTATTGAGGTTATTTGTAATGGTTTTCAAGATGTTCTCCAAAAAAAAAAATCTTTTTTTATTTCTAGATGCTAATCCGAATCGATTGACATTTCGGTGACGGCGGACGAAAGTTCTTACAAATCGTACATGTTAACTAGTCCACAATAATTCATTAATAGTCCAGTAAATGAAGGATGAAAAGTAGGCAAAGTGTACAAAAATCCTGCCGGTCCATGAATTTTCCGTGAAGGGTAGGGTTTGACTAGTAATTGAACATCCAGAAATTTCACACACCTCATCGCCATTTTGGGGGGTATTTCCGGCCCCAAAGTCCCAAAAATTGGTTTTCCGACAATATCTCCTAAAATATGGCTTTTAAAGAATTTTTATATAGGAGAAAAATGAAGAGTAGTTCATTATCTACAAAAATGGTCTTTATGATTTTTTTCCCAACATTAATATTTTCGCAAGAACCGATGTTGAAAATTCCAAAATTTTGAGGTTTCATGGATTTCTGAAAAACCACTAAACTCGAGAAAAAAATGAGGGCACAACCAAGAAAGAGAAATTCCCAGCTTTAAAATGACGTATCTTGGAAGACAATCCGATAATGTACAAACTTTTAGACAGTGATTGTTCGCAAAATATTCCCAGCCTCGAAAAACAGCAAAAATTTGGAAATGAAAACACCAACTGAAATATCAAGGGGATGGAAAGATGGCCAATAAAAATTTCTGAGATCAATAAAGGACCCTTAATAACAAAAAATCGAGAGTAAAGGTCTATTATCAAGAAAAATAATAATATGAGTAATTTCCCGACACTCGAAAAAAAAGTTTTTACAAAATCTTTGACCCTTTTTATAAATATGGTTTAAATATAAAAATGGTCCTTGAATCATCGGATAGGATAGCTGTGGACTTCCCCTTTCATCTGAATTTTGAATCGTAAAAAAACTATGGAGTTTTCGACAAAAATCATTAGGGCAATCTTCAATTTTTCACTATATAAAAATTCTCTAAATACCATAATTTAGGAGATACTGGCGGAAAACCAATTTTTGGAACGGGAATACCCCCCAAAATGGCGATTAGGTGTGTGAAATTTCTGGATGTTCAATTACTAGTCAAACCCTACCCTTCACGGAAAATTCATGGACCGGCAGGTATAAATTCTTCTAGGACCCTTTATTTACTGTACTATTAAATACAACTATTAATTCTATGAGGTAAACATTATAGAATAAAAACGATCAGCACCTCATTGAGCTTAATAATCAGAATCAAAGCTATTTAATAAACGATTGTTAATTGGAAAATTACACGATCTGGTAAAATATCAAAACCTGCTGTTCTAATCAATTATCGTTAACACATAGTTTACAATCAAAGTTTGTAATATTTGTTTACAATGTTAATATTTAGTTTTAGTATTAATTTCCTTTGTTACTACTTCCACATCTCCCACTACTCCTAATTAAGAATATTTGTGATAACATTTAATATTGAACATCTGTTTGTAAGGTCACGTTCTAAAGCTGAACTGTTATGTATTCTACTACTATATAATAGGCAGAATAGTGAAATAATGTAATCACATTTTTTCATGTTTTTACTGTAAATCGGAATTACACTACAGAATTATTATATTAAATTAAATAACAACCACATCATACCAGTTTCATGTGAACATAATAATAATAACGATCAGTATATCGTTAAAGTTAACAACCAGAATAAAAGGAATATAATAAAATAAATGCACACCATCAATTTTTATTGAAGGGTATTATCGACAGTTTATCTTCTAGTTAAATGTTCTTTTGAGGCGTTACAGTTCTATGAATTTTTTAAATTTACTAACTATAAACTCTAAACCCTACTTTGCATAACCTGCTAGCATTCGAAAGGCTTTAGATCAGTCTTTTTTTCGACATGTTCTTCACTATTTCCCTGCTTTTAAAATTTCAGTGGAACCAGCTATTTCTGCACAAAAAAGAGGAAGACTAAGAAAAATGTTAGCGAGTGAAACCACTCCCCATAGTCGTTCAGTACCACTCGTACTTCTGACACTTGTAGTTGCTTTATAATTAATCAGTAAACTACAGCGCTATCGGTATGCTTTTTCTCCTAGCTCATAACCAAAAAAGGGAAAAGTCATAGAAATATTGAATTTCTTGAGATGACAATCATCGGATGGATTCAAAGCAACGAAATTAATAAGGGACTAGGGAAAAAGACAAAACCTCGACCAGATGGTAAAGAGCAAAGTCAAGTTTAACCATGAGATAGCGTGTATTTGCTTTCCAAATAGATGGCAGATTTTCCAATCAGCTGGAAGAACACTTTGTGACACAAAGTGATAAGAATAGTTTGGAGAAGGGCTCATATGTAAATAGATTTTATTCTCCGGCTGCTATTTATGAAGATCGTTGTAAGAAGCATTTATTTATCTTTTAAGCTCAAGCAGGTCGCTGGAGAAAAGGACGAAACAAGTTCAGTATCTGTATCTCGACTATGGTAATATTTTTAATAGTTCTAAGTCTGGTCCTGTTAGATTGTAATAAACAAAGATGCAATTAGATATCTTGACAGAATAATTATTGGAAGCGGTAGACCAGAAATTAGTGGAAATTAAAATATTCTTTGCCATGTAGCTGCGTTGGCGTCGAAAGTCTTGACAAATGATCAGTAAATGCAGAATTAATTTATGAAAATAATGTATTTGGAAACTACGAGGGGATAGAAAAGTTTTTGATAACTGAATAATGTTTTATTAACAAAGTTCCACAAAGGCACGTCACGATAAAGGTCTATAACATTATCGCAATAACTCTTACTTAACCCATTAGTGCATAAAGTTAAAAATTAATTTTTCTTGAGTAATATTGAGAAATATATTAAAAAAAAAAAGAAAAAGCCATGAAAAATTTTTGAATATTTTTTATTTCTTTGTTTTTAAGTGTTACTCTATGCTAATTGAACCGATAAAAATATTATTTATTACATTATAAAAAGAAGGATACCTTCAATGTTGATGATAAAGTTCAAAAAAAAATTTAGGATGCAATCCACAGTCGCATTTTATACAAATAAAGTTATTTTTTTTTCTTGCACATTTGACACCTCCTGTCTGTTTCCTTGTAAGAAATCATGTGACCTATATTGTCAAATCTGGAAGCAAGTGGATATGGCGGTGCTGTTTTTCCTCTGCTTGATTTTTTGCCATAAGATTGAAGTAAACTGAAAGCTATATATATATATATATATATTCGAAAAACAAGTAGAAAGGAACAGTTTGGGTCATTAGGCATCATTTTTTTCATTAGAATCCAAGCATTTGTCACACTAGCATCGACCAAGTATGAAACTATTGGCCAATGCCATTTTCTTTGTCGCATTTTCGTTCTGTATAGAGAAATAAGTCCGTCCATTTTATCAATTCCTCCCATGTTTTTCTGACAATTATTGACAATTTTTCAAAAAATTTGACAATTTTTAAAAGTTTTTTATAATTATTTACCATTTTTTCAAAATTTTGACAGTTTTTGACCATTTTTCAAAATTTTAACAATTATTGACCATTTTTGACGACAGTTTCTGACAATTATTGACTATTATTGACAATTTTTCAAATATTTTGACAATTTTCAACCATTATTGACCATTTTTGACATTTTTTCATAATTATTGACAATTTTTTCAAAATCTCAACAATTATTGACCATTTTTGAAAGTTTTTTAATATTATTGACCATTTTTTCAAAATGTTGACAGTTTTTGACCATTTTTCAAAATTTTAACAATTATTGACCATTTTTGACAACAGTTTCTGACAATGATTGACTATTTTTGAGGATTTTTCGAAATTTTAACAATTATTGACCATTTTTGACAGTTTCTGACAATTATTGACCATTTTTGACAACTTTCAAAAATTTTGAAAATTATTTTCCAAAATATTTAACAATTATTATTGACTATTTTTGACAGTTTTTGACAATTTTTGACAGATTCTGATAAATATTGACCATTTTTGACAATTTTTCAAAAATTTTGATAATTTTTAACAATTATTGACCATTTTTGACAGTCTTTTATGATTATTGACCATTTTTCAAAAAATTTTACAATCACTGACCATTTTTTTAAATATTCAACAATTTTTGATCATTTTTGAAATTTTAACAATTTTTGACCATTTTTGGCAATTTTTGACAATTTTGGACAATTTTTGACGATTTTTGACGATTTTTGATGATTTTTGATTGGTTTTGACAATTATTGACCGTCTTTGACAATTATTGACCATTTTTGATAATTTTTCAAAAATTTTAACCATTTTAGCTTAGCGTTATCGTTGAAATGTATGTTTTCAGTAAAGTTTCAAATCGATTCAAACGCACACTATTACACACATTATTACACACTCAATATTTTTGGCACGTCTCCACTTCCAGTACATCCTTTTATTGGGGTACCTCGCATATCCTGAAAACAACATTCCACCAAGTAAAATATATAACTCATCTTTTTTGAACTGTAAATCTTTGTTTTATTTGTTGTCCAAATTATTGACTATTATTGACAATTTTTTAAAAATGTTGCGAGTTTTCAACCATTATTGACCATTTTTCAAAATTTTAACAATTATTGACCATTTTTCAAAAATTTTTACAATCATTGACCATTTTTTTAAATATTCAACAATTTTTGATCATTTTTGAAATTTTAACAATTTTTGGCCATTTTTGGCAATTTTTGACAATTTTTGACAATTTTTGACAATTTTTGACAATTTTTGACAATTTTTGACAATTTTTGACAATTTTTGACAATTTTTGACAATTTTTGACAATTTTTGACAATTTTTGACAATTTTTGACAATTTTTGACAATTTTTGACAATTTTTGACAATTTTTGACAATTTTTGACAATTTTTGACAATTTTTGACAATTTTTGACAATTTTTGACAATTTTTGACAATTTTTGACAATTTTTGACAATTTTTGACAATTTTTGACAATTTTTGACAATTTTTGACAATTTTTGACAATTTTTGACAATTTTTGACAATTTTTGACAATTTTTGACAATTTTTGACAATTTTTGACAATTTTTGACAATTTTTGACAATTTTTGACAATTTTTGACAATTTTTGACAATTTTTGACAATTTTTGACAATTTTTGACAATTTTTGACAATTTTTGACGATTTTTGATTGGTTTTTGATTGGTTTTTGATTGGTTTTGACAATTATTGACCGTCTTTGACAATTATTGACCATTTTTGATAATTGACTATTACACACTCAATATTTTTGGCACGTCTCCACTTATATTCCAGTACATCCTTTTATTGGGGTACCTCGCATATCCTGAAAACAACATTCCACCAAGTAAAATATATAACTCATCTTTTTTGAACTGTAAATCTTTGTTTTATTTGTTGTCCAAATTATTGACTATTATTGACAATTTTTCAAAAATTTTGACAGTTTTCAACCATTATTTACCATTTTTGACATTTTTTGACAATTATTGACCATTTTTGATAATTTTTCAAAAATTTTAACCATTTTTCAAAAATTTTGACAATTATTGACCATTTTTTCGAAATTTTTACAAATATTGCCCATTTTTAACAGTTTTTGACAATTATCAACCATTTTTCAAAATTTTTGACAATTTTTGACTAGCCTTCCCAAAAGTCCTCTGTCGTGCAATAAGAAGCAAGCTTCAATAAATAAAAACTTACCCTTTACCCTTAGTCGAGTACAGCGTTGGATCCATATTCACAAAAATAATACGAAAACGACCACACTCTTCGAATTTTATCTGCAAACTAAGTCCTTAGTCATGAGACCAACACGAGCATAGCTAGAGAATGAGGTTAGAAACATATCCACCTGCTAAAACAGTGGCGTCCCTTTAAAGGGACACTATGCACTAATGGGTTAAGGAAAAAAAGAATGTGTATTTAATATTGTTCTGCTTTGAGAAGTAGTTCGCCATAGGCTTTTCTATCCTCTCCGGTTGGACAGAATTGGTAGCTGAGGAGCTGACAGAATTAGGCATTGAACCAGGATTATCTTACTGCTATAGAAACAACTCAGTCAGCCAAAGAAACGGCTTTCTGAGCGTTGCTACTGCACCATGTACTCGATGACTTCAAATAAGTCTTCCATGAATCCAAACCTAACCAAACTTTATTTCTTCACTTATCGATATTATTAATTAGTTTTGTTTGGGTTCTCTTCATCTTTTTTGACAAATAATAATTGTTTTTGTATAATTAATAAATGAGAAATAGATGATGATATTGTTTTTTTTCTAGCCTGAAGGATGCATCAATAAATATTCAGACACACACGCTTACTGCGTTGTATATAACAGTGCTGATAGATCGAGCATGGATATAGCAGAAAAAATTCTTCAAAATCTGTGGACGTTAGATACAATTAGCACAAAGGCTGTCATTTTAGTTGCAAATAAGGCTGATTTAGTTAGATCCAGAGCAGTCACTACAGAAGGTGAGTCTTTTATATTCCACTCCAAATAATTTTCATTACAGACGTCTGTTTCACTTTAAAAAACGAGTGATCATAAAAAAGGGAAACTCTGACACTTTCTGGATAAGTGTAAGTATTCATTTGTAAAAGCTCGAACGAAAATCTAATAGAACTACCATAGTATATTGTGCAACATTTGCGCTCGTGTTGCACATTTAATTTTTCCTACGACCACCATCCAGAAATCAAACAAACGACTGTGTTGCACACGGTACTTTTTTATGAGCACTTCTTCTAACATGAAGTCGGACTGTTTTGCGGGTTTATTGTTTAGATACCACAGAATGACAATTTGCTGTAGGTATTTATTTTGGGTATACCTAATGTCACTTTGCCTATTCTTTATGTCACTTTGGCTATGCCTTATGCTGTAATTTTGCGTATTATAACCAATGTGCAAAATAGTATTTCGGATGGTGGTCGTAGGAAAAAGTTATTATATATAAATAAAAGACACTTACTATTTATTGCGAGCTGATATATTTTCATAAATTTATCTAAAAGCAATTAATCACAGCTGCAAGAACATAAAAAAACACCATTATCGATACTAATTTTATTTATAAAGTAATCATTCACTTTTATTGCGCGGTTTATTTTCGAGACAATTTATTTTTTACCCCCATGTTTTTTTATAACAAAAAATAACAAGGCGTAACACACGTAACAGGGGATAATATAGGATTTACATTCGTTCTTTTTAGAAAGTTTAATATAGAAATCGAGTTATCGGTCTGATAGGTAAACACTTAAAAAACTTTTGAGACCAATATATCTTTTTGTCGATATATTGGTGGATCTCATATTGACAATGACGAATCGACAGTGAAATCCTTCAATAAAAACATAGTATTCGTTTATTTGATTTTAATTAGTATGGTACTATCAGTCAGAGTCCTCGGCACCTCAGTCTTTAAGCTTTTTCTGCTCTTGGTTGTACCGTTTTTGTGGAAAGACTAAACAGTTTTTTCACAAATTCCTCCATTCGCTCCAGTACGTCTGATGTGGAACTGTATTGTAGAGCGTTTCTGGGTAGCCAATATTTCCATCTGAGATTCCTATTTAGTGTAAACTATGTTAGATATCTGTTTCTTATCTACCTTAAATACATCAACCAAAACTATGGAAACCACACTAATACGTTTTCAAATATCTTTTCAAAGTAACTTCTTCCATTTTTTCTGGTGATCTTTTCCAGGTTTTTTGCAGAATTTTTCTTATCTTCAACTGCTCTCTTCTTATTGGCAATAAATACCATGAAATTTGCAATCCAGAATATTCTTCTAATTGAATTTACTGTTTGGACCCTTACTTTGTGGAATCCACTTTTATCACTTTTTTTAAATTAAACTAACTGTTTATAAGTAATTCCACTATTTAATGAAAAAATATGAAAATTCTAAGATATTGATAATTATTTCGATCTTGACACATATCATCCTCAAAATAACATTTGATGTTTAATATTTTGGCTAGAGTTAATATATATGAATAGAAAAAAGAAGAATAAGACATTACAAATATTAAAGCTAAGGCCCTATGGGGATATCCTGGATATATTTTTCCATTTAAGATCAGTATAACTGTGCAATGATATAGGAAACCAAGGAAAACTAGATGATGATGATGATGATGATGATGATGATGATGATGATGATGATGATGATGATGATGATGATGATGATGATGATGATGATGATGATGATGATGATGATGATGATGATGATGATGATGATGATGATGATGATGATGATGATGATGATGATGATGATGATGATGATGATGATGATGATGATGATGATGATGATGATGATGATGATGATGATGATGATGATGATGATGATGATGATGATGATGATGATGATGATGATGATGATGATGATGATGATGATGATGATGATGATGATGATGATGATGATGATGATGATGATGATGATGATGATGATGATGATGATGATGATGATGATGATGATGATGATGATGATGATGATGATGATGATGATGATGATGATGATGATGATGATGATGATGATGATGATGATGATGATGATGATGATGATGATGATGATGATGATGATGATGATGATGATGATGATGATGATGATGATGATGATGATGATGATGATGATGATGATGATGATGATGATGATGATGATGATGATGATGATGATGATGATGATGATGATGATGATGATGATGATGATGATGATGATGATGATGATGATGATGATGATGATGATGATGATGATGATGATGATGATGATGATGATGATGATGATGATGATGATGATGATGATGATGATGATGATGATGATGATGATGATGATGATGATGATGATGATGATGATGATGATGATGATGATGATGATGATGATGATGATGATGATGATGATGATGATGATGATGATGATGATGATGATGATGATGATGATGATGATGATGATGATGATGATGATGATGATGATGATGATGATGATGATGATGATGATGATGATGATGATGATGATGATGATGATGATGATGATGATGATGATGATGATGATGATGATGATGATGATGATGATGATGATGATGATGATGATGATGATGATGATGATGATGATGATGATGATGATGATGATGATGATGATGATGATGATGATGATGATGATGATGATGATGATGATGATGATGATGATGATGATGATGATGATGATGATGATGATGATGATGATGATGATGATGATGATGATGATGATGATGATGATGATGATGATGATGATGATGATGATGATGATGATGATGATGATGATGATGATGATGATGATGATGATGATGATGATGATGATGATGATGATGATGATGATGATGATGATGATGATGATGATGATGATGATGATGATGATGATGATGATGATGATGATGATGATGATGATGATGATGATGATGATGATGATGATGATGATGATGATGATGATGATGATGATGATGATGATGATGATGATGATGATGATGATGATGATGATGATGATGATGATGATGATGATGATGATGATGATGATGATGATGATGATGATGATGATGATGATGATGATGATGATGATGATGATGATGATGATGATGATGATGATGATGATGATGATGATGATGATGATGATGATGATGATGATGATGATGATGATGATGATGATGATGATGATGATGATGATGATGATGATGATGATGATGATGATGATGATGATGATGATGATGATGATGATGATGATGATGATGATGATGATGATGATGATGATGATGATGATGATGATGATGATGATGATGATGATGATGATGATGATGATGATGATGATGATGATGATGATGATGATGATGATGATGATGATGATGACGATGATATGTAAATATCGAAATAATTGAAGAAACGAGTGGATAAAGGTGACATGTCACATTTTCATAGTTTTGAATAAATTAACGTATTCCCATATATTGCTTGCACTGGATTTTTACAAATGTCACATTAATAGGCTCTAGAAGATTCCATTCCACAAACAACACATGTTTTTCTATCGCTAACGCAACTAACACTACAGATGTTTGAAGTAGATTCGTCAACAGGTTCGAGAAGTGGTTCCAGACTTATTTATTTAATCTTTTCACTAAGACAGTTTAGACATTTGATCAAATATTTTAACTTTTTCTGGTCAGTTGTTATTTGATCAAATTGCTATTTTTAACATCTCTCTGCGACATATATAAACGTCAGTTTCTTGATAATAAATTCGAATATAGACAGATAAAGTTTTCCAATTGAAGCTCGCTGTATATGCCATAAATTCCTTTCGACGCGATATAACCTCTATTTTCTGACGCTTTTGTTATCCACATAATATAAAAGGTTCATTATTAAATATTGTTTTATTAACGGTAACCTTATTTCTTATTTCTTTGCCTGACCTTATATCCAGTTATAAAATATCTCATTTCATTTCACGCTGCACTAATAATAAGAGTGAATTGAATCTATATTTTAGACCTGTCACATTAACGTATGAAGGTCGTTAATAATCACCAGCATGAGAACCTTAACCTTTTACAATAAATATTGTAGATGTGCATCTAGAGATTGGATGAGCCCTTTAAAGATAGTGTATAATCAATAATTTTGTATATAAAATGTGCTAACATTAATAGAGTTTATATAAAACTCAACAGAATGTTTCCAGGAGCAATATTAAAGTTTGAGTTGAAGTATTTGTGAAATCAGTGAATGAGGTGGGAGTTGGAAAGACATTTCGACGGAAAGTTCCAGGTTTAATTCTCCATGGAATGGGATAGTTTTTAGGCAGTTATTAACTAGATATTAGGTGGGAGTTGGAATGGAATTTCGACGGAAAGATCCAGGTTTAATTATCCATGGAATGGGATAGTTTTTAGGCAGTTATTAACTAGATATTAGGTGGGAGTTGGAATGGAATTTCGACGGAAAGATCCAGGTTTAATTCTCCATGGAATGGGATAGTTTTTAGGCAGTTATTAACTAGATATTAGGTGGGAGTTGGAATGGAATTTCGACGGAAAGATCCAGGTTTAATTGGAATGGGATAGTTTTTGGGCAGTTATTAACTAGATATTAGGTGGGAGTTGGAATGGAATGTCGACGGAAAGATCCAGGTTTAATTATCCTTGAAATGGGATAGTTTCTAGGCAGTTATTAACTAGATATGAGGTGGGAGTTGGAATGGCATTTCGACGGAAAAATCCAGGTTTAATTCTCCTTGGAATGGGATAGTTTCTAGGCAGTTATTAACTAGATATGAGGTGGGAGTTGGAATGGCATTTCAACGGAAAATCCAGGTTTAATTTTCCTTGGAATGGGATAGTTTCTAGGCAGTTATTAACTAGATATGAGGTGGGAGTTGGAATGACATTCCGACGGGAAAGATCCAGGTTTAATTCTCCTTGGAATGGTATAGTTTCTATCCAGTCATCAACTAGATATGAGGTGGGAGTTGGAATGGAATTTCGACGGAAATATCCAGGTTTAATTATCCATGGAAAGGGATAGTTTCTAGACAGTTATCAACTAAATATGAGGTGGGAGTTGGAATGGAATTTCGACGGAAAGATCCAAGTTTAATTCTCCTGGGAATTGGATAATTTCTAGGCAGTTATCAACTAGATATGAGGGAGTTGGAATGGAATTTCGACGGAAAGATCCAGGTTTAATTCTCCATGGAATGGGATAGTTTCTAGGCAGTTATCAACTAGATATGAGGTGGGAGTTGGAATGACATTTCGACGGGAAAGATCCAGGTTTAATTCTCCTTGGAATGGGATAGTTTCTAGGCAGTTATCAACTAGATATAAGGTGGGAGTTAGAATGGAATTTCGACGGAAAGATCCAGGTTTAATTCTCCATAGAATGGGATAGTTTCTATTCAGTTATCAACTAGATATGAGAAGGGAGTTGGAATGATATTCCGACGAAAAGATCCAGATTTAATTCTCCAAGGAATGAGATAGTTTCTAGGCAGTTATCAACTAGATATGAGGTGGGAGTTGGAATGACATTCCGACGGGAAAGATCCAGGTTTAATTCTCCTTGGAATGGGATAGTTTCTATCCAGTTATCAACTAGACATGAGGTGAGAGTTGGAATGACATTTCGATGGAAAGATCCAGATTTCATTCTCCTTGGAATGGAATAGTTTCTAGGCAGTTATCAACTAGATATGAGGTGGGAGTTGGAATGACATTTCGACGAAAAGATCAAGGTTTAATTCTCTATGGAATGGGATAGTTTTTAGACAGTTATAAACTAGATATGAGGTGGGAGTTGAATGACATTTCGACGGAAAGATCCAGGTCGAATTCTCCATGGAATCGGATAGTTTCTATGCAGTTACCTACTAGATATGAGGAGGGAGTTGAAATGATATTCCGACGGAAAGATCCAGGTTTAATTCTCCAAGGAATGGGATAGTTTCTAGGCAGTTATCAACTATATATGAGGTGGGAGTTGGAAAGACATTCCGACGGAAAGATCCAGGTTTAATTTTCCTTGGAATCGTATAGTTTCTATCCAGTTATCAACTAGATATGAGGTGGGAGTTGGAATGACATTTCGACGGAAAGATCCAGGTTTAATTCTCCAAGGAATGGGATAGTTTCTAGGCAGTTATCAACTATATATGAGGTGGGAGTTGGAAAGACATTCCGACGGAAAGATCCAGGTTTAATTCTCCTTGGAGTGGTATAGTTTCTATCCAGTTATCAACTAGATATGAGGTGGGAGTTGGAATGACATTTCGACGTAAAGATCAAGGTTTAATTCTCCATGGAATGGGATAGTTTTTAGACAGTTATTAACTAGATATGAGGTGGGAGTTGAATGACATTTCGACGGAAAGATCCAGGTCGAATTCTCCATGGAATGGGATAGTTTCTATGCAGTTATCAACTAGATATGAGGTGGGAGTTGGAATGGCATTTCGACGGAAAGATCCAGGTTTAATTCTTCTTGGAATGGGATAGTTTCTGGGCAGTTATCAACTAGATATGAGGTGGGAGTTGGAATGACATTCCAACAGAAAGGCAGTTATCAACTAGATACGAGGTGGGAGTTGGAATGACATTCCAACAGAAAGATCCAGGTTCAATTCTCCATGAAATGGGATAGTTTCTAGGCAGTAATTAACTAGATATGAGGTGGGAGTTGGAATGGCATTTCGATGGAAAAATCCAGGTTTAATTTTCGATGGAATGGGATAGTTTCTAGGCAGTTATTAACTAGATATGAGGTGGGAGTTAGAATGGAATTTCGATGGAAAGATCCAGGTTTCATTCTCCTATACTATGCTGACCTACTGGATAAATGAAACCGGATTTTTGGAAGGAAAAAGGGTATTTGGTGAACAAAATAACCAGAACAAGTTAAAAAATAGTAACAAGGTTAACTACCTCCCATATTTGTAGACTTAATCGTTTCATAAATCAATTTAAGGTTAAATAAAACAAATGAGAAAATTATATATTTTTTTCAACTCCTCAACTATTTCAACTATTTGAAAACTTCAATACCCAAAATGTATATAAGCTGCTATAGTCGTTCGGAAAACCTCAATTTCGCAGATAAAATCGAAAACCAGTACCTATATAACTAACACGGTTATTCTACAAGCCAATTGGGTGAAGTTAAACTGCCGAAACTTCCTGGGTAGATTATATTAGATACACCTTCTCCTGATAGTCCAGTTGTGCAAATTACTGGTTCAACCCTCAATATACAGAGCTTAATTCCACTTCATTTGTTATCGATTCCATTGAAAATATAGACTGGAGGAAAGGGTAAAGGATATAAGATATCGTTTTTCAAAGTTGGAAAAGAAGTCATACTGTAGAGCTGCTGAGAAGTGGAAAATGTATAGGATTTTTTTGTAAATTTATATAAATCGTCAATAATATTTTGGTTTTACCTTAAAAATGACTAGAGATAAATATGGGGCTTATGTGCTTCTAAGAGCCTCTCCAATACGACCTTTGCAGATCTATTGTGTATGTCCTCCTGTTATTCTACAGACCCGTCCTTATTACTAGAATTCGAATGCCAAACCTCAGATCCTCCATATATTGGGAGGGTTGTGGTTTTCCTCCCCTATCGTCGAAAACCTCAATCTAGTCAGGACTTCGCACTAGCACAGTATCTTTGCTGAGGTTTCCTCATCTTCTTGGCATACCTGAGCATATGGTTGTGTCTGCCAATCCGATGTTATTTATGTGTTTGTTAAGTCTACAATATCCTGTCAAGAGCCCATCCAGGCTAAATGTTGGCGAGAGTTATTTGATGAACTCTTTGGTCTGCCTTTGGTCTTGATCCACCATTCTGTAGACTGCGTTTTGAAGTTTTTCCCGAAGCTATACTTGGGAATCATCTCGTCCGATGGCAATCCCATTATGGGGTCGATTTCCATCACTTTATATAGCTCGTTATACACCTTACCGGAAAATTTTGAAGTGGGTACGACGTTAGAATTTACTTCTAATACAGGAAAAGCACATGTGTTAACGACAGGATGAAATTCGCTACTGTTACTGCAATGGTGAGCTCCTCTAGTCTTACTCCTTGGAGGAATTTTAGGATATCCATAAGCTTTGGTTGTTTGGGAAGGTATTCCTCTTATATCCAGCGGTCCCTCAGGTGGCCCTAGGTTTCCATAGCACTCTGTATATGGAAATAATATGAAGAATATGTTTTAAAACAATTAAAAATTATTTGTCAAACTAAAAATGTACGTATGTACCTAAATTGAAATATGAACTACGAAAAATGAACCTAATTTTGTTCGCGTCTAGTGAACTTTAGAGAATTTGAACGAAAGTAAAAAGAGGTCGCGTGCTGACTTGCACTACTGCGCCACCGAAGTGAAGTCGGGGGTTAATGACCTCTTTTATATATAAAGCGGCAGATGACACCCCCAGTAGGGTTGAAGTTTCATTGAAAAATGGTGGAGAATGTCGCAAATTTCTAAGCGGACGAACCGAGAAAAAACAATACATCGAAATTAATTTTCTTTAAAAACATATTTAAAAGGATATTTACTTCTGCAAGTATACATTTTAGAGGACTGTTAAAAATTATTTATTTTGAAGGACTCCTGTAAAATTTGAAGTAGAGTATCTGGCAACAGTGCCTAATGAGCTATTTGACATTTAATAGCTATGCTAGAGACAAAATTTAATAAAAAAGAAAAGAAAATTAATGAAGATAGAAGAAGAGCATTTTTAACTAACCTGCATGAACTGTTTTTGGTTTCTTGTACGCTTCTAGTCATATAAGAACGACAAAAAACAAAAGGATGAATAGCTAATAGGCATTTTAGAAGAGAATAGGTTAGCAATATCTATGGCTCCCAAACACCTCGGAAAGTTATACTTTTGTAACCTTACTTCTTACTGGCAACGTATGAATAATGAAATACTGAGAGAAATGAACGGGGAAGATATAGTAAAGAGAATAAAGAGGCAAAGAATAAAATGGCTCGGACATGTATGGAGGGAAAGAGAGCGCGCAATTGTGTTACAGTGGGAACCAGGTGATAGGAGAAGGCAAGGAAGACCCAGATCTAAGTGGCTGAAGGAAGTAGAGGTGGACTTGAGAAGGATAGGAATCGTTAGATGGAAGGAGAAAACGAGGAATAGGATTCTATGGAAAAAAAATAAGTGAGAAAATAATGAAATGATGGGATTGATCCACCCCAGAAAGCGGATCTAGAAAGCATTTATGCGGCGCAACCCCACAAGGGGTGACTAGCCACTTTTTATAACCTTACTTCTTTTGTTTTCAGTGTTTGGAAATACTATCCAGTTAGGTAATAGATGATTATAAATAACATTCGTAAATTCATTAATACATCAGCTCCTGCTAGGTTGACCCATAGCAAAAAGGTGTCCCTGTCCAGAGCTTAATTGGAATCCTCCCGAATCATAAAAGTGGAGACTGGCTAGAATTTTTAAATGTATTGGTATGGCAGTACATCTGTGTCCATGTAGATATCGTTCTATCATATTAATTAACATTCTTGACACTTCCTTGGAAAAGCGAAAAAGACTTTTAAATAAATTAGTTGACCTAAAAATGTTTCTTACTTTTCTTGGTTTACAATTAATTTCTCAATCAAAGCTTCACCAGCAACATCCATTTTTGTTAAAGGCACACTTTAATACTCCTTTAAAAATAATAGGTAGTTTTAACAGGCTATTTTAAAGGAATCCTTTAAAATTTTAACGGAAATGTGGTTAGCGAATACGGATTTCATTTTAGCACCGGCTAGACTTTTAACGGCCTAAAAATTTTAGAGGAAGAATTACAGAAAAAGCCACATAGTGTACTTGTACTAATAATAACTTGTTTATTCAACCGATTCCACAATTTAAACTCACTGTTGGAAAAATTATCAAGTTCTTTGAATGTGACTGAGCATAATAAGATTAACGATCTTTTAGATTATGAAGCAATTATTTGCAGTCCATGAAGGAGAGGTCGGGCGGCGCCTGACGCCTGCAGGCCGCCAAAGGCGTCAAAGTCCCGTCAGTATATAATTTTCGCATTCAATGAAACAAAAATTCTGGCTTGTCCACCCAAAAAACTAAATTCTGGATCAAATATGAATATAAATAATAAATATCAGAGTAGTGAAAATATTCGAAAATCCCCTTTCTGAAACCAAAAGGTACTCATTACTCGACTAATTGAAGAGATAGAACGTTCTAGTCTTGGTCTTGGTTCTAAATTTTCGCCAAAAAAAAAATTAAAAATGCTAAAAAATCCGTAGTGAACGGTTTTTTGAGACGATAATGCCAAGGATTAAGGGAGTTAGAAAAAAGCAATTTGTTTCTCAAAATATTTCCATACCTACCCCTTTGTTCTAAATTTTCGACAGAAAAAAATAAAAAATGCTTAACTGGCATAATGAGTTTTTTGATAAAATCATTATTTCGCCTTCAAATAGAGTCATGAAATTTTCGAAAATCCACTTTTCAAAACAAAAATTACTCATAACTCGACAAATAGGAAAGATAGAACGTTCTAGTCTTCACCAATCGATAGAGGGGACAATTTTACATATTTTAGTGAATTTTGAGTCGATAATGCCAAGGATTAAGGGAGTTAGAAAAAAGCAATTTGTTTCTCAAAATATTTCCAAACCTACCCCTTTGTTCTAAATTTTCGACAAAAAAAAATAAAAAATGCTTAAAATTCGTAAAGAGGGGTTTTTTGGGCCGGAAAATCGACTGGCACAATCAGTTTTTTGATAAAATCATTATTTCGCCTTCAAATAGAGTCATGAAATTTTCGAAAATCCACTTTTCAAAACAAAAAATACTCATAACTCGACTAATAGGAAAGATAGAACGTTCTAGTCTTCACCAATCGATAGAGGGGACAATTTTACATATTTTAGTGAATTTTGAGTCGATAATGCCAAGGATTAAGGGAGTTAGAAAAAAGCAATTTGTTTCTCAAAATATTTCCAAACCTACCCCTTTGTTCTGAATTTTCGACAAAAAAAATAAAAAATGCTTAAAATTTGTAAAGAGGGGATTTTTGGGCCGGAAAATCGACTGGCACAATCAGTTTTTTGATCAAATCAATATTTCGCCTTCAAATAGAGTCATGGAATTTTCGAAAATCCACTTTTCAAAATAAAAGATGCTCATAACTCGACTATTTGAAGAGATAGAACGTTCTAGTCTTGACCAATCGATTCAGCGGCAAATTTTGCGAAATGGACCAAATTTTGAGTCAATATTTTCAAGTATTAAGGGAGGTAGGAAAAAACAATTTATATCGCGAAATATTTCCATATATCTACCACCTTGGTACTAAATTTTCGATAAAAAAAAATTTTAAATGCTAAAAATCCGTATAGAGGGGTTTTTTGGGACGAAAAATCTACTGGCACAATCAGTTTTTTGATAAAATCATTATTTCGCGTCATGGAATTTTCGGAAATCCACTTTTCAAAATAAAAGATGCTCATAATTCGACTAATTAAAGGCAATTTAAATCGCGAAATATTTCCATTTCTACCATTTTGTTAAAAATTTCTAACACAAAAAAAATTTCGTGACCTGAAAAATGTCTAAATCTCGTAATTGGGGGTTTTTTATACGAAAAAACGACTGCCACAGTCAATTTTTCAATAGAATCATTCTTTCCTCTTCAAATTGTCTCCAAAAAACGTATTTTCAACATAAAAAGTCTTGTAAATACCACAAAACTATGAATCTTAAGCTAAAATTTTTGGAGAGAATTTTCCAAAGACCAGTCTACTGGGAAATACATTCACAATACCATAACTCGAAGTCAATATAAAAACTGCATACCTGGAGTCAATAAAAATAATTAAGTTCCAACAAACATACAAATAACAAAAAGATATTCATTGATATTATGTCTGCAGTGTATTACTTTCTTACAACCAATTGGCTGGTTAAACGAACTTTCGAAAGGTACCAACTACCGAACTAATTACAAATTATTTCTTGTGTTATTACTTTTATTTTGTTTGAACTTCAAACCAACTAGTTTAAAAAAAAACTCGATTTCAAGACATGTATCGTAAAGTTAATGTATAAATTCTGCACTTTAGAAATTGTGTCGTGAACCGTAACACTGAAGTGAACGGGCAATAACCTGCCCAATCGGCGATTCCTCTTACCTTCGTCTGAAACGCCATTCTTCACATTAAACTTTATTGGCTCTATACATACAAAGGGCACTAGAGCTGAAATCATCCATTGTAGAAGGTCACGTTGATCCTCTTTAAATTAAGCATTCTTATTTTCTCTGCGATATAGTTATCGATCGAGTACCGGGCTCTGACACTAAATAAAAATGCTTAATTTTGACATAAAACAACCAACTGAAGATAACGGTAATTGCCACTTGGTAATTTAACCTTACTTTGCAGTCGGCAACTCGCTAGCATTTTGTCGGCAACTCGCTAGCATTTTATCGGCAACTCTGCATGTATCAAAAAGGACGAGTGTTCGTTTCGTGGAGTTATCTTTATCTTTCAGACTTTTGTAGTTCGCCTTTAACAGCATCTGAAGATAGTGATTCTGGTGAACATGTCTCACTTTTTCGATCGGCAATTTCCGCAAGATTGGAAGAAAAGGCTGAGAAGACAGTAAGCTTCAAACTTATCGTAACACAAATAAATTGAACAGTTTATTGCTGAATATTCCACTCATACATGTTGTATCAATGCAACGAACGCTAAATTATTAAATGGAAATTCAAAAATTACAGCGGATATTTCACGTTGCCATGACAACCGTTAAAATAATAAACGTGAAACGTCACGGAAGAGTTTCTTAGAGGTTATGAATCGATTCGGAGATATAACGGAACGGGAAATTGACAAAAATGTCATTAAAAGTGTACCCAAAAACACGGAAAAGAGTAATTTGCGACGAAAAAAAGTACAAATTCAATATAATGGAGATATACAGTAATTTGAATTTTTATTCGAGAAATATTCTCCCTAAATACCGCTTGTGCTTAAAAATTAACCGGATAATTTCCATTCAAGCTTGTTGTCTAATTCCACAAGTTTTCATGGAAATTATCGGTAATTTTTAAGCACTCGTGGTATTACAAAAAACAATAATATTATTACTTAAACGCGCTTCAAAGACCATATTAACAATATTGAGTTGTCAGTAATAGTGTAACTTGTACTATAAGATTGTCCCTCATTTATCTCCCTTCCTCTCTCTTGTCCTTAATAACGATCTCCAAAAATATTACGCCCTATTGATTCTAATTAATGTCGCCTAGTTACCGAATTCGAAATGTGCTGATGTTACAGATGCGGAAAAAGCAGATGATATAATTTATTAAAAATTGTGAAATATGAAGGGAAGAAACAAATTGGCGATAACTTAATAAAGGTAGGTAATTTAATTGACTGCAACCAATCAAGTGAAACATGGGTATTCGAGAGGGGTTCATATTGAAATTTGTGTCAGTTTTAAACAAGAAATGTAGAACCCTAAAATCGAATATAAATAAATAATTTTATGTTTCACAAACACTCGATAAGTTCATCTAATGATTATTAGGTGGAACAGATTATTGTTTAACAAATGCATGTGTCACTATGAGCGACATTATTTATAGAGAGATTTATAGAGTGACTGTGGAAAATATGAATTAAACGCAGAAATGAAGGAAAAATGTTCTACAAACAACACAAAATATGAAGTAGTGACGAAAAACATACATTTTTCCTCCACTTTTTTATCTCAATATTGGTCTATTCATTCGTTTACTGATATATTTTTTTTTTTTTAGAAGGCAAATCAATGGCTACTTCATACGACTGCAAATACATTGAGACATCTGTGGGCATCAACCACAACGTCGACGAACTTTTAGTAGGAATCCTCTCACAGATTCGTCTCAAACTTGAAAATCCCGAAAGAAGTCGCGACATATTCCGCAAACGTAGTACATCTAAAAAAAATCTCAATCGTAACAAAAGTCCGGCATCAGGAGCGGCAACGCCGACGGGAAGCTGCCAGAATTCCCCCAAAAAATACAGAGGTTCGAGGACGTCGGCGAGTTTGAAAGTGAGGAACCTTTTGGGTAAAGTTTGGGCGAGAGACAGCAAGTCAAAATCATGTGAAAATTTACATGTGTTGTAAAGAAATGTGATATATTTTAAGTTTGAGGTAGGTAATGAATAAATGTAGATCGGCTTCTAGATACAAAATTAATGTATCTACAATTGACTGTAATAAGCTTGGTATGTTATTGAGGACACAAATAACCTTTTGGGAATTCAATTTTAGCGCTTCTCTACCTGGCAGTAGAAAACTAAACTATAGTTCATATAATAGCCTTCTTGGCGTGCGTCATCGCTTGTGACGTATATCCGGGATATTCTATTTGTTATTTTGACATATAGCTAACCTTTAATTTGATAAATAAAATCATCAGGATCGTATGCAGCCTAATTCGAAAAGGCTATGAAATTAATAATACTTGGGATATCAAAACACTGCAAAATAAAACAAATTGTATATTCAAATTATACGTTCTAGGTAAACTGATCATTGGTAAATCTATCGATAACGATAAGGACAAAAGAAACGATTGAAGAAGATATACAGTGTTGAAATTGTATTGTGTTTGAAGACAATTATTTGTATCTGTATCTGTAGAATGGGGAGGGTGAGTTCAGGCCAACACTTAGGCCACATGTGACCCATTGTACGTCCTCCCCAGGAGTTGTCCTCCACGAAGGTGGACAGGTCACTAGGAGACATCTCCTTTATATCGGCAGGTGTAGGCCAAGACTCACCGAACACACACTATCTTATTGAAGATAACTCCGGGCACTCGCAGAAGACATGCCTGACAGTTTCGTCTTCCTGTTCACACATCCTTTATAGAGGTGTGTCCACTAGCCCCATTGTATCGTACTATTAAACGTAGGTTTTTCCTGGTCATCGCCAAATATTTCTTCGACGCCAGCTTCCCAGGGTGATCCTGGCAAGAATGCATCCCTTGATTCCATCCCATCTCTTTATAATCCCATCCCATCCCATCGCTTTATAAAAACATTTTCCTTGCTTTCTATCAAAAAAATAATAAATTAGCCGCTTGAACTGAATTTCAATTAATGAAAAATAATTTTTTCAAAGAATTAAGTTTCTGTGAAAAATTACATCAAACATATTTGATTGCTTATTACAAGATTTCTTTGTGTCTGGAAACTGATCTACTAAGGCGGATAGCGGGTTAAGCAACCATTTTACCCTTCGTTATTTCCACTTGAAAAGATTTCATTTCACTCCTTGATCAGTGAATCGAAAGCCTGGTCGGCAGTCTATGCTGAAAGTTTATTATTATGGATTAATTCAAAAAACTCCTTTGGCTACACAGACTTAAATTTATAAATAAAGTAATTCAGCTTAGGGTTGCGCGATACACTAGAAAGTATCGATATTAGGTATCGATACGGATCGGAACGTAAAGTATCGATACAGTAGAATATCTAATATTAATTTATCGATACTCGTAGTATCGATACGTTAACGATCCGAGATCTAATTTTGACGTTTTGGGGGGGTGGAAAAAGACTTTATTGCGATTTCCGGCCAAAGTTGAGGTTCTAGAATAAAAAGTTGATTATAAAAGTTGTAGATCTTGGGAAAATCTACAACTTTTACATCGATGACTTTTTTACATAACCTCAAAATTAGCTCGAAAAACGCAAAAAACTGCATTTTTCGTTTTTTATTTTTGGTTTCCTTAAAAAATGTTCGATTTTAATGAAAATTTAGTAGAAGGTAGCTTTGATAGTCGCAAACCACGAAAAAAAATTTCAAATTCAAATGTTGGAAATTTTTCGAGTTATAACGTTTTTTCGGTAAAACACTTTTTTTGGGGGGTGGAAAAAGACATTATTGCGATTTCCGGCCAAAGTTGAGTTCCTAGAATAAAAAATTGATTATAAAAGTTGTATATCTTGAGAAAATCTACAACTTTTTTATTAGTGACTTTTCCACATAACCTCAAAATTAGCTCGAAAAACGCAAAAAACGTTTTTTATTTTTGGTTTCCTTAAAAAATGTTCGATTTTAATGAAAATTTAGTAGAAGGTAGCTTTGATAGTCACAAACCACGAAAAAAATTTCAAATTAAAATGTTGGAAATTTTTCGAGTTATAACGTTTTTTCGGTAAAACACTTTTTGGGGGGGGGTGGAAAAAGACATTATTGCGATTTCCGGCCAAAGTTGAGTTTCTAGAATAAAAAGTTGATTATAAAAGATGTAGATCTTGAAAAAATCTACAACTTTTTCATTAGTGACTTTTTCACATAACCTCAAAATTAGCTCGAAAAACGCAAAAAACTGCGTTTTTCGTTTTTTATTTTTAGGTTCGTTAAAAAATGTTCGATTCTGATGAAAATTTGGTAAAAGGTAGTTTACATAGTGACAAACCACGAAAAAAAATTTCAATTAAAATATTGGAAATTTTTCGAATTTTGACGTTTTTTCGGTAAAATACACTTTTTTGGGGGTTAAAAAAAGACATTTTTGCGATTTCCGGCAAAAGTTAGAATCCTAGGGAAAAAAGTTGATCATAAAAGTTGTAGATCTTGAGAAAATCTACAACTTTTACACCAGTCACTTTTCCACATAACCTCAAAATTAGCTCGAAAAACGCAAAAAACTGCACATTTTTCGTTTTTTATTTTTAGTTTCGTTAAAAAAAGCACGACATCATTTCACAACGTGATTAAAAAATCACGATATCGCTCATCACTATATATAACGCCACTTGCCGCTACCACTAAAAATCCCGTATCACAACGTATCGATACACTACAATTTCATCGATACTTGGAATGAATCGAAAAGCATAGTATCGATACAAAATATCGAGTATCGGAAGTAAAAGTATCGATACACTGAAATATCGGATAGTATCGCGCATCCCTAATTCAGCTGGAAATCTGCATGGACAAAATTAATTACGTTAGTAGATTAGAATTAAGTTGTTATCAGAATATGTATGTGTAAATAATGTAACTGTTAAAATTCTCAAATCTCAGAACAAAAAAAAATCTTTTATCGAGATTTAAGAAAGTACAAGTCGATTGTGATTAGGAAAGTAATTTTTAATTACGTTATTGTTTTTTATACTAAGTTTTCCACGTAAATTATATGAGTTGTTTTTTTTTATTAAAAATTTTTGTACATTGTATTACATAATTGAAATTTGATTTTAACATGTTATTCCTTACTAACCATGCTTCATAAGATTGTTTAGCTGCTTAAAAACATATCCAGAAAAGATGAAATCGTTGCATTGGGTCAAAATTTTTTGAAGCACCCCACTACTTACCTCAAACGATGAATTTAACGTAATTCTTATCACGTTGGTGTTATTGGGGTCCACACTAAAGAAACATCAAACCTCTTTGAACTGGCACTTATCATTTTTGTATTAACGTTTGTCCGATGGTTCCAAAATTATGATCTTGTCTTCTATAGTCTCTAATAGTATATTTTACTCGAAGAAGAAGGATTCATTATTTGTTTCGCTCAGATTACTCTGCCTCGGCTACCACCTTCACTGGGATAAAAAAACGCGTCCACAGGAAGCGCCGACAAAAAGCCGCGAGGCAACATACCTTTACCAGAATAAGCTAGCTTGTAGCATGTAGTTTCTTGCCGATGGCTTTTCGTTGCCTAATGCAAAAAACCACACATTTGTCAGGCAACGAGATTGTTTACGGAGACGTAACTGACACGTCTGAATCGACCTTAACGCGGCCTAGGATCAGTTTTTAATTTGCAATTGTAAGTACAGATGGCGCAACTTATACCACTACTGTATTCGGTTGTATAGTGATTGTATAGACGTCAAAAAATAATAGTTCAATACTATTAAACGCTTTACAAAATTAGAAAAATAAATTTCCAAAGAGCAGACCGTCCACTAAGAAGCAACAACTACTTCTCGGGCTATAAGCCCCGTCAGACATTGAATTAGACTTCTAAAGTAAACGGGGTTGGTATATCTGTTAAGATAGAACCAACCATTCTGGTTTGCGATTAGAAGGAATACCATCACTTGTGGACCGGTTTCGGCGTATTGCGCCTCATCATCACAAGGTAGATGCCATTCGACCAGAAGCTCTGAGAGCATAATCCTGGTCTAGAGACTACGTTGATACCACACCAATACATTAGCCTTAGTAAAGGAAATGTTAAGAGTGCGATATATATATAGTGTTTTTAAATTAGTATAGACGTACTCTTCTGATGTGCTAATAAGTAAGAATCTTCAGAAGACTTGTTGATAGGATACTGGTATACATAGCTTCCATGTAAGGTTTGCCATGCTGAGCATCTATACACGTCCATTGTAGAGGAAGGTAGCAAAGGAAAAGCGTCCTAATTCAATGACTTTTTAGGAAGATTACCGATATTAATTTTTATCCGAATAATCATTTGGCGAACGTTAGTAGATTAAAGATAGTATATAACATATATTTAATCAATTTGGGTCCATCTTGTTGTATTTTATAATAATAGTGTATAGAAATTTAGAGATTAATATATCGGAAAAATCTATTTATAAATACTAAAATTAGTCGTTCCAAATGTACATGATAATAAAACGGCGAGGTACAGCTTTAATAAAGGAGTGGTTTAGTTGATTTTTATTATTATTTAATAATTACACCAATATTTGAATGAAATATATTCTCACATAAATATATAAAAAAGACAATGACAAAGATTAGTCAGTTGATATCATTCTGAAAATTGTTAAATATTTATGTGTAAATTTATCTTTTGACTGTTAAATGTTCGTAGAATAGGAAAAGATTCATTTAATGTAAATTTTATTATCAAATAACATTAAAATTAGGCAATTTGACCAATTTTTGTTGTGCCTTCTTTTAGAGGCTTAGTAAATTTGTAGAATTGAAGAGATACATACAATGAAAACATATTTTTAAATAACAAATAAAAAACACTCCGTTCATTATAAAACTGTCTTTTTGGAAAATATTCCAACTTGATCTAAACCGAAACAATTTAAAAAACAGTAAAAATTACACTTTGCAAGATTATGAACAGAGGAAACTTTATTTGTTCTTCAGTACCAGTTGAAACTTATTCTCTTAAAAGATAGATGTCACTAGGAATCCTAAATACCATATTTTTAGAACTTTTTATAAACACACGAATAACTGGAACTTAGTACTAATGGAAAAAATATACATTACTTACCGTATATTTTGATCAGGTAACTATTTAAACTCGTTTCATTGTCTGTAATTAATTTCACTTGAAAAAATCCATAGAACACCATAATAGATAGAACAGGGAAGCTTCGATCATTACAGGTTCGTTTTTCGGAGTCTGGAAGTATCCCAATAGTTTTCATTCATTCGTTTGGGTTGTGCTCAACAGCTCAGACACTTGAAGTCCTCTCGAAAGTGCTTTCGTCTGAGTTCTCACAGAAGCAGAGAATGTGAGTAGGTGTTTTATCCCTCTTTTTTTTCGGGACGAGATGGGAAACTCATATTCGAATGGATCCAGGACCCCAACAGTGTTGGACATCCCCAAGGGGATGCCTACCAACCATACCCACCTCAAACCCCCGCCTCGGAATCACTACCCTAGCATACTTCAAACAGGTGTTTCATCCCTTAGATCACATTTTCTACTCACTGAAATTTCTCATTTTGTATAGATTTTTCCTCGGGGTACTCTTTGTATGCTGGTTACTCATTTGAATAGCCAATTTTGGATTTCCCCTATACAAACCTCTGCGATTCCGGACCTATCAAGCTAACTTGTCTACCAATTCATTTCCTTCAATCTCCTCATGTGTCTCTTGTCAGCCTATTAAGGGATTATTTACAGTTTTTTACCAGTTTAGATTTAGTGGTTGAATTGCTGATAGCTTCAAGCAAAGTAATTAAGGATCACTCCCAGATATTTAACTCCTTTAGATATTTCTAGTTTTTCTGCAAACAGTTGTACTCTAACCTCTAACAGATTATTAATTGGTACCTATGTGTGTTTTTTCAAATGTTTGAGTACATTTTTAACGACATTTTGATTATTGTGGCTGGATTTTCTACAAATATTATTTTAGTTCAAGTTATCAACTTTTATTCATGATAAAATGGGACAAAAGCGATGCTGGTGATTGAATCAATGGACGGTGTAATATAAAAATATGTTTTTGTTTAGATACTGACGAATTTGTAGAATTAAACAATGGACTGAATGAAATGAAATGATTGATTCCATATCTGTATGTTACCGTATACAGTATTCATTAATTAAAAAAATATATGTATATGTATCTAATAAATAACTTTGGAAATAATCTGAGCAATTTTGCATCAAAATATAGTAATCGTTTGATGAAAATTGCACTTTTCTTGATAAACTATTGAAACTTCTACTCACAGTACTTAATTTTGAAGTACTCTGTATATCATAACTTCCGTCATGTTATATACTACAATTTGTTAAGATACATTAAAAATTCCGAATATTAAATAATAATTTACAAGCTACAAAATATAATTCTGGTTTAGTAGGTATTTTATTTTGTAACAGTTACGACTTGGTAATGAACTGGAACATAAAAAGATGTAAATTTCTCATTAGCAAAAGTGAACACTCGAATTATCGCGATTCAATGTAAATAAGACAACTAATTTGATAGGCCAGTAAATTAAGACGAAAAGAAGGTGTTATTTCAAAAAATTAAGTACCAGGCAGGATTTACACGTACACCTTCATTTTAACGTTATAAATATCGTGTGAAAATTCCCCAAGGATATCGTGAGTTAAAGGTCACCGATATATGTTTATTGCCTATATCTTTCTTGTTATTGGTTGTACAAAAGTTATTGCTCAATCAAAAGTATAGAGCAAAAAATGTTTTATAGAAATGGTAATTTACACTTTTCACGTAGAACCGACCGTTCTCAAGTTAAACAGCTCCTAATGCATCAACATCAGGAAATCGGGCCGTAAATGGTGATTTCCGCACCACCTTTGAGGTAGTATTCCCAGTTTTTCTTTTTACACGGACTTCCCCATTGTCCCTCAATCCTCTCCCAAAATGAAAAATCAAACTTCATCTTCCACATCGTCTACTGAAGGAAGTAGTGAATCATTATTAAAGTCTTCATCAGCGATTACTGAGTCCTGTTGTGACCTTTCTCCGCTCTCGTCATCGAAGTCTATGAAGATATTTATACTTTTTCTTATGCATCAACATCAGGAAATCGCGCCGTAAATGGTGGTTTCCGTACTACCTTTGAGGTAGTATTCCCGGCGTTTCTTTTTACACGGACTTCCCCATAGTCCCCCAATCCTCTCCCAAAATGAAAAATCAAACTTCATCTTCCACATCGTCTACTGAAGGAAGTAGTGAATCATTATTAAAGTCTTCATCAGCGATTACTGAGTCCTGTTGTGACCTTTCTCCGCTCTCGTCATCGAAGTCTATGAGGATATTTATACTTTTTCTTATGCATCAACATCAGGAAATCGCGCCGTAAATGGTGGTTTCCGTACTACCTTTGAGGTAGTATTCCCGGCGTTTCTTTTTACACGGACTTCCCCATAGTCCCCCAATCCTCTCCCAAAATGAAAAATCAAACTTCATCTTCCACATCGTCTACTGAAGGAAGTAGTGAATCATTATTAAAGTCTTCATCAGCGATTACTGAGTCCTGTTGTGACCTTTCTCCGCTCTCGTCATCGAAGTCTATGAGGATATTTATACTTTTTCTTATGCATCAACATCAGGAAATCGCGCCGTAAATGGTGGTTTCCGTACTACCTTTGAGGTAGTATTCCCGGCGTTTCTTTTTACACGGACTTCCCCATAGTCCCCCAATCCTCTCCCAAAATGAAAAATCAAACTTCATCTTCCACATCGTCTACTGAAGGAAGTAGTGAATCATTATTAAAGTATTCATCAGCGATTACTGAGTCCTGTTGTGACCTTTCTCCGCTCTCGTCATCGAAGTCTATGAAGATATTTATACTTTTTCTTATGCATCAACATCAGGAAATCGCGCCGTAAATGGTGGTTTCCGTACTACCTTTGAGGTAGTATTCCCGGCGTTTCTTTTTACACGGACTTCCCCATAGTCCCCCAATCCTCTCCCAAAATGAAAAATCAAACTTCATCTTCCACATCGTCTACTGAAGGAAGTAGTGAATCATTATTAAAGTCTTCATCAGCGATTACTGAGTCCTGTTGTGACCTTTCTCCGCTCTCGTCATCGAAGTCTATGAAGATATTTATACTTTTTCTTATGCATCAACATCAGGAAATCGCGCCGTAAATGGTGGTTTCCGTACTACCTTTGAGGTAGTATTCCCGGCGTTTCTTTTTACACGGACTTCCCCATTGTCCCCCAATCCTCTCCCAAAATGAAAAATCAAACTTCATCTTCCACATCGTCTACTGAAGGAAGTAGTGAATCATTATTAAAGTCTTCATCAGCGATTACTGAGTCCTGTTGTGACCTTTCTCCGCTCTCGTCATCGAAGTCTATGAAGATATTTATACTTTTTCTTATGCATCAACATCAGGAAATCGCGCCGTAAATGGTGGTTTCCGTACTACCTTTGAGGTAGTATTCCCGGCGTTTCTTTTTACACGGACTTCCCCATAGTCCCCCAATCCTCTCCCAAAATGAAAAATCAAACTTCATCTTCCACATCGTCTACTGAAGGAAGTAGTGAATCATTATTAAAGTCTTCATCAGCGATTACTGAGTCCTGTTGTGACCTTTCTCCGCTCTCGTCATCGAAGTCTATGAGGATATTTATACTTTTTCTTATGCATCAACATCAGGAAATCGCGCCGTAAATGGTGGTTTCCGTACTACCTTTGAGGTAGTATTCCCGGCGTTTCTTTTTACACGGACTTCCCCATAGTCCCCCAATCCTCTCCCAAAATGAAAAATCAAACTTCATCTTCCACATCGTCTACTGAAGGAAGTAGTGAATCATTATTAAAGTATTCATCAGCGATTACTGAGTCCTGTTGTGACCTTTCTCCGCTCTCGTCATCGAAGTCTATGAAGATATTTATACTTTTTCTTATGCATCAACATCAGGAAATCGCGCCGTAAATGGTGGTTTCCGTACTACCTTTGAGGTAGTATTCCCGGCGTTTCTTTTTACACGGACTTCCCCATAGTCCCCCAATCCTCTCCCAAAATGAAAAATCAAACTTCATCTTCCACATCGTCTACTGAAGGAAGTAGTGAATCATTATTAAAGTCTTCATCAGCGATTACTGAGTCCTGTTGTGACCTTTCTCCGCTCTCGTCATCGAAGTCTATGAAGATATTTATACTTTTTCTTATGCATCAACATCAGGAAATCGCGCCGTAAATGGTGGTTTCCGTACTACCTTTGAGGTAGTATTCCCGGCGTTTCTTTTTACACGGACTTCCCCATTGTCCCCCAATCCTCTCCCAAAATGAAAAATCAAACTTCATCTTCCACATCGTCTACTGAAGGAAGTAGTGAATCATTATTAAAGTCTTCATCAGCGATTACTGAGTCCTGTTGTGACCTTTCTCCGCTCTCGTCATCGAAGTCTATGAAGATATTTATACTTTTTCTTATGCATCAACATCAGGAAATCGCGCCGTAAATGGTGGTTTCCGTACTACCTTTGAGGTAGTATTCCCGGCGTTTCTTTTTACACGGACTTCCCCATTGTCCCCCAATCCTCTCCCAAAATGAAAAATCAAACTTCATCTTCCACATCGTCTACTGAAGGAAGTAGTGAATCATTATTAAAGTCTTCATCAGCGATTACTGAGTCCTGTTGTGACCTTTCTCCGCTCTCGTCATCGAAGTCTATGAAGATATTTATACTTTTTCTTATGCATCAACATCAGGAAATCGCGCCGTAAATGGTGGTTTCCGTACTATGTTTGAGGTAGTATTCCCGGCGTTTCTTTTTACACGGACTTCCCCATAGTCCCCCAATCCTCTCCCAAAATGAAAAATCAAACTTCATCTTCCACATCGTCTACTGAAGGAAGTAGTGAATCATTATTTAAGTCTTCATCAGCGATTACTGAGTCCTGTTGTGACCTTTCTCCGCTCTCGTCATCGAAGTCTATGAAGATATTTATACTTTTTCTTATGCATCAACATCAGGAAATCGCGCCGTAAATGGTGGTTTCCGTACTACCTTTGAGGTAGTATTCCCGGCGTTTCTTTTTACACGGACTTCCCCATAGTCCCCCAATCCTCTCCCAAAATGAAAAATCAAACTTCATCTTCCACATCGTCTACTGAAGGAAGTAGTGAATCATTATTAAAGTATTCATCAGCGATTACTGAGTCCTGTTGTGACCTTTCTCCGCTCTCGTCATCGAAGTCTATGAAGATATTTATACTTTTTCTTATGCATCAACATCAGGAAATCGCGCCGTAAATGGTGGTTTCCGTACTACCTTTGAGGTAGTATTCCCGGCGTTTCTTTTTACACGGACTTCCCCATAGTCCCCCAATCCTCTCCCAAAATGAAAAATCAAACTTCATCTTCCACATCGTCTACTGAAGGAAGTAGTGAATCATTATTAAAGTCTTCATCAGCGATTACTGAGTCCTGTTGTGACCTTTCTCCGCTCTCGTCATCGAAGTCTATGAAGATATTTATACTTTTTCTTATGCATCAACATCAGGAAATCGCGCCGTAAATGGTGGTTTCCGTACTACCTTTGAGGTAGTATTCCCGGCGTTTCTTTTTACACGGACTTCCCCATTGTCCCCCAATCCTCTCCCAAAATGAAAAATCAAACTTCATCTTCCACATCGTCTACTGAAGGAAGTAGTGAATCATTATTAAAGTCTTCATCAGCGATTACTGAGTCCTGTTGTGACCTTTCTCCGCTCTCGTCATCGAAGTCTATGAAGATATTTATACTTTTTCTTATGCATCAACATCAGGAAATCGCGCCGTAAATGGTGGTTTCCGTACTACCTTTGAGGTAGTATTCCCGGCGTTTCTTTTTACACGGACTTCCCCATTGTCCCCCAATCCTCTCCCAAAATGAAAAATCAAACTTCATCTTCCACATCGTCTACTGAAGGAAGTAGTGAATCATTATTAAAGTCTTCATCAGCGATTACTGAGTCCTGTTGTGACCTTTCTCCGCTCTCGTCATCGAAGTCTATGAAGATATTTATACTTTTTCTTATGCATCAACATCAGGAAATCGCGCCGTAAATGGTGGTTTCCGTACTATGTTTGAGGTAGTATTCCCGGCGTTTCTTTTTACACGGACTTCCCCATAGTCCCCCAATCCTCTCCCAAAATGAAAAATCAAACTTCATCTTCCACATCGTCTACTGAAGGAAGTAGTGAATCATTATTAAAGTCTTCATCAGCGATTACTGAGTCCTGTTGTGACCTTTCTCCGCTCTCGTCATCGAAGTCTATGAGGATATTTATACTTTTTCTTATGCATCAACATCAGGAAATCGCGCCGTAAATGGTGGTTTCCGTACTACCTTTGAGGTAGTATTCCCGGCGTTTCTTTTTACACGGACTTCCCCATAGTCCCCCAATCCTCTCTCAAAATGAAAAATCAAACTTCATCTTCCACATCGTCTACTGAAGGAAGTAGTGAATCATTATTAAAGTATTCATCAGCGATTACTGAGTCCTGTTGTGACCCTTCTCCGCTCTCGTCATCGAAGTCTATGAAGATATTTATACTTTTTCTTATGCATCAACATCAGGAAATCGCGCCGTAAATGGTGGTTTCCGTACTACCTTTGAGGTAGTATTCCCGGCGTTTCTTTTTACACGGACTTCCCCATTGTCCCCCAATCCTCTCCCAAAATGAAAAATCAAACTTCATCTTCCACATCGTCTACTGAAGGAAGTAGTGAATCATTATTAAAGTCTTCATCAGCGATTACTGAGTCCTGTTGTGACCTTTCTCCGCTCTCGTCATCGAAGTCTATGAAGATATTTATACTTTTTCTTATGCATCAACATCAGGAAATCGCGCCGTAAATGGTGGTTTCCGTACTATGTTTGAGGTAGTATTCCCGGCGTTTCTTTTTACACGGACTTCCCCATAGTCCCCCAATCCTCTCCCAAAATGAAAAATCAAACTTCATCTTCCACATCGTCTACTGAAGGAAGTAGTGAATCATTATTAAAGTCTTCATCAGCGATTACTGAGTCCTGTTGTGACCCTTCTCCGCTCTCGTCATCGAAGTCTATGAAGATATTTATACTTTTTCTTATGCATCAACATCAGGAAATCGCGCCGTAAATGGTGGTTTCCGTACTACCTTTGAGGTAGTATTCCCGGCGTTTCTTTTTACACGGACTTCCCCATAGTCCCCCAATCCTCTCCCAAAATGAAAAATCAAACTTCATCTTCCACATCGTCTACTGAAGGAAGTAGTGAATCATTATTAAAGTCTTCATCAGCGATTACTGAGTCCTGTTGTGACCTTTCTCCGCTCTCGTCATCGAAGTCTATGAGGATATTTATACTTTTTCTTATGCATCAACATCAGGAAATCGCGCCGTAAATGGTGGTTTCCGTACTACCTTTGAGGTAGTATTCCCGGCGTTTCTTTTTACACGGACTTCCCCATAGTCCCCCAATCCTCTCCCAAAATGAAAAATCAAACTTCATCTTCCACATCGTCTACTGAAGGAAGTAGTGAATCATTATTAAAGTCTTCATCAGCGATTACTGAGTCCTGTTGTGACCTTTCTCCGCTCTCGTCATCGAAGTCTATGAGGATATTTATACTTTTTCTTATGCATCAACATCAGGAAATCGCGCCGTAAATGGTGGTTTCCGTACTACCTTTGAGGTAGTATTCCCGGCGTTTCTTTTTACACGGACTTCCCCATAGTCCCCCAATCCTCTCCCAAAATGAAAAATCAAACTTCATCTTCCACATCGTCTACTGAAGGAAGTAGTGAATCATTATTAAAGTATTCATCAGCGATTACTGAGTCCTGTTGTGACCTTTCTCCGCTCTCGTCATCGAAGTCTATGAAGATATTTATACTTTTTCTTATGCATCAACATCAGGAAATCGCGCCGTAAATGGTGGTTTCCGTACTACCTTTGAGGTAGTATTCCCGGCGTTTCTTTTTACACGGACTTCCCCATAGTCCCCCAATCCTCTCCCAAAATGAAAAATCAAACTTCATCTTCCACATCGTCTACTGAAGGAAGTAGTGAATCATTATTAAAGTCTTCATCAGCGATTACTGAGTCCTGTTGTGACCTTTCTCCGCTCTCGTCATCGAAGTCTATGAAGATATTTATACTTTTTCTTATGCATCAACATCAGGAAATCGCGCCGTAAATGGTGGTTTCCGTACTACCTTTGAGGTAGTATTCCCGGCGTTTCTTTTTACACGGACTTCCCCATAGTCCCCCAATCCTCTCCCAAAATGAAAAATCAAACTTCATCTTCCACATCGTCTACTGAAGGAAGTAGTGAATCATTATTAAAGTCTTCATCAGCGATTACTGAGTCCTGTTGTGACCCTTCTCCGCTCTCGTCATCGAAGTCTATGAAGATATTTATACTTTTTCTTATGCATCAACATCAGGAAATCGCGCCGTAAATGGTGGTTTCCGTACTACCTTTGAGGTAGTATTCCCGGCGTTTCTTTTTACACGGACTTCCCCATTGTCCCCCAATCCTCTCCCAAAATGAAAAATCAAACTTCATCTTCCACATCGTCTACTGAAGGAAGTAGTGAATCATTATTAAAGTCTTCATCAGCGATTACTGAGTCCTGTTGTGACCTTTCTCCGCTCTCGTCATCGAAGTCTATGAAGATATTTATACTTTTTCTTATGCATCAACATCAGGAAATCGCGCCGTAAATGGTGGTTTCCGTACTATGTTTGAGGTAGTATTCCCGGCGTTTCTTTTTACACGGACTTCCCCATAGTCCCCCAATCCTCTCCCAAAATGAAAAATCAAACTTCATCTTCCACATCGTCTACTGAAGGAAGTAGTGAATCATTATTAAAGTCTTCATCAGCGATTACTGAGTCCTGTTGTGACCTTTCTCCGCTCTCGTCATCGAAGTCTATGAAGATATTTATACTTTTTCTTATGCATCAACATCAGGAAATCGCGCCGTAAATGGTGGTTTCCGTACTACCTTTGAGGTAGTATTCCCGGCGTTTCTTTTTACACGGACTTCCCCATAGTCCCCCAATCCTCTCTCAAAATGAAAAATCAAACTTCATCTTCCACATCGTCTACTGAAGGAAGTAGTGAATCATTATTAAAGTCTTCATCAGCGATTACTGAGTCCTGTTGTGACCCTTCTCCGCTCTCGTCATCGAAGTCTATGAAGATATTTATACTTTTTCTTATGCATCAACATCAGGAAATCGCGCCGTAAATGGTGGTTTCCGCACCACCTTTAAGGTAGTATTCCCGGCGTTTCTTTTTACACGGACTTCCCCATAGTCCCCCAATCCTCTCTCAAAATGAAAAATCAAACTTCATCTTCCACATCGTTTTCTGATTCTGAAGGAAGTAGCGAATCATTATTAAAGTCATCATCAGCGATTACTGAGTCCTGTTGAGACCCCTCTCCGCTCTCGTCATCAAAGTCTATGAAGATATTTATACTTTTTCTTATGCATCAACATTAGGAAATCGCGCCGTAATTGGTGGTTTCCGCACCACCTTTGAGGTAGTATTCCCGGCGTTTCTTTTTACACGGACTTCCCCATAGTCCTCCAATCCTCTCTCAAAATGAAAAATCAAACTTCATCTTCCACATCGTCTTCTGAAGGAAGTAGTGAATCATTATTAATGTCATCATCAGCGATTACTGAGTTGTGACCCTTCTCCGCTCTCGCCATCGAGGTCTATGAAGATATTTATACTCTTTCTTATTGTCTCGCTGCAGGACATTTTCTGTACTCAAAATCAGCGTATTTATACCTACAGGATAAGTTGCAATTAAGCAAAAATTTAGAAGTGGAGTTCGGAAAGTATCCTGATGTTTACGTATTGTGAGCTCTCTAATTTGAAAACGGACGGTCCTTCGTAAAAAGTGAGGGTTACCATTTTTGGGGAAAATTTTTTGCTCTAGATTTTTGTTTAAGTAAAAATTTTTTTACAGCCTACAGCTAGCGAGATGTAAGCGTAAAACTGATCTCGCTTAACTTTGTTAGCGATTACGATATCAAGAGGAATTTTTCATACTTTACTTATAACGTCATAATAAAGGTGTAGGTATGCGAAAATTCTGTTTTGTACTATTTTTTTAAGTGAAACCCTAAATTGACTGGATTATTATGGTTATTACGTTTTTCAGGAAGACCAGTATCAATTTTTGGAATTAGTTTTCGATTATTTACAAAGTTATTTTCAATAGACGTGGATTTTCACTTATAAGTATTTTTAAAAAAATTCTGAATGTTTCCCTAGGTATCTTCCAAAATATTTAAGCAGATGTCTTATGTGTTTAGCTTCTAAGGATATTATTACTGTTTATGTGCCAATATTTTCCCATGTCATTGTATTGAATGTTGTATTTTTCATTTATTCTTATTCTTAGCAATAATTTTAGATTTGGAACGAGTAACTATAAAAATATCTATTGTAGAAAAGGAAATTATTTAATATAACAAAATGTTCAAAAACTATTCAATTTCACTTGAAATAAGTGATTTGGCAAAGGATATCTCCAATTTTTGTACTCTATGATATCATTTTTCAAGTTTCCTACTTCACCGCTAGAAGGCGTAGTTCACAATAATAACACAAAAACATCATTTTTGTATAATAAATGTACCGTAATAGTACCACAAAATTTAAATATTCGTAATCATTAGATCATTTTTCGTAAGTTTGCTCCAGTACTTTTTCCTCTATCTTGTAAAATAACTGGTAGGGATGAGTGGGAAAGAAGACTCAATAAAACTGTTATATCTTTTCTTTCACTTTATGGATTTTGACCAACTTAGTATCATTTGAAAGGGAATTCAATGCCTAATAAAATAATATATCATCGTTTTATTTCAGTGGTATTAACGGTCGCTTGGTGGCGGTGATTGAACAATTGTTTTGTTTTCAACTTTTTTTTGGAAATCTATGATATATTTTTTAATAATTTACTTGAAGCAGGATGGAATTAAAAATAAATGTTAAAAACCACATCTCAATATCTATTTTCTAAGCGAAGATGCGAGAAAAAATGTGATATGCAAATATCGAAATAATTATGAATAATTTCTTAGGATTTTCATTAAATAGTGGAATTAATTAGAAACAGTTGAAAGATTTTCGAAAAAGTTTTTCTAACTTTTTCGTAGTAACAGATTTTTTTTTAAATTAATTTTGTATAAGACCATTTCGAATTTAAAAGCTGTATCGACTTAAACAGAGAAAAGTATAATAAATAATTTCCCCTTCAGTGAAAATATACATTTTTATAGGCAGTACCAGTTTCAAATCGTATACTGCAGTTCGGAGATTCGGGTACATGTTAGCATGTATAACTAGACAATTATTTTATTTTGCTCAAAATAATAAAACTGTTTATATTATTGTTTGCTCTTCTTCTATAGGTCATATTATGTACTTATCTGGAGCATATAAGAAGTATTTCTTTAGTCGGGCAATGCTCTACTTTACCTATGCAAAAACGTTTATTCGAATTCTTTGTTAAAGTATACATTTGAAATAATTATATATTCTGCTTTTTAGCAAACATAAAGAATGCAAATCAATTGTTAGAGGTGTATCATTAAGTAAAAGTAAATAGAATAGAAATCGGATCATACAAAATTAAGCTAGTCATCGCGGACGATCTTTAATTGATAATTTAAAAAAAAGGAATCAGAATTCTGGTTTTATAAATATGCTGCTCATTAGTTTGAATTTGTGTGAAATGGTTGTGAAATTATCTACCGAATTACACTGGCAACCATATCAGGTTTAGTGTGCCTCCTTTTGTGCTTAGCTAAAGCACACCCCCTAATCCTATTCCCGCTATGAAGTACAGGATCTGTTGGAGTTTGAAAGAAGAAATTGTCCCCTCTCCTTCTTGGATTCAGTGAGAAAGGGTCCCATTTTTTCCTAGTAGAAGCAACATACCTAAAACTCCATGTTGCACATGTGTTTATTGAGTTTACAATTCCCTATAAAAAAACAGGATCCTGAGTTAGTTTTTGCTAAGGCTTAACAGTGCCTTCGATCCCTACTAGTTTCCGAGTCCTACAAGGCCTTTCTAGAGGTATGCTCTGTCTTTTTCCTCCTTCCCTGGAGGCATTAAAACCAGTCCCACAGAATGGTTCAGGTTTTAGATGGAAAGTAACCAGAAAAGGCTAATGTCTCAATCCATATAAGATTATTCCTTCAAGTTCAATCTTCCCACAGAAGTTGATTATCAGTAAAGGATAAAGTCTTTCTACATCCTCATGGAGCACAAACGCAGCTGCTAGGGTCTGTAATTTAACTCGTTCAGCAGTCATACATTATCACTGAATGTCTCCTAGAAAGAGACGGCACTAGATGTTCTATTCCCTTATTCTGCTCAGATTCCAGTTGTAGACCTGATCCATATTCAGCAAAGCTTCTACTGCTAAATTTAAGCCTAGTATCTGATTCCAGTAGCACTAGCTTCCCAGTCCATCTGATCTCATAGTTCTCTTTGTCAAATGTGTGCCTAATGCCTAACTTAAGGATGTAGTTGGTGAAATCGGGCTTAAAAGGGATTCCTATTGGGTGCTCCGGGAGTTTTTGAAGAACAGAGCATTGAAGGGAGGATATTGATTCTGATTTCAGTAATACAAACGTAATTTGTGTATAGTATTGATCGACTAAAGAGTATTTCTAATAAAATGTTGCTTATACTATAGTTAACAAAATGAGGTTGTTACGTATCCACAAATTGAGTAACCTTATATGTAATCTAAATATGGAAAATTAATTTTCTTTCTTTAGAATTAATAACTTAATATTTTTAGACGTTTTCTATTGTTCAAGAAACACTGTGTTCCAATTTAAATTCAAGTAACAACAAATACTCGAACTGACGATATCTTAGGTCCTTTCAGAAATTTTGCAGCCTGAACTAACATTACAGAAAATCACCCTCCGAATTCCTACAATTCCTTGTATTTTTAAACGCATTGCTACAACTTCAAACGAAGACTCACACCTGGCAGCTTTCATCAGTCATGAATAGCTCTATTTGGTTGTAAATGTCTGGATTCATGGTTCGAACTCCAAAATCGTTCTTGTGCCTGATTATCTGGATAACGGCACGCCCACTGGAACGAAAATATGGAGTGCTCGGAATCCCATCGACGGATCTGTCGTTTCGTGGCTAGTGAGCGATAATCTTCAAACTTTAGAGTGAAAATCGGTAGACATTATAACTTTCTGCTGCACTGGATTAACTAGAATAATTTGTTTTCGGAAATTTTGTACCAGCCAATTTGTTTATTAGAAATATTCAAATTAAGAATAAAATTGTCTTTTGATCTCTTTAACGGACAACTAATCAATTAAAAGTTGAATAAAACAAAGTATTTGTGGGAACAATTAGAATAATAATTATCAATTATTGTACAGTTATTGTTAACATTTGGAGCAGAAAATACTTACACGGTCGAAATATTCTGCTCCCAAATTTCAAAAAGGAACTTTCACTAAATCTAATTTTTTTTAATTAAATGTTGTAGGTATGTATTTGTTGTACCGAATGATAGACATTTATGATATCTTTGACGCAATAACGTCTATCTAGAATTGCATTTAGAAAGTGTTAGGAATATCAACGGCTGCAAGAAGATTTAATAAAAAAATATGAGTACTGTTGGCATTGAAATGCCAAGTTTTGATGCACCAGTAAAAACGTTTCGTATATTTCTTCCTACAGGACGATCTGTGTAAATTCTGGAGATGAAGATCTTTTGAAAATCGGTGTGTCTGAAACAGTTCTGCCACCAGTAATGTTTGCTTAATATACAGTAGACCAGGGTGGATCATTTTTGAAACAAAACAAAAATAATAGTAGAATGAAACATATTGGAAAAGAAGAAGAATATCATAAAAATGAAAGGAAAAATAATGTACGGGTGATCTGAGGTCGGGAAGGGGAGGGGGGTGAGTTTTTAAGGGTGAAAAACGGTTTATCTCGATTTCCGGCATAACTACAAGTCCAATGGAAAAAAGTCAAATAGCAAAGTTGTAGGTAATAAAGAGATCTACAACTTTTGTTCCCGCACTTTTTTCACATAACCTCAAAATTTATGTGAAAAATTCAAAAAACCAAGTTTTTGTTTTTTTATTTTCATCTATTACAAAAAAAAAATTTCTCGCGAAATTTAGTGAAGACTTGAAGACTTACCTTTTTATGTCCCAAATACGCTGTAATTTATTTGACTTGAAATATTCATTTTTTCACCTTATTTTGACTTAATATCGAAAAAGCACCCTAATTTTCAATCGTAAATTCTCCCGAGAAAAAATCATATTTTTTCAAAAAGTTGGTGTGCTTTCTGTTCGTTGAAATATCTACTTTCCGATGGTGTAAAAAAAATATATTATTATAGTAAATGTTCTCAGAAAATGCAAAAAATCGAAAAAAACTTTTTTTAATCATATACAATTTCATCTAAAAAATGTGTCTGCTGCAATTTTTTCAATTAAAAAGTTGATTTATTAAATTCTAATTACATTTATGTCATAGAAATTCTCATAATATATAAATATACATGTAAACCGTACTATTGAATTTAGAAACTTTATTTTCATCGCGTTATTCATTACAATATTTTTAAATACATTAAACTTGTTATTCATAAATACTTTATTCTAATAACTTATCCGTTAGTTTTTGTCTCTTTGATGGCATTTCTTCATCGTTAGATACTAGTACATCTTCGAAATCTTCATGACCATCACCTTCTTCGTCTCCAATATTATATTTCCAGTCTGTGTTGGTTCTTCATCCACAATTTCTTCAGAATCATTAACTTCCTCGTAGGTTTCTTCTTCCATATTGGAGCATTTTTCAGAACCATGACAATTTGAGCATAAATTTATGCATTTTAAACCATGTTTTCGTCAGCCACATTTTAAACTGTTACTAGGCGAGAACAATATAGTCACCTTACTGTGGATACCAGGACACACAGGGATAGAAGGAAATGAAATAGCAGATGAACTAGCAAAGAGGGGGACTGGAACACCCTTTTGGGGGCCGGAACCCTTTTGCAGTATCAGCTCCAATGTAATATTGGGAGAAATAGGCAGAGCCGAAGAGAAGAGAAGATCTGACCATTGGAAAGATCTAGTAGGACTTAGGCAATCAAAGATTCTTCTGGGTGACTACAACCTGTTGAGATCAAATGAATGCATAAGTCAAAGTAAAACTGCACTAAGAGTTTTAACAGGCATCCTTACGGGACATTGTCGCCTGAATGGGCACCTGAAAAAGCTCAAAATAGTGGAGGAAGAAGAATGTAGATTCTGTGGTATGGAAGAAGAAACCTCCATCCACATACTTGCGAACTGCACAGCAATTCAGAATCCTAGGGCACAACACCTCGGAGATTAATGGATAGAAGAGGGACATTTACCTAAGTTAAAGCCTGCAGATATCCTAAAATTCCTCCGGGAAATAAGACTGAAGGAGCTACTAGTCTCTGAGACTTTCCTCAGGAACTAAGTAGAAGTAACGGGGCACAATAGATCTTTTAGGTCTCAGTGAATGTCACCCCAATCTACATACATACATACATACATTCTAATAACTTATCCGTTAGTTTTTGTCTCTTTGATGGCATTTCTTCATCGTTAGATTCTAGTACATCTTCGAAATCTTCATGACCATCACCTTCTTCGTCTCCAATATTAGATTTCCAGTCTGTGTTGGTTCTTCATCCACAATTTCTTCAGAATCATTAACTTCCTCGTAGGTTTCTTCTTCCATATTGGAGCATTTTTCAGAACCATGACAATTTGAGCATAAATTTGTGCATTTTAAACCATGTTTTCGTCAGCCACATTTTAAACTGTTACATCCAGTTTCACAGCTGCAGCAAATAGTTTTGAGCAATATTTCCGGAATTAATTCCTTTTTTGTAAATTTGGGCATAATCCCACGTTGATGTTGCTTCCAGCCCCAATCTGTTCATTACCCAACCAAGTTCGAAGCTGATAATATTCCCTGTAACAATGTTGCTCTACTGCTCCTTCCGTGGGTGGGAGGTTTGCCAATATGAAAGATGATTTAATTTTTGCTAATTGATATTTTTTAAATCTTAATTGATTCAGTATTATTTTATCATCTTCACATTTATAAATAGATTTGATTAATAGTAATCCATTTTTATCGATATCTTCTTTTTTATCAAAAATATTGGCCAAATTTTAGAAATTTTTATTGTCTAATAATGAATTTACGATACTCTTCTTTCCTTTTCCGGCAAATCTAGATGTTGTATCGCAACCAGAAATGCAACAATATTTTTGAAGGATTCATATTTGAAGCTATTAGTCGAGAAAAATAGATCCAGAACCTGGTTAGAGAAAATAAATGTCATAATCATTTGAATTCAATTGATTCAGAAGGACCAAAAGATCAATATCTTGATCCACAACAACGACAGCTTTATTAGTATCTCTGGCAATTTCTAGCGAGGTCTTAATTATGTCAGCAGCAGCATCTTCTTCTTCTTGTTTATAGGAAAATCCTTGTGGCTGTAATCTTTTCATTAACGTTTTCATCATTCTGTCCTTGTTTTATCGTTAGATAAAAATGTTTCTTGCAAAAATGGTATTTTTGTATGGTTTTGATAATCGAACTCTGGAATAATATCTGACTACGTTCTCCTCTTTTATTATTATTATTTGTTTGTTAATTGTAGTAGAAATAATAGCTCAAATTTGTACATAATGACTGAAAAGAAATTTTCGAATTCTAGTTTTTTTTTCGATTTTTTGCAGTGTCTGAGAACTTTTACTTAGTAATATATTTTTTTACCTCCTCCTTTTCCAGTGGGTTCCATCCTACTATTATTTTTTTTCTCTTTTTATTATTTTTAATGGCTTCTACCCTGGTCTAAGCTTTTTTTAATTGGTGAAAATTGCAGATCCTCTTTCTGCTATAGTGACGTTTCTATATATCTCAATGACTGCTTTTAAATTATTAGACCATGCTTGATGTATAGGAAAAGACAATTTTTGATACTTTTGGTAATCTGTCTCAATTCTGTTAACTTTAACTTGGGGGTGTTTTATTTAAAAAAAAATTCTCCGATCTGCTTGTGTTGAAATTTTACTCAAAATACTTGAGTCAATCGGCATTTTTTTTGTAATTGTACCGCAAATAGTTAAATTTTTAACCTTGTAATGTTTGGCGTTAATGTAGTTGTTGTTACTTGAATTGATACCGTTATAACGTTTTGAACAAATCTACAATCACTATCTTAGTCATTATATATACTTACGATGCACAATTTGGAATTTTAAAGTTTGTAAATTTATATAATTTAATGTAAGTCGAATTTGTAAATAAAACTTCGCTGTGAATGTACTTATGGAGTTTTATTTGTTAGACATTTTTAGTATTTGTCGAAGGATAAAGGAATATATGAAGATATTCGGGAAGTCAAAAATAATAGACCATAAGTTAACTTGGTGGTAATGATGACCATCATAGTCCCCAGACCTTAATCCCATCGAGCATGTTTGGAATATGCTTCTTATCTGCATACTCACCAGAGTCTTCAACATCCTCACACACAACCCCATAACGGCTCAAGTTTCGATTAGCCGCAATCAGTTACAAGGAATATTGGTTTAAAGGATGATTCTATACAAGAAAGCTAGCACTACATAATTTAATTTTTCCCGCGGAAATTCTTAGTTTCTGAGAAAACTCGAATTTTTAATTTTTCTACTATTAACTAAAATTCGAAACTTTACTGTGTTTTTAATAGTTTTTTCGTTATAGAATGACGTAAAAATATTTAATATAACGATGTGAACTAATTTTTATTCACAATATCACAATAATTTTCATTGATTTTTCCGTGCTTAGAAGTGCCGAAATGTGATAGGAAGATAAAAACTACATACAGTATTCGCCAGCTAACTTGATGTCCTAAATGCTTTCTAGGGAGCTATTGACGCCGCCCATCCGATAACTGTAAACAGTGCAGTGCAAGTTCTGAGGATACGCTTTCTGTTACAAATTAACACAGGTTGTACAATTAATAAAGTAAAGTCCGTCCGGAAATATATGTTCGTAACTTAATAAATAATATTTAATTCTTTGTTATAATTATTGGTATATTGATTTTAATAGAAACGGATCTGCTTTATACCTGAATTCTGAGTACATAAATAATATTTTAACAATAAGGTACCCATTACAATAACATGTTATTTATCTAATTGAAGATTATAAAGTTAGGATCTTATATTTCCGGACGGGCTATAATTAAAATTTGTTAGAAACTAAATAATTTCTTCCAAGTACTAATGAGAATAAAAGAAACACAAGATAATGGGCAATTATTTAAGCTAGGTATATTTCTAAGAATAGGTATAAACAGTTTTTATCTTTACGAAGAATCTGACTCACTGCCGCTACTGGAATCACTTTCATCGAGAGTAATCACAAGAGGGTTGACGTCATAAAACATAACTGTTTGAAGTTCTCTATCGAAATGTGAGTCTTCTATTGTTACGACATGGTTTTTACAAACACTTTATTGTACAAAGCAGAAACAATAACTGTGTGACGCTACGCTACTGAAAATCTTAACACCTGATAAGGTTCGATGCAATTGGCGTTTGTCAATATTTTACCACCAATAGCAGCCGAGTAGGCAGGGCACTATTACTCTGTCTCTCTTGGTTGGTAATTTCTGGGACATCAAGTTAGCTGGCGAATACTGTATTTTTGTTTGATTAATAAGTTTTCTATATAACTTTTTCCGCGGAAATTTATCATTAGGGCGGTGTAATAGAAAATCTTCAATATTTCGAAGTTTCCATAGTATTCTCAACTTTTTTACATATTTTCGGGATCGTGGAGTGAAGTGGGTGGGGAATATTATATATGTGAGGTTTTTTTGCATTTATTGGAGATTTTGACCTTCTTACTGCGCCTTATAATTCACAGAAAAACAGATTTCGTTTGAAATATTATTTATTTCTGAAACTGCCATATTCTAAATAGATACGCTCCATAAATGAATCCAAGTTATTTTTTTGCAATGGCGTCGCCATAAATATTCGCAAAGGCGATCTGCGAATTCATCTGGTGGAATGTGTTTGCCTTTTAAAAGTTTTTTGGCAGCAGACCAACATGAGTCAATTCTTTGAGTATGGACACCTTCCTTGGTAACAAATACCTTACAATGGTTTACAGTGCGATGCTGATACCCATATTAAGCTTTCCACATATCCGAATGGATAATGGAGCCCTTTTCCACATTTTGCTCCAGTATGGAGATTAGGGTTTGTTGTCAGGACAGATCACTAGTCTGAGGTATTCTGAGCCGTTTGCTATCATGCCAAATACCCAGTGACCTTCAACTTTTCTTCCTCTATTATACTTTCATGGATGCATAAATAGCAGGAATGGCACAATGGGCTCGCCAGTGGCCTCAGTGCCGGAACCTTGGCTTGAGTTTTCCTTGGCCAATGTTCGCCTGACTAAATTAGTAGTAGTAGTTGCCAAACAAACACTAAATACCTGGACAGCAAGAAGAGCTTTAGACTTCTGTCATAATATACCAGAATTAGTTCATTCAAAGGCTTTTATACATCCTTCGAAGAATGTCTCCAAACAAATGCTAGACTATAGCAGGCATGACATACGTTGTCTAATAGGCCTTTTAGCAGGCCACTGAATCATCATATGCTTAGACTGAAGATCCGACTTGTCGTCTCTGACTGGAAGAAGATGAAACAGCAGAGCATATAATTTGTGGGCTCGAATCAGGTATCCGATGTATGGGAGGGTCTCTCTCTCGCCCTCGGACCTGAAATATAATTTACCAAACAAAGTAATCGGCTTTGTTAAGAAGCTGAATTTGTTTGGGAAATCTGAATAGGTATGAGCCACAATGGATTCTTACGAGTCGCAGTGGAGGGCCTTATAGATCCACTCGCCACAAATCTAACCTAACCTATATTCATTGTTCGGAACCGTATCTGACAAGTTATCTGGGCTATTAATTTTGTTTACTATCTTCTAATAGCTTTTGAATTTATGGTTTATTGGCGTTTTTGTTGTCGATAACATCTGACCCCAATTAATAGGTATATTATTTTTTTTTAATCATAAATAACTTTATAATACTCATAAATAATATTCATTTTAATTATTCACGTTCATCGAAAGATCATTCATCTGTTGCAGCAAAAACAGTTTGCTTTCAATGCTATTTTTTTACCTACTCGTAAGTTAAGTATGTCGATGAACTGTTAACTTGAGCGTTGTTACATTTGCTAATCTGCAGGCTTTTTTGATGTTTCTTGGTTATACCTACGAGCAAGAAATTTTTTGTTCAAAAATTGAAAGTAGTGGAACATTTAATTAATAATGAGAAAAGTGTTTTTGGATTTATTACCTCTGTTTTTATTAAAAATATCATCAAAGTAATACCGCTTGTTAATAAGGTAAAATGAACATTTATGAGCGGGAGCGGATAGATGGAGTAAAAATAATGTTAGAAATCCCAATAATTTTTTGTAATACGAGCCTTCGTTTCGGAGTTATAGGTCTCTAAAGTTTAGGAATAAAAACTTATGTTTACACATAATTTCTAAACTATACTTTGAAACACTATAAAATTTTGTTTAGACGTTATAAATGAATTTACATTACGTACATAAATCCAGGGGCGGATTGTGCTCAGTGGTTAACAATCCGTAATTTTCACAGAGACCACCTGTACAATTACTAAATTTTTTAATCGACTTACTAAAAAAATGTACTCTTGTTTAAAGTCGATAAAATGTACGGTTTCGAGGAAATTTAAATTTATAAATCGGTGTAGAGGATCGCCATTCGCCATACACATTTTAAAAAAAAACGTTAACCCTGTATATCCATTTTCATACAGGGTATCTCGGAAACCGCTCAACTTCGACCTTTCAGTAAAAATCATTGTGAAGAAAGGAACAAGTAAAATTTCTGGAAATTGGAAGTTTTCTCTAAAATTTGCTCAATTAAGGTATACTCAAAATACATTACGTCTATGAGAAGTAACTTTGTTCTATCACTTTTTCCTCCAACTTTTCAAATAAAGTAGTGGGGATGAGACAAACTTTTCAAAGAACCGCTTGTCGGTTCTTTGAAATTATTTTTTGATCTGTTCCAATGTATTTATAAGACATAATCTCGATTATTATCTGTAATACGTTCTACTATCAACCTATATTCTATTCGAGGTTGATTATAATGAAGATTAATTTCTATTTAAAGTAATTCAATTCGCCATGGCTTGTATCAATTACTTTTAATAAAACATAATGAAATATGTCGGGCGGTGAAGCATTTTGTAAATGAACGTTCTCTATAATATCTTAAAATTTAATTTCCATAATTAATAATTATTTATCAAGTTAAATTGGCAAGGAGTTCATTCAAGTAAAGCGAATCGAATTGCTAAAGCTGCTGGACTACTTGATAACCAATATCTGAAGAAGATTGTAATCGTGCCGAGATCTTCTCCTCCTTCCATGAAGTTTACAGAATGTAACTTTGTTAATACAGTGTAACAAATATAAACAAAAACTCAAATTTAACATTATTTTCGAAAATAAATTCATGGACAAAATTTTAAAAATAAATTAGAACTATTATACCGAGTATAAATAAATTAGTAGACATTAAGTAGAGTGCGTATATAAATTAAGTTTAATAAAGAAATCAATAGATAGTAATTAGCCATATGTTTATAATTTTATCCCACAAGTAAAATTATTTAAATAAATAACTAGAACATTACAATAATAATACGACATTTTTTTCTACTTTGTATCAAGCAGTGTCTTGCTCAACCGCATTTGAAATTTAAATATACCACACACCTTACCTTACGTGGTATTATTCTAATAATAGTAAACTACATTTTTTTTTTCGTCCTGACCTTGGTATAATAACTTTCTAAATAAGAGGAATCATTTAAATTGCATATTTCGTTTCAAAGTTTTCATTAAAAACTCGAGTGGATTGGACACACCCTGTATATGGGACGCGTACCGAATGCACTTTTAATCTGGTTAGTGATTGATGGTATAAGACGAGAAAGAAAGTCGATTTTGCACGTCTGTCGACCGCCATCAAAGTAATTCCTCACAAATAATACAGGTCACTACTTAAAGTATTAAAGGCGGATCCGATTCATCTAAAAAAATATAATATGAAAATTATAATTAGCAATTCAATTAGTGCGGTAATGCCGCTTTTTTAATTTGCTGTATTTAAGGACCAACGGTATATCAATAAAAACAGGATTCATCGGCTGACTTAACTTCAATTTAATTTTATGATATTAAGAACATTACAATTGACGAGTACAAATAAACACCAGAAGAGTTCAAAATACGCCGTTGTATAATCCGACCAGTACCGGGTTTCTGATTAAGAGGGGTAATCCGCTGTATCTCAGAAACTATTTATCGTACATCTTAGAAAAAAGGTGAGCGGTCGTCGGACCGCCGTCAGAAACTTGCTTCTTATGTACAATAGAAGCCATTTTTCAAAAATTTTAACAATATTTAATAATTATTCACCATTTTTGACAGTTTTTTATAATTATTGACCATTTTTTCAAATTTTTGACCATTTTTGACAATTTTTCGAAAAATTTGGCCCTTTTTTCAAATATTTTTACAATTTTTGACAATTATTGACCATTTTTCCAAATTTTTGATAATTTTTGAAAATATTTGGCAATTATTAACCATTTTTTCAAAATTTTGACAGTTTTTGACTATTTTTCCAAATTCTTGACAATTTTTGACCATATTTAAAAATTTTTGACAATTTTTCAAAAACCTTAACAATTATTGACCATTTTTGACAGTTTTTGACGAATTTTGAAAATTATTGACCGTCTTTGACGATTATTGACCATTTTTGACAATTTTTCAAAAACCTTAACATATTTGGCAGTTATTGACCATTTTTTCAATCCTTTTGGACCATTTTTAACAATTTTAGACGAATTTTGATTTGTTTTGACAATTATTGACCGTCTTTGACAATTATTGACCATTTTTGACAATTTTTCAAAATATTTGGCAATTATTAACCATTTTTTCAAAATTTTGACAGTTTTTCAAAAACGTTAACAATTATTGACCATTTTTGACAGTTTTTGACGAATTTTGACAATTATTGACCGTCTTTGACAATTATTGACCATTTTTGACAATTTTTCAAAAACCTTAACAATTATTGACCGTCTTTGACAATTATTGACCATTTTTGACAATTTTTCAAAAACCTTAACAATTATTGACCATTTTTGACAGTTTTTGACGAATTTTGACAATTATTTACGGTCTTTGACAATTACTGACCATTTTTGACAATTTTTCAAAAACCTTAACATATTTGGCAGTTATTGACCATTTTTTCAAAATTTTGACAATCTTTGACCATTTTTCAAAATTTTAACAAATATTGATCCTTTTGGACCATTTTTAACAATTTTTGACGAATTTTGATTGGTTTTGACAATTATTGACCGTCTTTGACAATTTTTGACCATTTTTGACAATTTTTCAAAATATTTGGCAATTATTAACCATTTTTTCAAAATTTTGACAGTTTTTGATCATTTTTCCAAATTTTTGATCATATTTAAAATTTTTTGGCAATTTTTCAAAAATTTCAACATATTTGGCAATTATTAACCATTTTTTTTAAATTTTGACAATTTTTGACCAGTTTTGACAATTTTTCACACCTATAGGTGTGCGAGCTCAGTGCGGCAAGAGAGATTGCGCACAGTCGCTTGAAAGTGTTATCGCGTGACGAACGCTTTTTCGTAACATCACACGTTTCACGAGTTCACTAGCCTTCCCAAAAGTCCTATGTCGTGCAATAAGAAGCAAGCTTCAAAAAAAATCTTTATTACAAACTCGCATACGAGAAACTGCTGGAAATTATTCTCAAATTTCCTACTCCACCGCTAGAAGGCTTAGTTCTCAATAATCACAAAAACATTATTTTTTTGTAACAAATGTACCGTTATAGTACCACAAAATTTAAATATTCGTAATCATCAGATCATTTTACGTAAGTTTGCTCCAGTACTTTTTCCTCTATTTTGTAAAATAACCGGTAGGGGTGAGTGGGAATGCTGACTCAATAAAACTATTATGACTTTTGTTCCGCTTTATGGATTTTGACAAACTTAGTGTCATTTGAAAGGGAATTCAATGCCTGATAAAATATTGTATCATCGTTTCATTCCACTAGTTTTAACGGTCGCTAGGTGGCTAACAATATAGTATTTAAACTAGTCCGAGATGTCCGCGATGCAATCAGGAAGAAACTACTAGCAGATCCAAGTAAACGTAGGTCCAGTTCAGTTTCGTTTAATTTGTGTGAACTTAACAAAATAATATTGCTGTGGGATGAAAATACTCCTGAAGGTCTTATGCGTAAATTTTACCATATTGCGTCTGTAGAATTTCGTGGCGAGGAGGAGAGGTAGTTGCTTGTCTGGTGGATTTTTTTTCAAATCGAGGAAAATAAGGATGACTCTCCAACAAATCGCATTGAATACAATCTGATGTTCAGTCAAACGTGCCAAAAGCTGTACAAATAATAAAATGATTGGTTTCTAATAGTGAAAGATAAAGCTGCCCTTTACGTCTTTTCCATAAACTGTTACGACAATATTACTTCACCACGACTGTACTTAAAACCAAATCGACACTGGAGAAATGAAACTGATAAATGGTACGATAATGTACCTGTTGGAGGAAATCCAATAAATGCATGGTCGAAATCTCCTGCTGAGGAAATTGGCTTGAATGTAAAGCACAAAAAGATAACAAATCACTCGAATAGATCAACTGCTGTTAGCGAATTGGTAAAAAGTGGTGAAGAAGCATAGCAATCAAAATTCTAAAAAAGCCATACGAATATCTCGATCAAGAACACCACAACAAGATCAATCGCAGCTTTGCATCGGCGGACACACTATTGCCTCTAGTACCACTTTAAAATATCTTGGTTACACCATACAAGGGATCGCTAATGCCAACGCGCATATTGGCAAGCAAATGCAAAAAGCTAAAATTGCAATGGACAAGTTTTATCCATTCATTAACACACACAGTAATCTCTCAACACAAAACAAGCTGCACATATACAGACAAATCATCAGACCCATATTAACATATTCAGCACCTGTATATTTTACAGGAACTAAACAAAACTTTTACACACTGCAAATGGTGCAAAACAAGTGTCTTAGAATGGCGAGCAAATACCCATATTGCTATCCTAAACTTCCAAGAACCTCTTGGTTACATGATAAAGCCAATATACCCACCATCAAAGTCAGTAGATCGCGCAGAAGGAATCTGAGATAGTGGGTGTAGGCTTCTGCACGGTCCACTGTTCACATAACTTGGCTGCTCAACCCCAAACCCACCCATTCAAAATAATCAACAGGACAAATTAATTGCAGTCTTCAGACGGATCTGAACCATCTCCAACTCACAAAATAAAACGAAACAAAATCAACTTCTGCCATGTTGCCTTCTCCAAATCTAAAACCCAATCAACTATTGAGACCCTGTTTTTCAGCTGCTTTTCCGGGATATCCCAGCCGAAAGATTATGGGAGCTAAAATTATATTCCATGGACAAAGTTACAAATCTAATAACCATAACACAGACGCAAGGAGCCATTCTTACTTCAGACGAACACAAGAAGTCAAAGGAACGCCAGACCATCGGCTTTATTTTTTTTTTTAAACAACAATTGTATACAGGGATGACAAACTTTGAATAAAGAGTATTTTAAAACCTCAAAACCACAACAAGATCATAAGTATTATGCTTGGTAATAGATCTTCTATAGTAGAGAACAGCAGCAAATCTAATCTTACGTTAAATTTTAATAATTGTACCTTCACTAGCTGTACTTTTAATAAATAGATGTTTCGTTGTGTTGAGTTATAATTTTTTCTGTCAACAAATTTTCCGCCGAATATCCATCGGACATTAACAAATGCCTCATAATTTTATGACAAATTTCTCAAGCTTCAATAGCCCCCAGCTGTTACCAAGGAACGAGCTTTCGATTGTCATAAAATTATCTCGTTTATTAGGTATCAATGTCCTTGAACATTTAATTGCTTAGTTTTTATCTGATTTTTTTATATTTTATAACAACAAAAAGATTCGGATTTGATCAATGAATTATCATAAGTATGAATCTAATATTATATTGTAAAAAGTAACTGCTTTTTATATCGGCAATTTTGAGTAATGATGCCAAAGTTAATATCTTGGTCCGGGTGTCCATCTAACTGAAGAGAAGACTTACAACAAATAAGTAACATATATGTCAGTGGAAGTCGATAAGTAGGCAAAATACACCTTCAGGTGATTGCACTAACCTCGATCAAGGTCACGGTGACTTCCTCCTGCAGAGGCGGTACAAAAACGAATATTATTCGATAATCATAAGCGCCGAATCTATCAACTACCAAAATACAGAATGAACAAAATTAAAATTTTGATTATTTTTTATTTAGAAGAAATCTTTTAATTTTCAACCGATTAAAATGATTTTTGGCACATTGTACGAAATTCATTAAAATTATCACAAGTATTTTGAATTTTTTTTGACAATTTATTATATCGGATGGAATGAAACAGTATTTTGAACCGTAAATTCTAAACACGCTGTGGGGTAAACTGAAGGCTACAAATGTTTTCTTTGCAAATGATTAGAAAGACTTATTAATTCTCGATATTTTATTTTTTTATTCATTCCAATATAAGTATAAAAATTTTTATAGAAAATTCTACAATTTTTTCGACCTAAGTCAATATCAGATTATGAATAATTTAATAGCAAGCTTACCTCGACGAATCAAATCTGTTACAAAGGAGCACGAGGAGGAATTACGCGTTATTAATTTGTTACTTGTTTATTTTTAATTTTAATTTAATATCGCCTTGTACGTTATGCCAGTAAATTAAAATTGCAAGAGAATGTATTTTAAAGATTTATTGCCACAAAAACTAAGCACATTAACACAAATTATAAGTAGGATCTGAAAACATATATTTTATTAGTATCTAGTACCTGTTGTACATGTGAACGTAGCTTAAGGTATATATATTATTTGTGTTGGTACCATTATGTACAATGACAGGATTAACTTCTTTTGGTTTTATGTGTGTGTATGTAAACCTCTTATAACTTCTGAACGGCTTGGCCGATTTGATCGTAGTTAGTGTCATTCGAAAGGGCTTCACCAAACTTAGATTTCCTGTCAGTTGGAATCAATTCGAAACAGTAGATTTCGAGAAATTGCAAAAAAAGTGAAGTGAAAGTTGTTTTTTCATTTTTTCAAAATATTTCCGAATTGGCTGAACCGATTGACCCAAAAAACTAATCAGCTCTTAACCTTGAAAACCCGCATCGATCGCCACAAAGTGCGTCAGAATCGGTTGATGCGTTCGTAAGATATCGTTGTCGAAAAAAATCGAAAAAAAGTGTTTTTTTGTAATAACTCCGAAATGTTTCATCAGATCAATTTTTTTGTTCCAAATTTTTTACAGAGCTCAAAAAACTACATCGATCGCCGCCAACCGCGTGAAAATCGGTTTATTCATTCAAAAGTTATAGCAGTTTGAGCTCAAAATAACACAAAAATTAAATTTTTGAGCTCGAAGAGCTCAAAAACATCGCAACTAGCGTCAAAATCGCATAGATTTATATATGTTCTAAGGTCTTAGAGAAAAATAGAATGTCCCACTAAGAAAAACTACCCTCCCCTACCAAATACGACAATTTTACAGGAAACTGTAATAATCTATTACGTTCCACATTTAGATGTAAATTTCGTTTTCTTCCACTGGGAATCCTCTTACTGCCACTTGTAATACCAAGTCGTAATGGTCGTTGGTTGTATACGAATAGCCGAGCGGCAACGCCTTAAAGGGATACTGAATCCTGCCGTGCATAAAAAACTGTCTGCATTTCTTGTCTGATGGTCATAAGGAAAACGGATCATGGTGGATAAATAGTAATCATTGGACCTGAACCTTTCTGCGCATTGCAAACTTAATAAGCACGCAAAGCTGTAAGAGTTGACAGACGAAGCCATATGCAAATTTTATCAACTAGAAAAGGAAACTTTAGAACACTTAACAGTTAGATGTAATTGGCTAACTGATACTTATGGTTCCATTAACTCCCACACACCCTTCTGGTTATAGAAAGTAATTTTTCAATAGTTTTTGAGTAATTTTCAAATTAGCTTAGTAAAATTTAAATAATTACATGACATAGTGAATGAATTGCTTTGTATATTGCCCATATTTATGTTTTAGGTGTCAATATTAATGAATTATGAAAAGGTGATTCGTATTGGCGGCAACAACTAAACTTAATTTTGGTATAAAAACATTGGTTTAATACGCCGATTTTCTATAGTTCATAGTAAGTTATTTCGGCGCCTATGATTATATTCACGTGAAATCGTAATAAATCAATGTCAATTTGATTTGATACTTTGTTGTAGCACTTTTATATTTTATATTTTTTCTCAAATAACATTCAAGTGGAACTAAAGTCGTAATTTGTATACATTTTCAAGTGTTTGAAATAAGATGCTTTTTACTAAAACTTGAATAACATTGCGCATTGCGTAGTATAAGTTAGAAAACGCAAACTCATTAGTTGAATGTTCAAATTTTCGAAATCGGATCTAAGGTCTCTTTGACATTTTTATAAATAGAATTTGACCACGTAGATTACGAAAATGCTTATAAAAATTTCTTAAGTCTATTGTTAAAGTTTTTTTTTTCGAATTTCCGTACCTCTTACTTTCGGATACCCTCGTATACAAAATATTATAGATACTAAGTCGTCGATTTTTTTCCATATTCGTTCGTTATTTGAGAAGGTGTATCTAAAATTTCAGTCAAAATTTCCTATTAATGTGGGCTCTACGATTTTTTGACTTAGCGCGTGTATTTGCGACCGATACGCAAACTCATTTTTTGAATTTTCAAATTTTCAATTGTCAAATTTGGAAAAATGGTCAATATTTGTAAAAATTGTCAATAATTGTCAAAAATTTTGGAAAAATTGTCAAACATAGTCAATAATTGTCAAAACCAATCAAAAATTGTCAAAAACTGTCAAAAATTATTAAAATTTTGAAAAATGGTCAAAAATTGTTAAATATTTTAAAAAATAGGCAGTAATTGTCAAAATTTTGAAAAATTGTCAAAAATGGTCAATAATTGTTAAAATTTTGAAAAATGGTCAAAAATTTTTGAAAAATGGTCAATAATTGTTAAAATTCTGAAAAATGGTCAATAATTGTCAGAACCTGTCAAAAATGCTCAAAAATTGTTAAAAATGGTCAAAAACTGTCGAAAATTGTTAAATATTTTAAAAAATGGTCAAACAGTCAATAATTGTTAAAATTTTGAAAAATGGTCAAAAGTTGTTAAATACTTTGAAAAATGTACAATAATTGTAAAAATTTTTGAAAAATTGTCAAAAATGGTCAATAATTGTCAGAAACTGTCAATAATTGTTAAAATTTTGAAAAATGGTCATAAATTGTCAAAATTTTGAAAAAATGGTCAATAATTATAAAAAAACTGTCAAAAATGGTCAATAACTGTTGAAAATTGTCAAAATTTTTGAAACATTGTCAAAAATGGTCAAAAATTGTCAGAAACTGTAAAAAATGGTTAATATTTTAAAAAATTGTCAAAATTTTGATAAAATGGTCAATAATTGTTAAAAATTGTCAAAAATGGTCAATAATTGTCAGAACCTGTCAAAAATTGTCAAAAATGGTCAATAATTTTTAAAATTTGGAAAACTTGTCATAAATAGTCAAAATTTTTGAAAAATTGTCAAAAATGATCAATAATCGTCAAAACTAACAAAATTGGTCAATAATTGTCAAGAATGGTCAAAAATTATAAAAAATTTTGAAAAAATGGTCAATAATTGTCAAAATTTTGAAAAAATGGACAATAATTGTCAAAATTTTGAAAAATGGTCAAACATTGTCAAAATTTTTGAAAAATGGTCAAAGATTGTCAAAAATGGTCAATCATTGTCAGAACCTGTAAAAAATTGTCAAAAATGGTCAAAAACTGTTAAATATTTTAAAAAATGGTCAATAATTGTTAAAATTTTGAAAAAATGGTGAATAATTATAAAAAACTGTCAAAAATGGTCAATAATTGTTGAAAATTGTCAAAATTTGTGAAAAATTGTCAACTATGGTCTAATAAGAAAAAAATGACTTACAATATTCCGAGGGTCGCGAACCGTCAAAAATTATTAAAATTTTGAAAAATGGTCAAAAATTGTTAAATATTTAAAAAAATGGGCAATGATTGTCAAAATTTTTGAAAAATTGTCAAAAATGGTCAATAATTGTTAAAATTCTGAAAAATGGTCAAAAATTTTTGAAAAATGGTCAATAATTGTTAAAATTCTGAAAAATGCTCAAAAATTGTTAAGAATGGTAAAAAACTGTCGAAAATTGTTAAATATTTTAAAAAATGGTCAAACATAGTCAATAATTGTTAAAATTTTGAAAAATGATCAAAAGTTGTTAAATACTTTGAAAAATGTACAATAATTGTAAAAATTTTTGAAAAATTGTCAAAAATAGTCAATAACTGTCAGAAACTGTTAATAATTGTTAAAATTTTGAAAAATGGTCATAAATTGTCAAAATTTTGGAAAAATGGTCAATAATTATTAAAAAACTGTCAAAAATGGTCAATAATTGTTGAAAATTGTCAAAATTTTTGAAAAATTGTCAAAAATGGTCAAAAATGGTCAAAAATTGTCAGAAACAGTAAAAAATGGTTAGTAATTGTTATTATTTAAAAAACATGTCAAAATTTTGATAAAATGGTCAATAATTGTTAAAAATTGTCAAAAATGGTCAATAATTGTCAGAACCTGTCAAAAATTGTCAAAAATGGTCAATAATTTTTAAAATTTGGAAAACTTGTCATAAATAGTCAAAATTTTTGAAAAATTGTCAAAAATGATCAATAATTGTCAAAACTAACAAAATTGGTCAATAATTGTCAAAAATGGTCAAAAATTTTAAAATTTTTTGAAAAAATGGTCAATAATTGTCAAAATTTTGAAAAAATGGTCAATAGTTGTCAAAATTTTGAATAATGGTCAAACATTGTCAAAATTTTTGAAAAATGGTCAAAGATTGTCAAAAATTGTCAAAAATGGTCAAAAACTATTAAATATTTTTAAAAATGGTCAAAAATAGTCAATAATTGTTAAAATTTTGAAAAAATGGTGAATAATTATAAAAAACTGTCAATAATTGTTGAAAATTGTCAAAATTTGTGAAAAATTGTCAACTATGGTCTAATAAGAAAAAAAAGACTTACAATATTCCGAGGGTCGCGAACCTTACCGAATCCGTCTTAGATTCTGACAATTTAAAATAATGATTGTAATCACACGCAATATTTTTCCCTTATTTGAGAAGGTGTATCTAAAATTTCAGTCAAAATTTCCTATTATTGTGGGCTCTACGATTTTTTGACTTAGCGCGTATATTTGCAAACTCATTTTTTGTTTTTTCAAATTTTCAAAATCGGAACCAACGTCTCTTTGACATTCTTATAAATAGAAATCCACTAATTTGACCCCGAAGATTACGAAAATACTCATAAAAAGTTTCTTAAGTCTATGGTTAAAGTTTTTTTTTTTCGAATTTCCGTACCACTTACTTTCAGATACCCTCGTATACAAAATATCATAGATACGATGTTGCCGATTTTTTTCCATATTCGTTCGGTATTTTAGAATGTGTGACTAAAATTTCAGCTCAAAATTCTTATCATTATGGGCTTTTCGATTTTTTGAATTACTTGCGACCGACCCTGGCAATTCATTCGTTGTTAACTTGAAATAATTATTATAAGCAAAATATCAAATTTTTTAAAACTTTTATGACGTGATCTTGTTAAGTATGTATATGTATATAGAAAGGGATCCACGAACAACGGCAATGAATTCAGAATACACCATAATTTTTTCAAATTTTTAAATTAACAATTAATACCTTAAAAAAATTATTTATTGTGACCAGTTTGCTTTTGACGAAGCGCACGCATACCCAAAATGACTCGAGGAGACCTTTTTCCAAAATTGAATTAAAACTATAAATTATGGAGGTATCAGAAATTTCCTCCTCTAGAAAAATCTTTTTTGTTAGTTTCTTAAATGTTAATACTTTTCGAGATATTGGTAAAAAACGAAATACATTTTTTTCATCTTTATTTGTTTATAACTTCTAAAAATTTTTAAGAGCTAACGATACATTTTCTAGACATAATTCTGAATCTAATGAGGAATCATAAATAATTTTACGAGCAGTATCTTTATATTTCACCATTTTCTACTTGTTGATTAGACTATTGGATAAGTTTGCTATAAAAACGGATACACGCCAGTTTTACTTAAACTAAAAGTAATGTATTGAATTAAAATGTCTTAGCACAATTTTTTTTAGAAAAATAAAATTCGTCGTCACGTCGTCGTCGTTCGTATGCGAAGAAAATATAAAAAAAACTAATTAAATCTGTCAAATGACCTCGTTCTCAGCTTTTACGAGACCTCAATAATCGTTATTGTATGTACTTACATGTTTCTAAAGTCGAAGCATTATAAATCTAGCTATATTAACTAATACCTTATTAACACACTTTTCATATAAAATGAAACAAAAGATAAATCAATACAAAAGTTAAATACGTTATAAGGAAAGTAAGTTTCTGTAAAACGGCAATCGTGAATCATACTTTTACTCCTTTTACTTCTTTGCATTAAACAGTAATTACCAATTAACTCAAAGATGTGCAATTTCTACTTACTCAGTATTAAACTATGTTTTTAGCAAAAACGGCACTTAATCGACAGAGTCGTAACATAACGATTTAATTTTTAATTGCTACTGTACTGTACTGTATAATTATAGATGTATTTTGATCCACTTAAGATCGAACAAACATTTTTCCAACCACTCACAGCTATCGACGCATTCCGTTAGTGAACTTAGTATGACCTTCAGGATTATTTTCAGTATTTTTGTAACTGTCAAAGCCCACCTTGGGGAGTGAAATTCGGTACTTAGTGAATTAATTTGTCCAGTATTATGTGCTAGAGTTAGCAGTTAGCACCCCAAGTTTATGTCGCACAAGGATAACAGAAAGGCTGTAAAAAATTGAGGGCGCCACTACCTTTTTGACGTCGATAAAAAGTACTAACAAACTAAGGCGGAAAAGGTAGAAACGCCTTGTAGAATTTAAATAAAAGTTAACCAGAAATCTCTCCCTCAACTTTTATAGTTGAGGATTTAGAAAAAGATAAAAAAATATATTTTAAACTAATTTATATTTATTCTTCTGCCGCAGGAAATGGAACAAATGTGAAGACTTGTACTTTTATAGGTACTTAGCTTATGAAGTGGTTGTTTCCGGAAAAAGTAGGTAGATCTTGCCTCTAAGAAGTCTTGAGAAGATGGAGACTAGATCTCGAAGAAGATAGGTAGATAGAGTCTTGATTTGAACGGTGTCCTAGCAGCTGTATCCTGGTCTAGGGCGGTATCCTGGTGTAGGACTTGTATCCTAGCCTAGGTCTTGGGGCTCTGCTTACCTAGAAGGAATATATAGGAACTTGAATGTAATGGGCACATTATGTTGGTCAGCTTTTCAGGTTAAAAAAGGAAGGCAGTTGTTTGAAAGTAATAAAAAATGTTCAATTTACTGAAAGCTTTCCAACATATATGTCCCATATTAAAACAGTAAAAAAAGCAATTATCAGCTAAATTAAAAACTATACTAATGATACTAATTATAGCAAAAAGTCATGTAGTTATATGAGAAAATATCGTGCTTAAGGAATATATGAAACGAAAGAATATTTTATAGGTTAACAGATTCGTTCTGTTATAAAAATGTTATTTTTTGGTTGAAAAAAGTTATTCTGCAACAGAAAAAGCTTGCAAATGTTTGAACAAAAGTAAAACAGTGAATTATAAAAGAATATTTAGTTTATTTGAGAAGATGTATCTAAAATTTCAGTCAAAATTTCCTATTAATGTGGGCTCTACGATTTTTTGACTTAGCACGTGTATTTGCAACCGATAGGCAAACTCATTTTTTGATTTTTCAAATTTTTAATTGTCAAAAATTTGGAAAAATGGTCAATAATTGTTAAAAATTGTCAAAAACTGCCAAAATTTTGAAAAAATGGTAAATAATTACCAAATATTTTGAAAAATGTTTAAAATTTTCCAAAAATTGTCAAACATGGTCAATAATTGTCAAAACCAATCAGAAATTGTCAAAAATTGTCAAAAACTGTCAAAAATTATTAAAATTTTGAAAAATGGTCAAAAATTGTTAAATATTTAAAAAAATGGGCAATGATTGTCAAAATTTTTGAAAAATTGTCAAAAATGGTCAATAATTGTTCAAATTTTAAAAAATGGTCAAAAATTTTTGAAAAATGGTCAATAATTGTTAAAATTCTGAAAAATGGTCAAAAATTGTCAATAATTGTCAGAACCTGTCAAAAATGCTCAAAAATTGTTAAAAATGGTCAAAAACTGTCGAAAATTGTTAAATATTTTAAAAAATGGTCAAACATAGTCAATAATTGTTAAAATTTTGAAAAATGGTCAAAAGTTGTTAAATACTTTGAAAAATGTAAAATAATTGTAAAATTTTTTTAAAAATGGTCAATAATTGTCAGAAACTGTCAATAATTGTTAAAATTTTGAAAAATGGTCATAAATTGTCAAAATATTGAAAAAATGGTCAATAATTATACTGTCAAAAATGGTCAATAATTGTTAAAAATTGTCAAAAATGGTCAATAATTGTCAGAACCTGTCAAAAATTGTCAAAAATAGTCAATAATTTTTAAAATTTGGAAAACTTATCATAAATAGTCAAAATTTTTTAAAAATTGTCAAAAATGATCAATAATTGTCAAAACTAACAAAATTGGTCAATAATTCTCAAAAATGGTCAAAAATTATAAAAAATTTTGAAAAAATGGTCAATAATTGTCAAAATTTTGAAAAAATGGTCAATAGTTGTCAAAATTTTGAAAAATGGTCAAACATTGTCAAAAGGTAGAAACGCCTTGTAGAATTTAAATAAAAATTAACCAGAAATAAAATAAAAAAATTACTTAAAAAAACAGAAATTTTACCCCGGACGATATCTCCCTCAACTTTTATAGTTGAGGATTTAGAAAAAGATAAAAAAATATATTTTAAACTAATTTATATTTATTCTTCTGCCGCAGGAAATGGAACAAATGTGAAGACTTGTACTTTTATAGGTACTTAGCTTATGAAGTGGTTGTTTCCGGAAAAAGTAGGTAGATCTTGCCTCTAAGAAGTCTTGAGAAGATGGAGACTAGATCTCGAAGAAGATAGGTAGATAGAGTCTTGATTTTAACGGTGTCCTAGCAGCTGTATCCTGGTCTAGGGCGGTATCCTGGTCTAGGTCTTGTATCCTAGCCTAGGTCTTGGGGCTCTGCTTACCTAGAAGGAATATATAGGAACTTGAATGTAATGGGCACATTATGTTGGTCAGCTTTTCAGGTTAAAAAAGGAAGGCAGTTGTTTGAAAGTAATAAAAAATGTTCAATTTACTGAAAGCTTTCCAACATATATGTCCCATATTAAAACAGTAAAAAAATCAATTATCAGCTAAATTAAAAACTATACTAATGATACTAATTATAGCAAAAAGTCATGTAGTTATATGAGAAAATATCGTGCTTAAGGAATATATGAAACGAAAGAATATTTTATAGGTTAACAGATTCGTTCTGTTATAAAAATGTTATTTTTTGGTTGAAAAAACTTATTCTGCAACAGAAAAAGCTTGCAAATGTTTGAACAAAAGTAAAACAGTGAATTATAAAAGAATATTTAGTTTATTTGAGAAGGTGTATCTAAAATTTCAGTCAAAATTTCCTATTAATGTGGGCTCTACGATTTTTTGACTTAGCACGTGTATTTGCAACCAATAGGCAAACTCATTTTTTGATTTTTCAAATTTTTAATTGTCAAAAATTTGGAAAAATGGTCAATAATTGTTAAAAATTGTCAAAAATTGCCAAAATTTTGAAAAAATGGTAAATAATTACCAAATATTTTCAAAAATGTTTAAAATTTTCCAAAAACTGTCAATAATTGTTAAAATTCTGAAAAATGGTCATAAATTGTCAAAATTTTGAAAAAATGGTCAATAATTGTTGAAATATGTCAAAATTTTTGAAAAATTGTCAAAAATGGTCAAAAATTGTCAAAAATGGTCAAAAATTGTCAGAAACTGTAAAAAATGGTTAATAATTGTTAATATTTTAAAAAATTGTCAAAATGTTGATAAAATGGTCAATAATTGTTAAAAATTGTCAAAAATGGTCAATAATTGTCAGAACCTGTCAAAAATTGTCAAAAATGGTCAATAATTTTTAAAATTTGGGAAACTTGTCATAAATAGTCAAAATTTTTTAAAAATTGTCAAAAATGATCAATAATTGTCAAAACTAACAAAATTGGTCAATAATTGTCAAAAATGGTCGAAAATGGTCAAAAATTATGAAAAATTTTGAAAAAATGTTCAATAATTGTCAAAATTTTGAAAAAATGGTCAATAGTTGTCAAAATTTTGAAAAATGGTCAAACATTGTCAAAAGGTAGAAACGCCTTGTAGAATTTAAATAAAAATTAACCAGAAATAAAATAAAAAAATTACTTAAAAAAAGAGAAAGAGAGAGAAAGAAATTTTTCCCCGGACGATATCTCCCTCAACTTTTATAGTTGAGGATTTAGAAAAAGATAAAAAAATATATTTTAAAACAAATTCAAATTTATTCTTCTGCCACAGGAAATGGAACAAATGTGAAGACTTGTACTTTTATAGGTACTTTTAGCTTATGAAGTAGTTGTTTCCGGAAAAGGTAGGTAGATCTTGCCTCTAAGAAGTCTTGAGAAGATGGAGACTAGATCTCGAAGATAGAAGATAGATATAGTCTTGATTTGAACGGTATCCTCGCAGCTGTGTCCTGGTCTAGGGTTGGTATCCTGGTCTAGGGCTTGTATCCTAGCCTAGGTCTTGGGGCTCTGCTTACCTAGAAGTACAGGTGGATCAGGGATATATAGGAACTTGAATGTAATGGGCACATTATGTTGGTCAGCATAAAAAATGTTCAATTTACTGAAAGCTTTCCAACATATATGACCCATATTAAAACAGTAAAAAAAGCAATTATCAGCTAAATTAAAAAATATACTAATGATACTAATTATAGCAAAAAGTCATGTAGTTATATGAAAAAATATTGTGCTTATGGGATATATGAAACGAAAGAATATTTTATAGGTTAACAGATTCGTTCTGTTGTAAAAATGTTATTTTTTGGTTAAAAAAAGTTATTCTGCAACAGAAAAAGCTTGCAAATGTTTGTACAAAAGTAAAACAGTGAATTATAAAAGAATATTTAGTTTAAAACTATGTAACATATTAGTATAAAAGAACAGTTTATGACCACGTGTTGAATTTAATTTCGTCTATCTCTGTAAAAAAATAAAGAATAAGTAATGTTCAAACGTAGAAGGATCCATCTTCCTTAAGAAAATCGCTAAGATACGAACATGGATGGTATCAATAATGTATGCCAAAGTTTTTATCGAATACGACTCGAACCTACCTAACAAAGGCGACTTAAGTTACCGACTTATGCCAATATTAATATTATATTAATAATATGAACATCAACGAGGTACTCTCAATTGATGATCACTGTAAGAGGTTCTTTAAGCATATTTAGAAAACATATTATGCGAAGAAGGACGAAGAAAGGAAGACTATTAATTTGCATAAATAAACTTTTGAATTTGCATAAAGATATTTTATTAAAACATAATATACATATACGAGAAGAGCTACTTGTGGTATTTAATTTTTGAATTTAATTAACAACACGTGTTCATTAGAATTATTTACTTTAGCCACAATCGCATTATAATTGGAGATTTATCCCCACTTATGAAGCATATAAAGTACCACTTTATCCACTTTAGCGGAATAATGAAAAATACAATCATAAATCAATAGCAACCATTCAACACCTCCCAAATTTTTTAATTAATTTCAATAATCTTGGACGTTACAGCCAAATGTCAAATCACTTTTTGATGAAATCTGATTCTAATGACTGTGATTGTGGATAAAACGTAATCATACTGGCCGTATCTGGCATATAAATAGTTAAAAGGTGTACACCCACATAAAGGTGTTGCTAAATAAATAAAGTGAATGAGTCGACGAGGAAATATTCCAATTTTATGACGATACTTTACGTTCATTCAATAAAAATATTATCTAGTTGAGTTGTATTTTTTTACACAAGTTATAACAGACATGTTTTGCATAGAATCAATTAAACAGTAATCTTTCAGTTGAAGAAACCAGGAAATGCAAAAGACCTTAGCAGTCATTGAAAAACAGAAAGATCGTAATAGGAGAGGTAATTACATGACTCCAAGAAATTTAGTTCCAGTTATCGCTACTAACAGCGTTTATGTGTTTTTCAAACGTTTAAACGTTCCTTAGCCATTTTACTTTTATTATTAACTTGAAAAATATCACCTCCTAATATTTATTGAAAACGTTGAATACTATTATCTATTTGAATATTAAAGTGTGATTTTAAATGGTTAAAAAAGGCACCGAGACCCTGGAAGATCTTTCGGATTCTTTAGACCTCCACCTCCGCTAGCTCCTACGAGGAAAAAAAGGATTGAAGTGTGGCTAACAAAGCAATAACCCAGAGCAAATTAAACTGGTCCTTCGCCATACAAAGCTACTGGACCAGACAAATAACTGCTTGAAAAAGAGCTTGGATCGTCTCTATTTCCAAACCAGAGAAGGACTATTCTCAGGCAAAATCATTGTTGTTTTCTTTCATGTTTAATATAATGGAGAAACTTTTTGACAGGGATGTTAGGGGAAACTTTCTTATTGAAAGGCCAGTACTCTAGAACCAACATGCTTATCAATCAAGAAAATTCTGTGAAAGTGCCTTACACCAACTGGTGTCCAAAAAAGGGGTAATTAAATGACTCTAAGAAATTTAGTTCCAGTTATCGCTACTAACAGCGTTTGTGTGTTTTTCAAACGTTTAAACGTTCCTTAGCCATTTTACTTTCATTAATAACTTGAAAAATATCACCTCCTAATATTCATTGAAAAAGTTGAATAATATTATCTATTTGAATATTAAAGTGTGATTTTAAATGGTTAAAAAAGGCACCGAGACCCTGGAAGATCTATCGGATTCTTTACACCTCCGACTCTGCTAGCTCCTACGAGGAAAAAAAGGATTGGAGTGTGGCTAACAAAGCAATAACCCAGAGCAAATTAAACTGGTCCTTTGCCATACAAAGCTACTGGACAAGGCAAATAACTGCATGAAAAAGAGCTTGGATCGTCTCTATTCCCAAACCAGAGAAGGACTATTCTCAGGCAAAATCATGTGAAAGTGCCTTACACCAACTGGTCCCCAAAAAAGAGGCAGTTGTAGTAAATCAAAAAGTAACACTCAGAACATTTCTTGATATAGAAGGAGCTTCATCATAGATGAACTGGTAAAATTAAACAGCTACATACCAGAAGCATGGAGCAGGGCAATAGTCAAAAATGGTCAAAAATTGTTAAATATTTTTGAAAAATGGTCAAAAATAGTCAATAATTGTTAAAATTTTGAAAAATGGTCAATAATTGTTGAAATTTTGAAAAAATGGTCAATAATTATAAAAAACTGTTAAAAATGGTCAATAATTGTTGAAAATTGTGAAAATTTTTGAAAAATTGTCAATAATTGTCGAAAACTATCAAAAATGGTCAAAAATTGTTAAATATTTTTGAAAAATGGTCAAAAATAGTCAATAATTGTTGAAATTTTGAAAAATGGTCAATAATTGTTGAAATTTTGAAAAAATGGTCAATAATTATAAAAAACTGTTAAAAATGGTCAATAATTGTTGAAAATTGTGAAAATTTTTGAAAAATTGTCAATAATTGTCGAAAACTATCAAAAATTGTCAAAAATGTTAAAATTTGAAAAAATGGTCAAAAATTATCAAAAATTTTGAAAAAATGGTCAATATCTATTAAAATTTTTGAAAAATGGTCAAAATTTTCGAAAAATTGTCAAAAATGGTCAAAAACTTTCAAAATTTTGAAAAAATGGTCAATAATGATAAAAAACTGTCAAAATTGGTCAACAATTGTCAAAAATGGCCAATAATTGTTAAAATTTGAAAAAATAGTTGAAATTTTTGAAAAAATGTTCAATAATTGTCCAAATTTTTGAAAAATAGTCAAAAATTTACGAAAAAATGTCAAAAATGGTCATTCTACTGTGCATAAGAAGCAAGCTTCTGTCGACCGCTCACCTTTTTTTTATTCTTCATCTATGTCTTATCTATGTCTTTTACTGACATGTGACTTCCTCCATGAGTATAATGATTTTCTAGTTATTCTCATCCTTCAATTTTCTAGTATCTTAGTTGGAAAACCGCAATATCTTATACAGAAATTTGATAATTGATTTCGAGCGGATAGACAGGTAATACATTCATTCCAAAAGCTTGGAAAAGGTACACAAAAAAACCCAAATTTCTCCATCGTGTCTGCAAAAGACGATAAAGAAAGTTATTGATAATTATACCTACATCAGTATGCTTACCGAGCAGACAGATCTACGAAGAATGCAGTGGTACAGATGACGGAGGATATCCGGGGTGTCTTGGATAACCAATAAACTGTAGTATGTGCGTTTTTTGGACATTTTAGGAGCTTCTGACAATACTCTTCATTAAGCTGTTAAAATAACATTAGATGGAAGAGGTGTAGACAGCACAACATCCAAATGGACGTCGAAAATGCTCACCATTAGGGTAGCAGAGACATCGTCTTCTTCTGCACAACCAGAAGATATTAAAGAGGAGTAGCATCCCCGCTAATGTGGAGTCTGGTATTAGGTTCGTTCTAACTGGCGATAGAACCGTTCTAGGTATCGTTCGCGCAAGCGCTGAATTTTTTTCGAGTTCCAACTGATTGTAGTATCGTTCTTGGGACGATACAAAAACTACCTTATGGAAGGGATGATAAAGTTGGTGTGTCTATCCCTAATTCGAGTTTGCGCACTATACAGTACTCGATACGATTCCAGAACGGTTCCTAAATGCCAGTTGGAACAAACCTTATATCTGTTCATATAATCTGTCTTTTCAAATTAATTCTGTAGACTTACTTTCTCTGCAATCTCTTTGGGTAACTCTCCATTTAATATTTAATAAAATTGAAGCTCCAGATTGCAATTCCCAGCCATTTTTAATTAATAAATTAGTTATATTCAAATTATCATTGTAAGATTTTCAACTTTATTCGCAATATTTTTAATTGGACACTTTAGATTTCCAAAACTCTTAACTATTAAAACAAGAATTAGAATTTGCTTTATCCCGTTGGCAAATAAGTGAAAGGTCGAGTATCTTCCGTAGCTTGATGCATAAAATATCTTTTTAGATGAGAAAACAATTTTAATGGAAATTCTTAATTTATTTTTCAGCTCACTGTACTTAAATACATTGATTCATTATACAGGATAAATGGTTTTTACACCGTGACTGTTAATAAGAGAAATATTGAAAACTACTAAACATATTCATAAAACTTGTTATGAGTTTATATAATAAAAACTATTCTTGAATTCTGTTTATGATTGACCCCTCTAGTCACATACACCCCCTCCCCTATCGGTAACCAATTAATGCACAATACTGTAACTCACAGTGATTCATCTTCTTAAGTCTTCTAATTTCATTGGTGTTGTTCAGTAGTTGAACGGTTTTTACGCTGTTCAAAACATTTTTCATACTTACTAAAGGTCGATTCACACATAGCAGTGATCTGAACGACACGTCACGTTGACTTGTAAGAGCGTATTCTGGGTAGCAATTTAAAGTTGTCGCACACTTGCCCGACCCGGCACGTTCTTGTTGTACGCTAAAAATCCCCTTATGTCAAGTGACATGTGACAACAACAACCGTCAGATTCGTCAACTGACGTTCTGGCAAGGATTGGTGGTTCCTCCATCAATAGAAACGCAAAACGTCTACCGTGAGGTGGAGATATTGTTTTGACGGAGAGTAAATGAATTCTGAATAGAATATAGTTCTGTGGTTCACGCTGTGGTTTTAATCGAATTTAAATTTTTGGTACAATATTATTATTCTACTTTCCTAGCGAAATTTATCGAAACAATAAATAACAGAAAGGGAGATTTCATTCGTTAAAACATTAACCACGAAGAACGGTATATTCGAATTCGTGTAATGAAAGTTTTCATCCTAATTAAACCTTTTAGCAGATGAATAACACAGAGAAGGAAGAAAGGCCAATTATTAGCCTATTATTAAGCCAATTTCCTATAAATACGTTTTCAATTGGAATTCGAATAATGCGCCTATTAAAACATTCTTCAAAGACTTGTAAATACTTTCAATCAGCACACCTGACAACGAAGGCGAGGCGGTCCAGAAAAAGCTAGATAATTAATTTCATTTTGTTCGTTAAAATATGGTATTGTTAATATAAATGGCGTTGGACGTTAGAACATGGGCTACTTTTAATACTAGTTCACACTTTCAGCTCGATATCGAACAGACAAAATATCGTTTTATTTAATGATACCTACTCGTGTGTAGGATAGAGATAATAGTTAAGTGTCAGCAAAATATTGGCTGCTGGCGGTTCGTAGTCAAGGCTAGAAAACTGGTCAGGGCTGTCAATAAATTTTGCTGCCGAGTTGGTATTTTTGTATGTTATTCATTATTTCTGATACCTATCCGCGTTTCAGCCAATTAAATAATTGTTGACTAGTGCATTTAAAAACTGTAAATAGTCCCCATTATGTGGGGGTGATGGAGAAGGGAAGGATAATTCGTGTGGCGGAGTCTGTGAAATACCTAGGGGTGTGGTTGGATAGTCAATTATCCTTCAGAACACACATGTTAAAGGCAGCAGAGAAGGGGAGAGTGAGGGAAGCATGGATGGGGAGATTGATGTGTAATGTGAAAGGTCCGGGAGAGTGGCAAAGGAGGGTAATTGGTAGGACGGTAGAGAAGAGTATGCTGTTCGGTAAGGAGGTGTGGGGAGAATGCGAGGGTTAGGCCACTCCTGCGGGTGGTGCAGGGGAAAAGGACAGTGGGTGGACTGGCAGCAGCGGTGCTAGCAAAGTCCTGCCCACTGGACGTGATGGCTAGAGCCAGGAATAAACGCTGGAGGAGTGCGACCAGAGAGGAAGTACAGGAATGGATGGAGGAGGAAATGGAGAGAAGGTGGGAGGAGTATGGGGACGCGCTAAAAGAAGAGATTGGGAGTAGGAGAGATTGGATGGACCGGAAATTCGGGGAGGTGAACTACTTCTTATCACATGTGCTCACTGGACATGGGTCGAGAATAGGGTACCTCTACAAGATTGGGAAAAAAGAGACTGGAGTGTGCGAGAGGTGTGAAGGGGGGGGGCATGTGTTTAGATGCTGGAAGAACGAGGAATTGCTGAAGAAGTTGAAGAGGAAACTAGGGGAGAACTAGGGGAGAGCTTTGAGGTGGGTTTGGTTGGGTTGTTCGAACATCTTGACCCGAAAAAAAAAATTGTTCCCATTATCATTTTGAATGAGAAAAAAGTGACCAAATATAGAAAGAAGAATTCTTATATTCCAAACTGCCAATTTGGATTTGGGAAGAAACATTCTACTATAGATCAAGGAGTTACACACATTATAGAAAAGACAAGAAAGTTTGCTGAACTATGTTTTTGGATCCGTCACAAGCACTGTTAGAAATATGATTTATCACAAGAGTATTTAAATTTGCAAATATATGTATGGCAGTACGAAGAGATAGCACCGCTTTGTTCAGTCATAATAATCTCAAAAAAACTGTGAATGAGCTACAAAAACATGAACAGAATAGTGAAACAGGCCTACGATTCAAAAGTTCATGTCATAAAAGAATATATTATTTTTTAAGTATTTTTTTAAACAATACAAAAATCAGAATTCACAAAAAACTTATTTCCTAATACGGCAAACACAGTGCTTGTCTCGGAATAAAATACAATCTAATAATATTAAAAATGAATAAATTTAAAGTTTAAAATACATATTATTAAAAGTACTAAAATACATGAGTACACAAAATACAAAAATACATCCGGTGCGGATATTAAGTCTTGCCCCCCCTAGAAAACTCCGTTATTTAAGACAAAGATGAAAAATCCTCGAACCCGTCAATTTTTATTTCAATCGAGGTGTTTTATAACATACAAAAAATGTCAACCCTTTTACCCCCTACATTTGACAGTTAACCCCTCAGATTTTTTTAATAGCAAGGTTGGTCGTGCGATACTTCGTTGGAAAGGGTTTGAAAAGCAGAAATCAAAAATGTATCACATTTTGCTTTAATCTCAATTATCTGTTTGTTAATAACGATTTATTTGTTTAAGATTCACAATTTGCGATAAACCAGATAGTTACACTGGTTTTGCTTTAATTTGGGACACCCGATATAACAAAAATTATTCAATTTTTATTCTGGAACGCTTATACCAGTTCGAGTAGAAATGTTACTAGCGAATTTCAGCCATATAAAGTGAAAATGGTGCACGAATTGACAGAGGATAATCCAGATCGACGACTGCAATATTATGAAACTATGGATTATTATATTTCACAAGATCCAAATTACTTAAGACATATTTGTTTCTCCGATAAAGCTACATACTATTCAAATGGTCATGTACATCGACAAAACGTCAGATGTAGGTCTGACGAAAACCCTCGATTGTTTCGAGGGCACCATAATCAATTTTCGAATAAATTAAATGTTTGAGCAGGTATACTAGGGGAAAATAGTATAGGCCCATTCTTTATAGACGGAAATTTAACGGGAGAAACCTATCTTAACCTGGACATAAATAGTCCATGAAATTAATGATGTAGTTAGAAACAATCCAGGCGAATTGTTTTTCAGCAAGATGGAGCTCCACCTGATTATGCTGCTCGAGTTTTGTATCTGAGAAGATGGATTGGGCGTCGTGGATTCATTGAATGGCCACCAAGATCACCAGATTCTACTCATTTAGATTTTTACCTATGGGGTTATTCTAGGCTTAATGTAATGACCCATATTTTTAATCCCTGTGAAGGCAAGTGCCGCCCAATGGCGTGCATATAAATTTTTTATAAATTCGAATATTGTGAAATAATGTTTTTCATTCAAATTAATATAGTAGATTAAAATTAACCTAACTTCTACTAACAAATAAATATTATATTAATAACAATTCGCTCACGCCTCTTAATCAACTAACCTCACTAAACCAACAAATAGATATTATATTAATAATACTTTTCTACCCTAGATTAACTTCACTTTTCTATAAAAAACTCAACCAACAAATATATATTATATTGATAATATTTCTCTACAACACAATTCACGCACACCCCTGGATGTTCTAACCCAGGTCAGGCCAGATGTTCAACATTTTTTATATCCCAGTTGGCCGAGTTAAAATTGACCGGTTACTTCATTATATTATGCCAAATACTGGCTTAGCTTTTCAATGCAAGGCTGCTACGTTGCCAGATATTCAAAATTTTCCAACTTTGTCTTAAATAACGGAGTTTCCTAGGGGAAACCGTATATATACGTCGACTTTAAAGTCTAATCCAAGGTTAAGATTTTAGAGCAGCATAAATTTAAATTTAAATAAAATGACATATTTATTAGTAAAAAATGTAACATTTTTTATTTTATTTAAATTATTTCCAATAAAAAATTGATTTGGAACATAAAAACCAATAATCGCATAGAAATCCTCTAGAATCCGGCGCCTTCTTCAAGAAATAAATGAAAGCCCTTAATTATCGAATAGCTATTAAAAAATCGAAAAAGGTGTCGCAGCATCTCATTTATAGCGCAGTCAAAGATCTGCCCCTTTACGAGAAAGTAAGATGCGTAATAAACAAAAGGCTATCAGTGCAGATCTGCAATTAGCGGTGTACAAAGACAAATGAATGCATGGAGAGCTAGATATACACCTCGCCTTTTCTTTTCACATTTACAGAAGAGGTGGTTTCATATAGGCCACAATTTCTGTCGCTCTTATTCAGTATTCACCGTTGTCGCTAGTTGGGCAGATCAAGTTATCGCTGATTCTGATCTGCCAAAGTCGTGAGATTCGCGATAGTCATTTTTTATATTGCTGCGGCTGGACAGTGCCTACTATGATGTACTCGAGACTACTGTGCGGCAAGGGTTTTTTTTTCACCCTGTTTATCTTGGCGGGTGTTCTTGTTACAGGTAAGCATTTGAATGGATATCGTGACGGTGTTACAAAGTTTACAAGTTATTTTTTATTTTATTTTTTTGTTGATGCTGGAAGATTTTTTATATTATAGAAATTCTTTACGTACGAATTTTAAGCTTTAAATCGGTCATTATTATATACAGAGCGTCAAAAATTTATCCACAATATGGGATTTAAAAAAATACTTATTGATTAGCATAAAATGATGATAAAACTTTTTTTTGAAAGTGTCAGGTAGGGAAAAATTTTTTTTTCTTGATAACGGTAGCTGGAACGCTACCTAAACGTTGAGAGTAAAAATATAAAAAAACAGGAACATACAGAAGGTATTTAAAATTACAGCTTTCCATGAAGAAACAAAAATAATTGTGTAGCACATCCTTTTTTTTAAATCATAGGGTTAGTTTTGCCGGTTTCTTTAAAAACCTTCCTGATAATTGGGTTGTTTATCTTACGTCACTGTTCAATAATATTTTTGACGCCAAAATTATTCCTGATAGTTGGTTTGTTACGTTATTTACAATGTTACATAAAGGTGGATCACAGGAAGATCCAGCAAACTACAGAGGCTTAGCATTACTAAATTCTAGGGATGCGCGATACTATCCGATATTCCAGTGTATCGATACTTTTACTTCCGATACTCGATATTTTGTATCGATACTATGCTTTTCGATGCATTCCGAGTATCGATAAATTTGTAGTGTATCGATACCTTGCGATACGGAATTTTTAGTGGTAGCGACAAGTGGCGTTATCTATAGTGATGAGCGATATCGTGATTTTTTAATCACGTTGTGAAATGATGCCCCCCCCCCAAAAAAAGTGTTTTACCGAAAAAACGTCTTAAAAAATTTCCAATATTTTGAATTGAAATTTTTTTTCATGGTTTCTGACTATCAAAGCTACCTTCTACTAAATTTTCATCAAAATCGAACATTTTTTAACGAAACCAAAAATAAAAAACGAAAAATTCAGTTTTTCGCGTTTTTCGAGCTAATTCTGAGGTTATGTGGAAAGTTACTGATGTTAAAGTTGTAGATTTTCTCAAGATCTACAACTTTTATGATCAACTTTTTATTCTAGGAACTCAACTTTGGACGTAAATCGCAATAATGTCTTTTTCCACCCCCCCAAAAAAAGTGTTTTTATTGAAAAAACGTCATAACTCGAAAAATTTCCAATATTTTAATTTGAATTTTTTTTTTCATGGTTAGTGACTATCAAAGCTACCTTCTACTAAATTTTTATCAAAATCGAACATTTTTTAACAAAACTAAAAATAAAAACGAAAAATGCAGTTTTTTGCGTTTTTCGAGCTAATTTTGAGGTTATGTGGAAAAGTCACTGATATAAAAGATCTACAACTTTTATAATCAACTTTTTATTCTAGGAACTCAACTTTGGACGGACATCGCAATAATGACTTTTTCCACCCCCCAAAAAAGTGTGTTTTACCGAAAAAACGTCATAACTCGAAAAATTTCCAATATTTTAATTTGAAATTTTTTTTTTCTTGGTTTGTGACTATCAAAGCTACCTTCTACTAAATTTTTATTATAATCGAACATTTTTTAACGAAACCAAAAATAAAAAACGAAAAATGCAGTTTTTTGCGTTTTTCGAGCTAATTTTGAGGTTATGTGGAAAAGTCATTGATGTAAAAGTTGTAGATTTTCCCAAGATCTAAAATTTTTATAATCAACTTTTTATTCTAGAAACTCAACTTTGGACGGAAATCGCAATAATGTCTTTTTACAAACCCCCCCCCCTAACCCCCCCTAAAAAAGTGTTTTTTTATCGAAAAATTTCCAATATTTTAATTTGAAATTTTTTTTCATGGTTAGTGACTATCAAAGCTACCTTCTACTAAATTTTTATCAAAATCGAACATTTTTTAACAAAACTAAAAATAAAAAACGAAAAATGCAGTTTTTTGCGTTTTTCGAGCTAATTTTGAGGTTATGTGGAAAAGTCAGTGATGTAAAAGTTGTAGATTTTCACCAGATCTACAACTTTTATAATCAACTTTTTATTCTAGGAACTCAACTTTGGACGGAAATCGCAATAATGTCTTTTTCCACCCCCCAAAAAAGTGTGTTTTACCGAAAAAACGTCATAACTCGAAAAATTTCCAATATTTTGATTTGAAATTTTTTTTCATGGTTTGTGACTATCAAAGCTACCTTCTACTAAATTTTCATTATAATCGAACATTTTTTAACGAAACCAAAAATAAAAAACGAAAAATGCAGTTTTGGGGGCCCTGGTCTAACGATATCCGGGGGACCCACGAAATAATTAAAATATTTGCCAATTTCCTAAAAAAAAAAGAATTATGCGGGAAAATTGAACTTATATTTTTGATTTGTATTTTTTGAAGCTTGCTTCTTATTGTACGACTTTTAAGAAGGCTCGTGAACTAGTAAAACGTGTAACCGTTACGAAAAGTCCGTCACGCAACAGTGTTGCCATATTTCTGAAAAGACTAGTGAACTCGTGAAACGTGTAATGTTACGAAAAGGCGAATAAGAGTTCGTCACGCAACAGTGTTGCCAGATTTCTGAATAGTCCACTAATCCAATGAAATTTAAATTGAAGCTTGCTTCTTATTGCACGACATAGGACTTTTGGGAAGGCTAGTGAACTCGTGAAACGTGTGATGTTACGAAAAAACGTTCGTCACGCGATAACTCATTCAAGCGACTGTGCGCAATCTCTCTTGCCGCACTGAGCTCGCACACCTATAAGTGTGAAAAATTGTCAAAAATTGTCAAAATTTTGAAAAAATGATTAATAATTTCCAAATATGTTAAAATTTTTGAAAAATTGTCAAAAATTTTTGAATATGGTCAAAAATTTGGAAAAGTGATCAAAAATTGTCAAAAACTGTCAATAATTGTCAAAATTTTTGAAAAATTGTCAAAAATGGTCCAAAAGGATCAATAATAATTGTTAAAATTTTGAAAAATGGTCAAAAATTGTCAAAATTTTGAAAAAATGGTCAATAATTGTCAAAAATGGTCAATAATTGTCAAAACCAATCAAAATTCGTCAAAAATTGTCAAAAATGGTCCAAAAGGATCAATAATAATTGTTAAAATTTTGAAAAATTGTCAAAAATTGTCAAAATTTTGAAAAAATGGTCAATAATTGCCAAATATGTTGAAATTTTTGAAAATTTGTCAAAAATGGTCAATAATTGTCAAAGACGGTCAATCATTGTCAAAATTCGTCAAAAACTGTCAAAAATGGTCAATAATTGTTAAAATTTTTGAAAAATTGTCCATACATTTTAAATATGGTCAAAAATTGTCAATAATTTGGAAAAATCGTCAAAAATTGTCAAAAACTGTCAAAATTTTGAAAAAATGGTTAATAATTGCCAAATATTTTCAAAAATTGTCAAAAATTTGGAAAAACTGTCAATAATTGTCAAAAACTGTCAATAAAGTTTGAAAAAAATGGTCAATAATTATAAAAGACTGTCAAAAATGGTCAATAATTGTTAAAAATTGTCAAAATTTTTGAAAAAATGGTCAACAATTGTCAAAAATTTTGAAAAAATGGTCAATAATTGTAAAAATTTTTGAAAAATTGGCAAAAATTTTTAAATATGGTCAAAAATTGTCAAGAATTTGGAAAAATCGTCAAAAATTGTCAGAAACTGTCAAAATTTTGAAAAAATGGTTAATAATTGCCAAATATTTTCAAAAATTGTCAAAAATTCGGAAAAATGGTCAATAATTATAAAAGACTGTCAAAAATGGTCAATAATTGTTAAAAATGGTCAAAATTTTTGAATAATGGTCAAATTTTTCGAAAAATTGTCAAAAATGATCAAAAATTGTCACAATTTTCAAAAAAGGGTCAATAATTATAAAAAACTGTCAAAAATGGTCAATTATTATTAAAAATTGTCAAAATTTTTGAAAAATTGTCAAAAATGGTCAATAATTGTCAGAACCTGTCAAGAATGCCCAAAAATGGTCAATAATTGTTAAAATTTGGAAAAATGGTCTAAAATGGTCAAAATTTTTGAAAATGTTTCAAAAATGATCAATAATTGTCAAAACTGTCAAAATTGATCAAAAATGGTCAATAATTATTAAAATTTGAAAAAATTGTAAAAAATTGTCAAAATTTTGAAAAAATGGTCAATAATTGCCAAATATGTTAAAATCTTTGAAAAATTGTAAAAAATGGTCAATAATTGTCAAAGACGGTCAATAATTGTCAAAATTCGTCAAAAATGGTCAAAAATTGTCGAATTGTGGTCATTCTATTGTGCATAAGAAGCAAGCTTCTGTCGGCGGTCCGACGACCGCTCACCTTTTTTTTTACTGGTTTATCATTTTATTATTCGGGGGCCCTGCTTTCCCTGGACTTCGTAACCAGTTACCTGAAATCTTCAGAAAACCTCCTCGTCTGCCGTTACTTTAAACGTGGAACAAATCCTCACTGAACAAGGATACATACAAACACTAGGAGCTTACCTTACCTTAAAAAATCTCTAAGCTGCACCGCCATAGCTGAGGAGGCACTTGAATTTTGATTAAAGAAAAATTATAATTACTGCATATTATATAAAATGTATTTAGTTTAATTTTAAATATAAAAGATGCAATTTTTCAGTGTAGTTTATCACCGAATCATTCAGTAGTTTCGTTCCACTTTTTGCTAACTGGAGCACATTAATCCACTGAAAGACAAGCTTCTTACCACAAACAACATGAAGCTTAAAAGTAACACAAGCCATCCATTATACGGGTTCTTAAATGTCAGCACGTATCTTGTGGTGTACCTAGACAGACATTCATATATACTCTATTTTTATATTCTCAATCTCTATTTTTTGCCATGAGCGGATCAGCATACAGCGCTTGAATAAGAAATTTGTTTGAATTTCTTGAACCGAAAAAGGAAGATTTTATATTTTTAATAATAATACATTTGTCATTTATTTTAAAAAAATTATTATATGAGAATAGGTGAAGGTTTGACGAAATAAAAAAAATTAACATATAAATTGATATAAAGGAGACACAAAATTTAAGTGGAAAACCAATAAATAATAAAATGTTTTTTTCCACAATCATTAATAAAAGTGACGTTTTTTTAATCGATTTTCGTACGTACAATATGTATTTGTTAAACAGTTTAAAAAAGTGGCATTAGGGTGAGATAAAGTAGTTTATTTAAAGAATTATTACAGTTTCCTGTAAAATTGTCGTAAAGTAATAGATATCGAAGAATAAAAATATATTATTCTAACGCTTACAACAATGTTTTGAAAAATATTTTTCAAAAACAGTGACCGTTCAACGAAGAAGAAACAAGTACTTCCCGGGCTACATGCCCCGACAGACATTGAATTGCCCTCTTTATGTTTCAAGCTAACGGGCTTGTTGTCATTCGAATTTTGGTTTATGACTTGGAGGTGAAGGTGTCGCTACTTTCGCAACTATTACATTTCCGTCATTGGAAGGTATGTATAGTTGGTGATTGTAGAGACAAATTCTTCTTTTTAAAAATGCTGGAGGTATAGGACACTAGGAAATATCTATGTTTTCCTCTATGAAAAGGGTGGACTTCAGCATGGTATATTCACACCATTAACTTGATGGAGACTTTAATACAGCAGATTTTTCGTGAAAGTACGCCAAAAGCACCACTTCTTGAAAGTATGATTACAGTTTCGATACGATTCCAGAACGGTTCATACATGCCAGCTGGAACAAACCTATTATCTCAATAAAGCCGCTTTGGTGGTCTTCCTCTCGTTCCTTCGTTTCCAAGTCGTGTACACCTAACTACGTCTTACATACCACAGGGAAGTACATAAACCTATCAGCACAAACTAAATCGAAAAAAGGGAGGAGCGGTGTACCTAGATAGTGTGTTACAAAAGTCAACTTTACGGCCGTGTATCCAAGAACTAAAAATGTTATTTTTAATGACAGTGTGAATTCTTCTTCCCATGTTATCAGGCCACAAACGTATGCATCTGAAAGAGTCAGATCAAGCAATAGCCCAGTCGTCAGATCAATAAAAGGGGCTCTATCTAAATATAATTCAAGGAGTTTTGATTTTTGCCAAATATTTCGGTTCTCGTGTGTTTTATGAAAAATATGCACTGGTATAAAAATGAAGAGGACTAAATTCTCTTTAATTTACGTTCCATTCATTATTGCTGTAAAGTTGATAGTTTCGATGCAGCGGGTCTGTAAATGTAAGTACTTTTTATCGCAATTGCACAAATTCTTAATTAGTTGGTTTTCTGTGGACATTTAGAGACTTTTTGTCATTAATAAGCATGCAAGTCCTACCCACAAGCATTTGTGCTGTTTGTCACTCATTTCCACACCACCTTGCGGTAGAGTAAACGGCGCGTTTTTTTTCTGTGGTTTCCCCATTAGGCCTAATCCACGAACCGAATTTAATCGAGTTTCCTTCGCTTTGTCTCTCTCGATGGTCCTGGTTTTTCAAGATCTTCAGGTTCTGATTCCTCCCTTCTCTCCTTATTAGATTCAAATTCTTGGCCGTCATCCAATTCTTCTATTATTTGGCCCATAATAGTTATCGGAGCTGCATCTTCTTCATCATCATTTTCAGGAAGCAAGTCTTGCGCATTATCGCAGGAGTCACCGTTGATGCATCCACATATGTTACTGCATTTTAATCCAGTTTTCCTGCAGCCGCAGTTTTTCTTTTAGCATCGAGATGGAACGACTTTTGTTCGCTTCATTGGACAAAATTTTTCCTGTGTAACAGTGGGTCAAAAAACACACAAATGCTTTCGTGTTCGTCGAACTACTTAGGTACATTTACAGAGCCGCCGCATCGAAAAAATTAATTTTACAGGAAAAATTAATGGGACATAAATTGTGGAGAATTTTGTCCCCTTCATTTTTGTATAGGTGAATATTTTTCCTAAAACGCACGAGAAACGAAATATTTGGCAAAAATCAATCTTTTCAACCATACACAATTTTTTTTTCAATTTCCACAGGGATTTACACCATGCACCAGAAATCAAAACTCCTTGAATTATTTTCAGGGAAAAAGGATACAAAGTTTAAAACAGTCGAAACAGTAATTTAAATCAAAAGGGAGCTGTATGATACGCTGCCAAAAACATTGTATATATCACCTGCAGATTTCGTGAACGGCAGGAGCTCTTTAAATTATCCTCCGAAGGTACAATAATTTTTTTTTCAACGGTCTTGGTTGACAGACACTATAGAGTGGTGTCTACTTATCCAAGAATTCGAGTTGTTTGTCGATTTATAGTCGCTATAAGATTAACGTCACTCGTCCGAAGCCTGTGTTTTTAAAGAATTTGGGTTGTTCGTAAATTAAGCTCAGCATGTGTCCACAGTAATTTACGCCATTGTGCGCAGCGTTCAGACGTTTTTAAAAGAACGGACCACATTCTTTTTGCAACTAAATCTACTACGACTGTTAAATCTACCTATAATTCAACTAACAATTGTATTAATTTATGTCCAGTTTTGATACGTTGGACGTAAAATCTTTTGTTCCAAAACACGAAAGTTGTGCTATATTTTTATCGCTATTTAACTGGGAAATGTGGAAGGTAATATACATACAGGTATAGTTATTTTCACTGACTCAATAATAGACTTGTTCATAGAGCGATCACAAACGATTGGAAACTGGACGACTCACGCGCAGTGAATAAAAACCATTCACAGAGATGCTCTGCGCATGAGTAGTACATTTTCCAATCGATTGTGATCGCTCTACGAACAAGTCTATTATTGAGTCGGAACCATTTTTCGTGAAAAGCACCATAGAAATATTTGTTTAATCTGTAAGTATTTAAATATTTAACTATCAATTAAAAAACCTAGTTTAAAATTGCGATTAAATGAAACTTTTAAACTTGATAATTGCCATGGAGCTTCTAATTGTTTTTACCGATATAATCAACAGTCGAGTTCAAATTTAATATGAGAGAAACCATGCGTGAATACAGTTGTTCAAAATTATTCCCGTTAACATTATTTTGTTTACGTTAAAAATTATTACAATGGATTGATTTAAAATGCAAATCTAACATCTGTTCTTCAAGATAAATATAGAGCAAACAATGATTATGTAAAAATATTAAATTATTTAAAATAAGTTGAGTAAAATGTTTTGAGACCGGCTCTGTAGCTAATAAAAAGCAGGTTGAAAAGCCTGTAAACTTGCAGATTTTTCACATGAAGACATTTTGTACTTTCTGTAAATTTTTGAACTAAGAATATTGTAATTAACATATACATAAAACACAAATTTGAACTACACCGTGGCAGTCTATGTAAAGCAACATCTGCTAAGTCACTCGATGACCAAAACATTCCTTTATAGCAAAAATAATCTCGAAATAAGGATATCAATGCTTGAAAGTACTGACCGAGCTTTTCCACAATGCCCAGTCTAGCACCTGTGTCTCCTGGTCTCCATTGTTCAGGTGCTTCTTTACTGGTGCATGACCCGTTATAATTCTCAGCTGATTCCTGTATAGCGTGAGCAATTCCTCTGTATGATTCAATTATAGCTCTTTTATTAAGAGTTTCCCATGCGTTTGTCGTGGAATGTTCACCCAGTAGTTTTTACGCTGCTCCCTGATCCAGTTCCTTACAGATCCTCGTACTACGGGTGATATACCAATAATCTCTCCTGGTTCAGACTGTGTGTCTTCCAATCCTCTTTCAGCAAGCTCATGAACTTTTTCATTGCTCTCGATACCCTGGTGATTTGGTACCCTGGTCAGCATGTGTTCCAGTCTTGCATCTTCGTAAGGGAGGTAGGAGTAATACTACTGCCTTTACTGCTGTGGAAGTATTTTTGATTGGTGCTTGGATACATTTTGGAACCAACAGCAGCTTAGGAACAACGTAAAGTCTTAGATACAAGACCGTTAATTTTTGATTGATAGGAACTTTTATGAAACAACTTTTTATTGTAATTAACATATACATAAAAGATACATTTGAACTACACCGTTGCAGGCTGTGTAAAGCAACATCTACTAAGTCACTCGATGACCAAAACATTCTTTTATCGCAAAAATAATCCCGAAATAAGGATATCAATGCTTGAAAGTACTTACCCACGTATGCTCGAGCTTTTCCACAACGCCCAGTCTAGCACCTGTGTCTCCTGGTCTCCATTGTTCAGGTGCTTCTTTACTGGTGCATGACCTGTTATAATTCTCAGCTGATTCCTGTATAGCGTGAGCAATTCCTCTGTATGATTCAATTATGGCTCTTTTATTAAGAGTTTCCCATGCGTTTGTCTTGGAATGTTTACCCAGTAGTTTTCACACTGCTCCCTGATCCAGTTCCTTTCAGATCCTTGTACTATGAGTGATATAGCAATATCTCCTGGTTCAGACTGTGTGTCTTCCAATCCTCTTTCACATGAACTTTTTCATTGCTTTCGATATCCTAGTGATTTGTTACCCTGGTCAGCATGTGTTCCAGTATTGCATCTTCGTGAGAGAGGTAGGTCTAATACTACTGCCTTTACTGCTGTGGAAGTATTTTTTCTTGGTGCTTGGTTACATTTTGGAACCAACAGCAGTTTAGGAACAACGTAAAGTCTTAGATACAAGACCGTTAATTTTTGATTGATAGGAACTTTTATGAAACAACTTTTTATTGTAACTAACATATACATAAAAGATAAATTTGAACTACACCGTTGCAGGATGTGTAAAGCAACATCTATTAAGTCACTCGATGACCAAATCATTCTTTTATCGCAAAAATAATCCCGAAATGAGGATATCAATGCTTGAAAGTACTGACCCACGTATGCTCGAGCTTTTCCACAACGCCCAGTCTGGCACCTGTGTCTCCATGCCTCCATTGGTCAGGTGCTTCTTTACTGGTGCATGACTCTTACGGCTCTTTTATTAAGAGTTTCCCATGCATTTGTCGTGGAATGTTTACCCAGTAGTTTTTACGCTGCTCCCTGTCTTCCAATCCTCTTTCAGCAAGCTCATGAACTTTTTCATTGCTCTCGATACTCCGATGATTTGGTACCCTGGTCAGCATGTGTTCCAGTCTTACATCTTCGTAAGGGAGGTAGGAGTAATACTACTGCCTTTACTGCTCTGGAAGTATGTTTGCTTGGTGCTTGGTGACGTTTTGGAACCAACAGCAGTTTAGGAACAACGTAAAGTCTTAGATACAAGACCGTTAATTTTTGAATGATAGGAACTTTTATGAAACAATTTTTTATTGTAATTAATATATACATAAAACACAAATTTGAACTACACCGTTGCAGTCTGTGTAAATCAACATTTACTAAGTCACTCGATGACCAAAACATTCCTTTCTAGCAAAAATAATCTCGAAATAAGGATATCAATGCTTGAAAGTACTGACCGAGCTTTTCCACAACGCCCAGTCTAGCACCTGTGTCTCCAGGCCTCCATTGTTCAGGTGCTTCTTTACTGGTGCATGACCTGTTATAATTATCAGCTGATTCCTGTATAGCGTGAGCAATTCCTCTGTATGATTCAATTATGGCTCTTTTATTAAGAGTTTCCCATGCGTTTGTCTTGGAATGTTTACCCAGTAGTTTTTACGCTGCTCCCTGATCCAGTTCCTTACAGATCCTTGTACTACGGGTGATATACCAATAATCTCTCCTGGTTCAGACTGTGTGTCTTCCAATCCTCTTTCAGCAAGATCATGTACTTTTTCATTGCTCTCGATACCCTAGTGATTTAGTACCCTGGTCAGCATGTGTTCCAGTCTTGCATCTTCGTACGGGAGGTAGGAGTAATACTACTGCCTTTACTGCTGTTTGAGTATTTTTTCTTGGTGCTTGGATACATTTTGGAACCAACAGCAGTTTAGGAACAACGTGAAGACCGTTAATTTTTTAAAACAATAACTAAATTTGTTAAACTTCTCATTCAAAAGTGTACGTATTTTTTCACGGTCAATTTCGCTATCACGACTACTATTGTGCACACTTTCACTTAAATTTTCATTAACATCATTCTTTTCATTGCAATTGCTTTCCCACGATCGTCGCATTGTTCAAAGAATGCTAAATAAGTTATTATTGACCCACTACTTCTACTATTAATTACTGAAAATTAACAATGAATCATCAAATCGTGAATAAACCAATAAATATTGTGATTAAAGCGCGAAGTTTCTAATCACAACAATTTGTCTTCATCTGTGAAATAGTTAATGAAGACTTGGTGTTAACCGGTCACAATTCAGTTCACAAGAAATCGGAAGCCATGGGACAGCACCAACAATTCTGAATAAATAACGCTTGTGTATGTGTGGTTCAGTTTTCTAGGCAAGATGTTTCTTGAACCGAAATTGTTATTAGAGCTGGAGACACTGAGAAATGAAGACAGTTGTTTGTAGCTGGGTTAAAGTAAATCTGATGTAGTAAAATGCTCTCCTGAATCTATGGAACGCCCACTTTGATACACTCCTTCTAAATTTAATGTGAAGCGATATATTTTCAATCCCATTTTCATTACTTTGGAACGAGTACACCTACAGCTCTTACATATTATACAGTTAACCCCTGGGAAAGTTCCTTCAGGTCAAAGTAATATTTTATTTTGCAACAAAAACTTAACTAACCGTTAGTTTCATAAAACATCTGTTTAAATTCCAAAGTTGACATTACAAACTCACTTGATATATTTAAACAAGGTACGTATTTGGAACGTTCCATTTCTTGTATCTGCAGAATAAAATACGGAGAAAGCAAAAAATTCCCAAGTACCTATTCATTTATATCTTAATGTCTTGATAAGTAATAGAAACGTTGATAGCTTTATTATACTTACGAGTTCTTTGTCTCATGGTTCTTGTCATATTTTATTACTTCTAATGTTCAATTTGTTACAAAAAGACGTTGTCACACCAACTCAGTAGCGGTAGTAAGAGAGAGTTGATAACTGTAACAAGAAATATTCAATTCCTATACAAGAATACCATTTAAAGATTTATTTTTTGTTTCAGGTGAGTCTTCATTCGTTATCCATATAGTAAGTTGACATTTAAATACGTTTCTTTGTTATTAAACAATGTGGCAGAGTGTGGAGTGCCGCAAACTTATATCTCCTCAATCCTTGGAGAGATCAGTCGGTGGATCAATTGAGACGCCACCATCTGCTTCCTCCAATGATGAGGCTGCGGTTGGTGCCATTGACAAGGTTTGATCACCTTTCTTCACGGCCGATCCAACTGGTTGTTTTGGTCTCTTTGTAGAGGCCATGGTGATCTTCGATTTCAGGACACCAGAACTCCTTATTTCCCGTTTCCTTGAAGAGACGTTAGCCGTCTTCATTATGGGAAGACCAGCTTTTGAAAAGCTGGTACCTTGGCTACGTGCTGGCGGTACACTCCCCACTGCCGCAGGAGGTTTTCCACTCGGCCCCGGGCCATGGATCTCTTCGAAGGACCCGGTTTTGTTGCCTGTTGGGAGGAGGACCGGGTTTTAGGGCGGAAAACAACCTGCCCAAAACCCAAGTATGGTTTAAAAAGCGCGATCATAGATCCATCGTCATGGCGAAGGTCCATCTTTGACCAGGGCCTGTAATTTCCATGTGTAGAACAGTCCTCTCCAAGGTTAACAGACCGTGGTTCATTTTCCTCAGTCTTGTGAGGACCTGTTCAGAGGTTAGCCCTCGTCAGGTATATAAGCCACACAGATGGAAGTTGGTCGCTTGTGACGCATTTCAGGAAGGCACCGTCCCATGGTTGAAGGGTATTGACTACGCCAGTCAACCACGAAATACTCTCCTGATTCACACAGATGACCTGTAGCCATCCAGGCCGGAATGTGCAGCTCTGGAACTGCACTTGTGGATCACCTTCCGGAATATCCTCTACAGCAGCCATAATGGCATACTGAAGAGATTCCAGTTGGTTGGTCGTTATGAAGGTTGTCGGATGTTCAAGATGTAGAGTTCCCACCTTGATGTCGGATACAGCCCTCTTGCGACTGATTCTGCTTCCGCTGCTCTAGAATTTGGTTTAAGGCGGATTGGTAAGGTACCCCACTCTTAAGGAGGCGACTGCGTCGCTTCCTAGCTGCACCACCTAGTTTCCTAGGTTTGCTCTTAGGAGTTGGAGAACTAAGGAGCTCTCGTTCCTGATCTGAAGTTACAGGGAGGTCAGTTGAAGCCGATAGCTCGACTTCCATCTTCTCTGTAGGTTCCAGATTTGTTATATGTTTTAAAGTATTTTTTAATGAAAAATATTGACGATGAAATGGAAAATATTGAAAGAAATGGACAAGAGTATTGGGAGCTAAGAGGTTTGGTAATGGTGTGCAGTTTATACGATGAAAATTGTGCAGAAGATGTTCGGTGAGATGAGCTAATTAAATTCACCTACCTAGGAAGCAGTATAATGAGTGATCGGTAGTAAATAAGTCATTAAATAGTTATTTGTGTATTTAGAGCGTAAAGTAACAGATTGCCGCTTTAGAAAGAATGTTGCCGCGCGACGCGGAGCGGAGCGCGGCGATATTTCGAAAGCGGCAATTTTACTTTACGCTCGAAAAACACACATAATATTTTCTACAGACGCCCTTTTAATAATTAATACAGTTTTTAATATTATCTTAGGTTATAATAGGAGTACTAGAAAAATCGTCATTTTCGCTATTCATCATGATTAACCTTAAAAAGATCTACTGACTAGGGATGTTAATAAATAATCGATTTTTATATAAATCGATTATTATTTTCTTATAATCGATTTTTAGTTATAGATTTTTATAGTAATATCAATTGATTTTATAAATTACGTGTTTAAATCGATTTTCGGAAACCGCTCCTACTATTTATTGACTATTTCTCAAAATTTTGACAATTATTGACCATTTTACAAAATTTTCACAATTATTTACCATTTTTGACAATGATTGACCATTTTGATTGTTTTTCAAAATTAGTGACCATTTTTCCAAATTTCTGATAATTTTTGACCATTTTTCAGAATGATGACAATTTTTAACCATTATTGACAGTTTTTGACAAGAATATTCCATTTTTAACAGTTGTTAACAATAATTGACAATTTTTGATAGTTTTTGACCATTTTTCAAAATTATTGACAATTATGGACCATTTTTCCAAATTTTTGACCATTTTTGACAATTATTGACCATATTTAAAAATTTTTGACAATTTTTGAAAAACTTTAACAATTTTTGACAATTATCAACTATTTTTCAAAATTTTGACAATTTTTAACAATAATTGTCCATTTTTGACAGGTTTTGACAATTCTTGACTACTTTTGACCATTTTTGATAGGTTTTTACAATTATTGGCCATTTTTCAAAAATTTTAACAATTTTTTGAAAAATTTGACCATTTTTCAAAATTATTGATCATTTTTAATAGTTTTTGACAATTATCGACCATTTTCAAAATTTTAACAATTTTTGACAATTATTGACCAATTTTGACAGTAATTGTCCGTTTTTGACAGTTTTTAAAAATAATTGACAATTTTTAACCATTTTTGATAGTTTTTGACCATTTTTCAAAATTTTAGACCATTTTTCCAAATTTTTTACCAATTTTGACAATTATTGACCATTTTTGACCATTTTTGACCATATTTCAAAAACTTTAACAATTTTTGACAATTATCAACAATTTTTCAAAATTTTTGACAATTTTTCAAAAGTATTGACCATTTTTAATAGTTTTTGACAATTATCGACCATTTTTCAAAATTTTAACAATTTCTGACAGTTATTGACCAATTTTGATAGTTTTCGATCATTTTTGATAGTTTTTGACAATTATTGACCATTTTCAAAATGATAACAATTTTTGACAATTATTGACCAATTTTGACAGTAATTGTCCATTTTTGACAGTTTTTAAAAATAATTGACAATTTTTAACCATTTTTGATAGTTTTTGACCATTTTTGACAATTTTTCAAAATTTTAGACCATTTTTCCAAATTTTTAACGATATTTGACAATTATTGACCATTTTTGACCATATTTCAAAAACTTCAACAATTTTTGACAATTAACAACAATTTTTCAAAATTTTTGACCATTTTTCAAAAGTATTGACCATTTTTAATAGTTTTTGACAATTATCGACCATTTTTCAAAATTTTAACAATTTTTCAAAATTTTAACAATTTTTCAAAATTTTAACAATTTTTGACAGTTATTGACCAATTTTGATAGTTTTCAATCATTTTTGACAATTTTCATGTAATTTTATTTAATTTTTAATCTGATAAATTGTTAATTATCCACCAATTGAGTTAATTCGGAGGGCGTGGTTTGATTAAATAAGCGAGCGAAAAAGATTCCTTTTTTGCGCTAGAGCGCAAAGTAACAATCCTCGGCATTTGTCGACTTTACGATTTCATTTGAATATAGTATTTAGTCATTTTACGCGCGACTGTAGAAAAAGTATATTATCACAAGAAAATTAATACAAGTATTTTGTCAAAATAGATCGCTACTGACTCTCTGATTAAACATATTCCTATTTATTCAAGTATAAAGCAGATTGAAAGTCTTCTTTTTAATGTAACGAAGTCATTAACGAAGTAAATAACGAACAAATAATACAAAGATTCTCATTCGTTTTTGGGTAGAAACAAAACCGTGTTCCCTATAATGACTTTGTAGCTTTGAAAATGTAAAAAAGCACGATCATTTATCTTGCCAAAACATTATTGTTGGGAGCGTTCATTAGCAAACATTTTTTTAGTATTTAATTTGGGAAGGGTATCGTTAAATTTGAACTGGGATTTTTTGGACCCCTAATTTATTTTAGAGATGGAACTGACCGCGTCTTAAATATCTCAGGTGTAATCTATTGTATATAATTTAGAAGCTTGTGATGCGAACTAAAAGTATTTTTAATGAATTCTAATAATTAATAAAAACAGATACTAATATTACACAAGTCATTGCAAAAACATTGTCTATTTAACTTTCCATGTCCGTGCTGCTCATCCATCCATTCCTCCTCCCCCCTCAACTTTATCTCCACCATGTTCTCCCAATACACCACCTCCCCCAGTTTTCTCTCCAACTTTTTCAGCACTTCCTCGTACCTCCAGCATCTAAACTCATGCCCCACATCATCCTCTCGCACACTCCAGTCTCGCTTTTCCCAATCGCTCCTTTTAGCGCGCCCTCATACTCCTCCCACCTTCTCTCCATCCATTCCTGTACTTCCTCTCTAATCGCACCCCTCCAGACATTTCGATTTCCTAACCTCACTTATTTCACACTCGGACAACGAACTGTCGAAAGAGCTAGCAACTAATAAAACACCATAGAAACTCGAAGTATATTCAAGGCTTATGATTGGTTGGTATTATTCTGCCGCTAGACGTTTGGTACAAAAGGAACACTAACGCCCTCTTTATCTAGACTCCATGCTTTTACCATACATAGAACTTTTCTAAAGGTGTTTGAAAAATAATGTCAAATTTAAAGGGTGGAAAGAATATAAACAAATTGTAATTTATACAACGAGGGCGTAAAGTGGTACTTTTTTTCACTTTATGCATATGTTGCATACAATATTTTTTCGACAGTCCTTCGATTCGATTTTTCTGATATAACACAGTTGATTGTTAAAAATAACGGTTACTTATATAGAAACTCGCATCTTTATTTGGAATCAGGTAGATTACACGAATCCTTTCTTAACGAGTTTAAAATAATCAGTACACACCTGAAAAAAAATGATTTCTTTGTTCCATGTTGTACAGGTCTTTGTTCAAACAAAATGGCATTAAAAAAAACAAGCTAGAGTAGTTATTAAGTTTAGCATTAAAAAAATAAAATCCGCATTCGAATGCAGTAATTACTTTCTGTTCAGTAACGGACCGAGTCATTAAAATGTGATAAACTGAAACTGAAGGAGGCGGAGGCCAATAACATAAAATCATATTTAAAAAAAAATCAAATGGCAAAGACTTCCTACAATAAAGACTTTCAAGCAAGTCAAAATCATTATCCGACGTTACTAATTTTTTTTTAAATATGTCACGTGATATTAATAATCTATCAAAGTATCCAATAGTACATAAACAAAGAACAAGAAATTGTGCCTTTACACTTTTTAGCAAATTCTAAGAAACCAGTGATTCTCATTAGATCGAGTTAACCATACTTAATAGCCATAAATAAATGTTAACTGTTCTGTATTTATTCCAGCAAAATAAAAATAAATTCTGTCATGATTTTATATTCACAAAATAAAATAAAAACCAGCGATCGTAATCTCAAGTTAAGCTTCATTGATAATCTAGTCGCTTATAATATTAAATAGTTCTTTCACATTTTACAGGAAATACCATCTTTTACTTTACAGTTGGATATAAGATTTACGATATCGTTATGGTTCACGCTCCGTATATTTTATTTATAATATTTCTCTTTCAAATAACAGCCTCCGAAGAGTGCGTTTGTCAACTAGAGGATACGGTTGCGAAGGAATCTTGTCAAAACACGACGTGAATGTTAAATTACTGAAACGTTCGTGACTGTCTTCCCTTATTTCTCAGAAATAATTTAGAACAAAAAGTTTTTAACGCTTCCTTTTCCGTGAATAATATGAATATTTTTAATCAGATAGTTGAGTGAAAAGCACGACAAATCAATTGAAAATATATATAGATCGAATGAGTCCGAATACAATCAGAATACTCGTGAATTTCCTTGATTAGTTTCCATTTGAAAAATAACTAATGCTCTGATCCATAGTAAAATATTGAACCCGGAGCTGAATCAACGAATGAAACTTCTATTGAACAACCGGCCCTTAAGCCTCTTTCACACTTACGGCAACGGTGCCGTGTGTATCTTGGTTTGTGTTCACACGGTAGTAGACGGCGCACAGTTTTTGTATTAAGTGCACCAGGATGGATAAAAGACAAATTCTCTACTTGAAAACAAACAGTTGGTGGGCGAATTTGTAACATTGTTCCATGAGATACGAGAAGTTAGTTCAAAATTTTTTAATTACTTTCGAATGTCTGTTCGATGAGTTATGCACAAAATTGCAGAATGATTTACAAAAAAGAGGACACGTAAATGCGAAGTTGTATTCCTCCAATGGAGATGGTTACGGTTACACACAGGTAAGTAAAGAGAACTTCAAATTTTACCATCATCCCGCCTCCAGAGCCTTTGGAACCATTTGAAACGAATCTACCCTGAGTAGGGGAAAGTGTCCTATAATGACATACTTTTTATTAAAAAAAACAACAGACGGCACGCGGTACGTGTGCACACTTGTCTGTTTTTATGTTGCCGCACATGGCTGCGGCACCGTGCCGTACATGGCTGCGGCACCGTGCCGTACATGGCTGCGGCACCGTGCCGTACATGGCTGCGGCACCGTGCCGTACATGGCTGCGGCACCGTGCCGTTGCAGTCATTCGGCATCAAACCGTCGTGTGTGACAGCTTGCATTTAAGACAATTTGCTACCATTACATACGGCACCGTTGCCGTACACGGTCACGTTAAGAAAGCGGTAAGTGTGAAAGAGGGCTTAGTCGAACTAATGTTTTAAAATAACGGAGGCTTTTCTGATTTGCCCATCCGGTACCAAAATCAATATTTTTTTCAATTTTCACGATGTAGGTAATATATTGATAACCTTTCTAATTATATTTGTGTATTATTATTATCGTGATGGGTTAATAAGTTTATGGTTCATTATTAATCTTAATCTTTTCACGATTTGGTGAGAGTTTGTTTAAATAAACGGTTTATTGGTGATTAATAATATTGCCTGTTTAAAATGAGGACATAAAATATGTATGAATTATCAATAAAATTGAATTATCGTCTTCTATTTATGTGAACGGATATTAGTATTTAATAAATAATCATAATAGAAATACCTGTATTATATTTATTAGCATTGTTTAAGAGGTACAGCAAATGTAACTGTAAATTTATATTACATTATTTTTAGGATCAATAATCTGTAAGTGATGCTGTTTTAACTGTCACATTCACCTTGTGTATAGTTTTGTGAGAATATTACCACTAGAAATTGAAATAAACTTTATAATTTAGAACAATAAAAAAATTACAAGCTGCAAATTTAATTCCACCCAAGCTTGGTAAAAAAACAATAATAACAACCACAATAAAAATTCTAAAATTGAATTATAACTGCATTATTTCTTTAAATTTTTGTTTTCGAACTAAAACCACAAAATAATAAACAAGACAAGTTTCCGGATTACTTTTTAGAAACCCATTTAACAAATAAATCAGAGTTTTTGTTTCATACTTTGAAAAAATGCAACTATAGACCTTGATGGAACCGATAATCATTTCATTAGCATTTCATCAACTCAGTGTTATAAGGACTAAATTCCAATATTAATATTAACAAGAGAGAGTGTAAAGTATCGAAAACGTGATTGAAGATGTTCACAAAAAAAAAGATCACCACGACGCGCGACGAATGTAAATTAACTGAACAAAAAAGCACAGTTAGAAAAGGCTGATTCATGTTGGAAAGAAGCAAATAAGAAATTAAATGGAAATACACAAAAATTCGGTAAGATAAGAGAAAATAGTTATGTTTTTTAAGAACAAAAATATTCTACTTAAAATTCAATACACTTTCGCTTGCGTTAAAACTATAATAAAGTACATCCTAAACATGCATTGTCGATTAGTGCTTAATTAGAGCTGTTGGAGATTCTCTTTCTTCAGTTCACTGAATAGGGCAAGTCCAAACAATTGCGTTTATCCTCAGAGCGAATTGCAGTTGCCGCAGTTTGCGCAGTTACAAAGTCGCTTCTCCTTTTGACTTCCTTCATCTAACATATTATAGCTTAGCTCTTCTTTTAGTAATCCTAATCCTCCCTATTAGGTTCCATGCCATACCCTCCCATTTCAAAATATGTGTCCCTCCCTCTGGGCCCATACAGAACCAGTGCCGATGTCTTCTCTGGTGCTAACTCCATCCCTTTTTCCCTAATCTGCAAATGAACCCTATTTGTTTCCGTTGCTACTATTGCTACGTCGTCGGCTAAGCCAACAACTTCCACTCCCTCCGGTAGCTTCAATCTCATCAGAGGATCATAAAATATATTCCACAGGGTCGGCCCCAGCACCGATCCCTGCAGAATACCCGCCGTGACTTCGTAATGATCCCCCCACCCATCATTATCCTTCTCCCTTGAAAATATCTCGTTAATACCCGCAGATGATATCGAGGTATCCTTAAACTTCTCAACTCGCTCAGGATGTGCATAATCGGTACGGTATTGTACGCATTCTTAACATCTACCGTGAGCATCACGCACCATCTCTCCCTTTCCATTCCTAACCTTGTAGCAGCTGCTCTCCTCATTTTCCTTCCTTTCCTTTCGCCACTATTTCTCACAGCTTTCTCCAGTCTCCCTCTAATCAGGTGCTCATATAGTTTCGCCACACTATTCGTGTTTCGCCTATATGATGAAATTTCCCCTTCCAGCCTTCCTGATTTCGGAATCAAAACTAGCCTAGCCAGTTTCCAGCCCAGTGGAAACTCGCCTCTTATAATCAGGTCATTCATCATATCCCCGACTCTTCTTAAGTGATTTTATTTACAATTTTCTTTTTTAACAATTTTTCTCGAAATCATTTTTTAAGGACAATGAAACCTACAATTGAGTGGACTTGTAATCCCGGGATAGCAAAAACCTTTCGGGATTGCAATCCCTATTTTTGACAGATGACCTCCAATAGTTTATAGGCAACTTATATACTTCAAGGATCTTGGTGCAAGCTGGCATCCGAGTTGGCCTACTCAGTTACTGCAGTGCAGCTACAGGCACCATGTAATCGCGTCATATAAGTAGCTGCGAGTTACTACAGCATTTTTTGTTTCGACTCACCACTCGCCTTTCTCATGTCACTATCTGCACTTCTGTAACCGAGTCAAGTTACTTGTCTGGAGCAGTGACTACTGTCAGATCAGCAGCTCGCATTGTGTATACTCCTGCATAATTTAACAATCTACGCAAAACATACGTTTAAGAGTACCAAAGGAGTGAGAGGGTTCTACTCAAAAAACATTGATTATAGGTACCCTCCAGTAGCCAAGTTTCCCAACACTGAAGAGCTGCAGTCGCTTGATGAAGACGCCTGCAAGCCTGCTTTCTCATTATAACCATACGCTGATACTAGGACTCCAAATCCCTGCATCGTAAAGTACCTATCGCTTGTACCTGCCATGAAGGCACACACTCCGTTAACCCAGGGACTCTGCCAGATGGTTCTGTTGCCCACCATCACCACGTGGAGGTGCCTTGGATAGAGGCACAAGCAATCAAGTCTTTAAAGGTCACAAGCAGGAGTGGAAAAACAAAAAATGCAAGTTAAAGATGAGTCCAAAGACGAAAGTTTCAAGAATTAAGATTACTTGCCTAGTAGGCTAGTAGCAAAACAAAAATCTACTTACAGTCGCATTTTTTAAAATTCTTTCTATTTTTTCAAGTTCTAAAGGGTTAATGAGCTAAAAAAATTAAGATGCGATTCAAGATATAGCTAGTGCCTTTTTTCGCAACGAGTGCGCAAAAGTAATTCACGCATGAGTATCATACAATGTTTTATCTACGACCAATTATATATTACACAACCTCTATTTTTAATAATTGTGTTTGAATTATTGCCTACCTTCATCATAAGAAATTCATTATCTGGCGCTTCATTTATAAAATCCAAAATCTGTTCCCTTGTGAAAATTTTTGATTTTCTTTGGTTTATGGCTCTCTGATTGTCGTTTTATGAAGGTAATAAGTTTACGAAACTGTTTAAATTTAAATTTATGGTAGTTTTCAACATTGAATAATGGGACCATAACGTTGATGATTTCCATTGACTTTTCCGAGAAATATGCAATAAGAACATTTTCCGTCTAATCTTTAATTTTTTTAGTGTTACACCAATCCAAAAAAAAGGTGAGCGGTCGTCGGACCGCCGACAGAAGCTTGTTTCTTATTCACAATAAAATGACCATTTTTCCAAAATTTTGACGATTTTTAGAAAATTTTGACAATTATTGACAATTATTGATCATTTTTTACAATTTTTCAAAATTTTTGACCATTTTAGAACATTTTTCCAAATTTTAACAATTAATGACCATTTTTCCAAATTTTAACAATTATTGACCATTTTTGATAATTTTTGAGCATTTTTGACAGGTTCTGACAATTATTGACCATTTTTAACAATTTTTGACGATTTTCCAAAATTTTGACAATTTTTAACAATGATTGGCCATTTTTTACAGATTTTTTATAATTATTGACCATTTTTGCAAGATTTTGACAATTTTTCAAAAATTTTGACAATTTTTCAAAAATTTTGACAATTTTTTACCATTTTTGACAATTATTGACTAATTTTGACAGTTTTGACAATTTTTCAAAAATTTTGACCATTTTTGACCATTTTTTCAAATCTTAACAATTATTGACCATTTTTGACAATTATTGATCATTTTTGACAATTTTTAAAAAATTTTGACCATTTTAGACCATTTTTTCAAATTTCAACAATTATTCACCATTTTTGAGCATTTATGACAGGTTCTGACAATTATTGACCATTTTTGACAATTTTTCAAAAATTTTGAGAATTTTTAACAATTATTGACCATTTTTGACAGTTTTTTATAATTATTGACCATTTTTTCAAAATATTGACAATTTTTGACCATTTTTCCAAATTTTTACAATTATTGACCATTTTTCCAAATTTTTACAATTATTGACCATTTTTGACAGTTTCTTACCATTATTGACTATTTTTAACAATTTTTCAAAAATTTTGACAATTTTCAACAATTATTGACCATTTTTGACAGTTTTTATGATTATTGACCATTTTTGACAACTTTCAAAAATTTTGTCAATTATTGACTATTTTTGACCATTTTTGACAACTTTCAAAAATTTTGACAATTATTGACTATTTTTAACCATTTTTCAAAATATTTAACAATTTTTGACAATTTTCAACATTTTTGACCATTTTTGAAAGTTTTTGGCAATTTTTGACAGATTCTGACAATTATTGACCATTCACACTTCTTAATGACAGTACAAAATTATTACAATTACAGAACCTTTGACAGAAAACATAACACACAATTATCTAAGGTAACTTAATAAATATACAAATAAAAAAGAGTGTTATAATGATTATCCCATTTAAAAAGCATTGTACTTTTTCGCAGTCTTTTGGGTGTTATAATGAAACCTCCATTTAAAAAGCATTGTTCTTTTTCGTATGCTTTAGACGTATGTATAAAATGTAATATCACGTAGATATTTATATGAGTTTGTAAATGCTTAATTTTAATGGTGGTCGTAGATAAAATTTTTTATATCACTAAAACTGCCGATTTCCGTCGATTTTTCGGGTTTTTAAAGTTTTCGCGATATTTTGAGGGTGTATATGTCAAACTGAAGTGAGAGGGTCGAAATACGCACCCTTAGCAGAGACACAAAATTGCTAATAGATTTTTACTTAAAATACAGAAAAAACTCGCGCACAAAATAAAGAAAAAACCAAAAAGAAATAACAGAATAAAGTTGGGTTAGGTGAACTCCCAATGGATTAAAGTGTAGACAAACGACAAACCCGGCGTCAATTGTTTTTTGTTTTATACGTAAACATTTTATTATATTTTTTTAAATTGACCTTCATCAATGTGAAATGGATTGCTCTGATCCCTGAAATTTCTCTAAAAAATTCTGACTCGATCACTAGGAAAATATAAGATTTTATACTATATTTACAATTTTTAGTATATTTTTATACATACTCATTGTGTATTTCATTAATTTCATGATCTAAGAAAATGTTCATAATCCACGGATCCATCTTCCTACCACCACACTTCTACCTTTCTCTGACAGTTGCTAATGTTAACAATCACAAATATTGTGGTTGCTCAGAAACAACTATAAATTAAATTTCGTAACCATTGGTTGCCTCTACAGAATACCAATTGAAGGCAACCACTGACCTTGTTCTAAACCACTTGCTCAGTAGCAACTTTGCGATACAGAATAGGGCCGCATATACTTGTATTACTTGTAAAATAACGTATTTGTATATCAGATCTTTAATCAACTTGTCGTAAAGTTAGCTACCGGAATAGCTTCACTTTTAGGGAAATAAAACCGCAATAAAAGGAAGATCTTGCACTCATTTCCATTTGACCAGAACCTCCACGAGATATATTCCCGGGCTTAGAATTTTATTATTATTAAACAAATAAGACCCGCCTCAACTTAATAGAACAAGTAAGCCTTGTTCATGTTCATCCTTCAATAAACATGAATACATCTCTTGTCTACAGTTAATGATACGGCATAAATCTGATTCCGAATAAACTATGTGAACTGTATCTTTGGCGAAATACGATTTACGTCAAATATTGCGGTTTGAAATGGATTTCGCAGAAAATTGAATTCTCTATTTCTTAAATCAATATCAGTCAATTTATCTACGACTACTGATAGTTGAAAGCAAGAAAGGTTAAACAAAGTCACTAACTTTACTTTTGGAATTTTCTACATCGGAATATAACCAAAGAAAGCCATCATTTTATATCTATATAGGATACTTTTAATATTAATTCAATCAGTTCATGTTTAGTTGATTTATCACCCAATCTCTTCGCTGAAAGTTACATCTAAAGCCTTTAAAATACTTAAAGCAGCACTGAGAAAGAAGCTTTCCTTATTTCCTTATACTTTGAGCTATGACGATTTAAATTCATTATACAGTCGCTGACACTACCATTACACCAACACTTTACGTTTCGATAACCAAGTCACTTCTTCAGAAACTGAATGCAAACTAGAGCTTGAATAGATGAGGCTTTTACTTGATGAAGATTCATACTGAACGATGAAATAAAACAATATAATTTGTTATATTTGAGCTAACGTTCAAGTTAAACTCATTATACTCATTATACCTTCACTCGTTTGATAAAGCTACTGTGTTACCGAAACGCGCCACAAGTTTAAATTGAACGTTAGTTCAAATATAATGAAGTTTTAGACAAATTATATTGTTTTATTTCATCGCTAACTAGAGCAATAAATAAAAGCATAATGTAACAAATTTTCGTGTTTAATTTTGGGAGAATTCACAAGTGTACCTCTCAGTACAGTCGTACTTCTTAGTTGATGACATCGTACTTTATTCGAAACAGGCGTGAAGGCATATTAGTGGTGAATTTTTTCATCTTTCTGGTTCCACGTCTAGTGTTAGTTCAAGGCAAATATCCCGTCGAGTTGTAACTTTCCTGTTCTGGAAATTGCAGACGTCTGAATGGAATGGACGAGTCAGAAGGGAGCGGAACTTGATTGCAGCGCCACCTATCGAGACCAATTGGGAATCTTTTTATGCAGGTACTCACAAAAACCCACACACAAAAATTATCCCATTTTTCGACTTCTTACACGATACCTCAAATGGTTCAGGTGAGATAGAAGTACCATATGCACTTTTATGCCCTGGCACCCACAAAAAAGTTACTTTGTTCTGTCTAGTCATTTTATGATGATGTATGTAAATTGAGGTGACATTCACTGAGACCTAAAAGATCTATTGTGCCCCCTTACTTCTACTTAGTTCCTGAAGAAAGTGTCAGAGACTAGTAGCTCCTTTAGTTCTATTTCCCGGAGGAATTTTAGGATATCTTCTTCCATACCACAGAATCTACATTCTTCTTCCTCCACTATTTTGAGCTTTTTCAGGTGACCATTCAAGCGACAATGTCCCGTTAGGATCCTTTCTTCGGCTTTACCTATTTCTTCCAATATTACATTGGAGCTGATACCGCAAAAGGGTTCCGGCCCCCAAAAGGGTGTTTCAGTCCCCTTCTTTGCTTTCCTTCTATCCCAGTGTATCCTGAAATCTACAATAAGGTTACTATATTGTCCACACCATTTTGGAACTGATAACACAAGAGCTCAGTGCTTTAATGTTTGCTTGACTATCCGACATTATGATAATCCTTTGCCTTCTATATCCTTTATCAATATTGAACTGGACACACTTTCTTATGGCGTGAATTTCCACTTGAAAGATACTTGGGGATTTTCCCAAGCTTTCAGAGTGTTTGGTTCCAAGCCCAGCTCCTTCTATTGCTTTTGAGCCGTCTGTGTACCATTGAATGACATTCTGTCCAAGTCTGGTAATGGTATTTGGATCAAATTCCTTTTTATTGCTCAATTCCGTAACGAATTTCTTTGAAAAGTTATACTTTTTCATCATACCATCTTGTGGCATGTTCCAGGTTTTCTGATTTCTAAGAAGTAAGGAGGTGGTTTTTTTTAAAGTTTCCCTCTCTACTTAGTATGTATCTTGTTCTTTCTGCAACACTTTCTACCACCATATGTAGCAGTGTGAGGTAGAGAATAGCTTCGATGGCTGACGTTGAGCATGTTCTCATTGCTCCTGTAATGCACATACAGGCTAGTCTTTGAGTTTTGGAGAGGTTTTCTCTCGTTGTCAATAAGCTAGTTTTACTACTCCATGCAATGGCTCCATAAGTGATAATTGGCACTGTACATCCAGCTCAGGATTTTTGGGTTACATCCCCAATTTATCCCCGCCAGATTCCTGCACAACATTAGAGCCATTTTTGCTTTGTATATAATCTCCTTTTCGTGTTTTTTCCACAGGAGTTTACCGTCTAGAATCAAACCTAGTTACTTGACTTCTCTTCTCCATTCAACCTCGCTCCAATAAAGTTTAATGGTTTTGAGGTTGAGCGTTATTTTTTTAGTGAAGGCTATTAAGATGGTTTTGGTGGACTTGCCTACACCAGCTATTTGTGTAGTTCATACCCTTTTGTACGATGTCACAAAGGGTATTTTTGAATTTTCTCCTGTTCGGCATATCATTGGCAGGATATTCCGAGATCAGTCAAACCACACGGGAGTTCGTCAACCTTCAGGCTCCACATTAATGGTGATGCTGCTTCTCCCTGTGGACATCCTCTGGTTGTCTTTGCTCGTCCTCGTCTCTTTAGATGTTGTGCTGACTACACCTCTTGTATTTAATGCTCTTTTGACAGCCTCATGAGGAGTATTGTCAAAAGCTCCTTCTATATCCAAAAAGGCGCATACTACGGCTTCTTGGTTGTCTAGAGCACCTCGGATATCCTCCGTCAGTTGAACCAGTGCAGTCTCCGTAGAGCCCGGTAAGCATGCTGATGCAGGTGGAGAGGTAGTTTCTCTAGGATTTTCGCTCTAATATAATTGTCAATAGCTTTTTCTATCGTTTTGAGCACAAACGATGTTAGGCTAATTGGTCTGAAGGATTTGGGGTTTGTTGTGTCCCTTTTTCCAGCTTTTGGAATGAAAGTTACTATTGCTCTTCTCCATGCTTCTGGTATATAACCCAGTTCTAAGCTGCTTCGACTGATCCTAACCAAATGTGGTAGAATTTCGTTTTGTCCTTGCTGGAGCAATGCTGGGGAAATTCTATCGGCTCCCGGTGCCTTGAAAGGTGAAAAGGTCTTCATAGCCCATTTTAACCTTTCGTTACTACAAATGTGCCTAGCCATTGTAGTACTTTCTAGTCTAGTCTTATTCTATTGAAAAATTAAACCAAAAGAATACTATATCTAACGGTTTTTGATAAATGCAATATAATAGTTGTAATTGTCCTTTTATAACCGCCAAGCAAATCAAGTTAATATCACCGTATAACGACTTGAAGAAGCGGATCTAGTTAGAATGTAAACGGTTTTTTATGTTGTGCATAACTGGGTGGTTTGTTGCTTGTTAGAAAATATTATTTCGGTTCACTGGAATTGGGTCAACTATAGACTGGTTTTGTTTTTAAGTCTCGTTACTCGTTAGTTTACCGCCACACAGGCCTTACAGCTTATAACGTTTCTTATCAAACTTAATGTCGTTGAAAAAACTATTAATTACATTATTAAAGCTTCTCTTTTTGGAATACATGTTCCGGTTGATTGGGATTCGAATTTATTTAGAAGTTTTTGTTTCACATAAACTACTCAGAGTGGACTATTCGTTTCTATAAACTTTACTGCCAATTCTGTTATTGTTTATTACATTTTCGATTACTTGTATACTATAAAATGCCAAAGATATCGTGGACCAATTATGTGGAACAATTTGAAGCGGCTTCAAGTGCGATTAATTGGTCTGTCAAAGAAAAAGCATCGCACTTCAGGGAAATACCTTTGATGTTCATTAAACAATAGCCATTGAAGAGACTGATGATGTTGAGCAGCTGAAGAAAAGGCTAGTCATACGGTATGAGCATGAACATTTAGAACACCTGAAGAATGTGTTTGGGTATCCAAGCCTTTATGAAGGGACTACGTGACCACGAGATGCAAAGAACGCTTTGTTCAGCCCATCCCAAAACATTGATTGCAGCTCTTGAATACGAAGCGACCACTCTGTCTACTGGTTACAATAAAGTGAGGACGATACAGAAAGAAGCAGACCAAATAAAACTGGTACAACTTATCTCAAGCTACCACTTCAAAAAAGTACTTTCACGTGAAGTATTAGTATATGTCAAAAAGCTCACTGGTCGATGGTCCAATCAAATTGTCAGTCCAATCATTCAATTTTCGTTGGTACTATCGAAGCCTCCGACTGGTGGTGCCGAACTAATCAATCAAGTAGTTTTGGTATTCTGTGATACTAGTTACAATTGTAATTTGTAACAGTTATGGTCATGTTATTTCTATCGTCTGATGCCGCCTCTACAGTATTCACATGTATTAAACAATAAAGATATCATTTGATAAAGCTAGTATGTTGGATAAACGTGTCATAATTTTAAATTGAACATACTATACAGAGTGTCCAGAAACTCTCCTGCCAAACTGAAATTACAGTTACTAGAGGTGATGTTAAGTCGATTTAGCTCAAATTACCTTCATCCGAAAATGCTTCCTAAGGGAGCTAGAGCCCTTTGAAGAAGACGTCCTCATATGAACTCGGTTTGTAAACTGTTTATTGATTATACCAAGTTTGAATATTTTAAGTAACGGTATTTTTGATTAATTTGAAGAAAACTCATATGAGGACGTCTTCTTCAAAGGGCTGTAGCTCCCTTAGGAAGCATTTTCGGATTAAGGTAATTTGAGCTAAATCGACTTAACATCACCTCTAGTAACTGTAGTTTCCCTTTGGCAGGAGAGTTTCTGGACACAGGGGGTGCCATTTGAAAATAGAAAGTGAGGGGTTGCTGCTAAAGGACTGTTAAGTGATAGGTCATTAGGAAGGAAGTTTGATTCCGTTCACAACCGTTTTTACAGTATTGGATTATCTCTTAATTTAAACGATAACTTGGGACACGGTGTATAGTGGAGATGTGTCAATAAAATAATGTTTGTGGTATTAACATATGTCGTTAAGAACAATTTGAAAATTGGTTTATAGACGGTCAGTTTGGCTGTTACGGACAATTAGATTGGTTTACAGACGGTGTTATCCTATATTTTATTCAAAAATTCCAATGACGTTCGTCTAATAAAACTATAACTTTCAACATTCCATTACCGATGGTAAAAGAAGCACTTTATTATTTATTACGGATACAACCATAAAGTTTTGTCACCACTGTCGTAAACTACGTCTTAACTTTCTGGAAGCCTTACCCCCTGATGCTAGCTAGTCATATTACAGTCGACGTTAAGTAATAAAATAAATCAATAAAATGTCTAGGTAGATATCCTGCTTGCACTTTAATGTCACATAGTTTATTAAATATTTAGGTATTTATTTTATCCTTACAACTTTTCATTAAACTCATAATAAAATTTTCAAATTTAAATTGGAAATATAAAGGAAATCTCAAGATACATCCAAATATAATTTTTGAAATTTCATTCAGCGACAACTTTGTGTTAGAACCCAAGTCACTATTAGGCATGCCGGATAAGACTTTATTTGTATCTAAATACAGGAAACTGTATCGATAACGACAACCAATAAATTTTATTGTAGGCCAGACTATTTTAATTCCTTCATCAGTTGCCAATGACTAACCTTGAACCCTTTCTGTCCATACCTGTCATGATATTACCATTTTGATAGGATTCATGACATTGTCAGTTATGTCACAAAGTTGTCAATAATTTTATTTATTTTTTATAAAATGGATAAGCTACTTCGCCCCAATCGATTAGATATAGATGATACACTTGGAAACGCAGGTCAACTTTGGAATCATTGGTACAGATCGTTCGTGAATTTTCTGGAAGCGGCAGATGCGAAGGACAATAAGAAGAAGCTGAATCTACTAATAAACTACGTGAGTCCAGTCGTTTTTGAGTACATTAGTGAGAGTACAACGTATGAAGATGCCATAAAAATCCTTGAAAGCCTCTACGTAAAGCCCAAAAATGAAATATTTTATCGACATTCTCTCTCATCAAGAAGACAGTTAGTAGGTGAGTCAATTGACCAATATTTACAAATTTTGAAGCAAATGAGCAAAGACTGCAACTTTAAAGCTGTTACGGCCGAACAGAATAGAGACGATTTCATTCGAGACTCGTTAAGTTCACTGCAAATTAGACAGCGGCTTCTAGAGCACTCTTCTTTGAGCTTAACCAAAGCGTTTGATACTGCGAGAGCGTTAGAAATAGCCAAGCAACATGCTGAATCATATTCATCAACTTTTGATTCAAGTGTTGCCGTTTTACAAAACGCAGAACCGTCACAAGATTCTGAAAATTCATCAAGCAGCTGCTGCATCTCTTCAGAAATGTTTCTTTTGTGGCAGAAATAGACACCTGCGCGAACACTGTCCTGCTAAAAATGCAATTTGCCATTCCTGCAATAAAAGAGGTCATTTTTCAACTGTGTGTAGATCAAGTAACACCAGGAGAACTCAGAAAACATCTGCTACTATTCTGACTACGATTTCTGCTGTTTCTCCTAGTTGTTTATCCAAATCTATTATTCAAATTAAAATAAACAACATAATCACAGAGATGCACTAGTCGATACAGGAAATTCTGATAGCTATATTTCAAGTAAAATTGTTGCCAGTAGAAATATTTGTGTCATTCCATCAAGAATTAATGTTAAAATGGCTTCAACATCTCTCACGTCGCAAGTTCTTGGATATTGTATTGTACGCCTACAAATTTTGGATAGCATTTATTCAAATGTAAAGCTTTTAGTCCTTGATGAACTCTGCACTGAAGCAATCATTGGTCATGATATTCTGAAGCAACATTCCCGACTCGAAATTCTCTTCGGAGGTGACAAATCTACCCTATCAATATGCAATTTAGCAGTAGCAAATGTTGAACCGTTCAGTTTATTTTCAAATTTAACGTTTAATTGCAAACCAATCGCAATAAAATCACAACTTCAGACCTCAACTTTATTGAACAAGAAATCAAACATTTTCTAAAAGAAAAGATCATAGAACCCAGTATCTCCCCCTGGCGAGCTCAACCTCTGGTAACTTCAAGTGAAAACCACAAGAAACGTATGTGTATTGACTATTCTCAAACCATAAATAAATATACATTATTGGATGCATACCCATTGCCACGGATAGAAGACATTGTACAGCAAATTTCGAAATATTCCGTTTTTAGTACAATTGATCTCCGTAGTGCCTATTACCAAATTCCAATTAAAGATGAAGAAAAGATCTACACTGCATTTGAAGCTTGTGGAAACTTGTACCAATTTACTCGAATTCCGTTTGGGTGTTACCAATGGAGTCGCTTGTTTCCAACGAACCGTCGACAGCATCATCAAGAAAGAAAATCTTGAAAGCGTCTATACTTATCTGGATGACGTCACTGTTTGCGGTAACTCACAAGAAGAACATGATCAAAATTTACAAAAATTTTTAGATGTCATTAAGAAGTACCGTTTAACAATTAATTAAACAAAATCAAGATTTTCCCTCAAATCGATTTGCATTCTTGGGTATTTAATATGCAACAAAACTATGAAGCCGGACCCAGAACGACTTAAGCCTCTCCTGAATTTACCAGTACCTGATACTACAACTTCTCTTCGAAGAATTCTAGGAATGTTTGCACACTACTCTAAATGGGTTCCTAAATTTTCCGAAAAAATTCAGCCGCTAGCACACAGCACAAGTTTTCCATTGTCTGAGAAAGCAATTTCGGCATTTAGACAGCTCAAACAAGACATAGCTAACTCTTCGGTTTCTTCAATTGATGACGACGCTGTGTTAACTGTTGAAACCGATGCCTCGGAGTTTGCAATAGCTGCTCAATGATCCCAATCAGGAAGACCAGTCTCATTTTTCTCAAGAACCTTGTCCTCTCAGGAACAAAAGCATTCGTCAGTTGAAAAAGAAGCGTACGCAATAGTAGAAGCACTGAAAAAGTGGCGACATTTTTTAATTGGCAGACATTTTCAGCTCATTACGGATCAGAAGTCAGTGGCATTTATGTTTTAACAACAAGTCTTCGTCAAAAATCAAAAATGAGAAAATTCAACGTTGGCGTTTGGAATTGTCATGCTACAAGTATGATATCGTTTACAGGCCAGGAAGTCAAAACACGGTAGCTGATGCATTTTCCCGTATTACTTCTGCAACTATGTCATCGGCTGATCAAAAGAAATTATTTGATTTACATTCTTCTTTGTGTCACCCTGGTATTACCCGGTTTTTCCATTGGATACGCTGCAAAAATCTGTCTTATTCTGTGGAAGACGTTCGTCAAATTACCTCCTCATGTCCTGTTTGTGCTGAAATTAACCAAAATTTCACAAAAATGAAGGAACGTTAATCAAAGCCACCTCACCATTTGAACGTCTTAATTTGGATTTTTGCCTTCATCTTCAAGAATTAAGTACTTAAGAACCGTTATTGATGAATTTTCCAGATTCCCATTCGCATTTCCATGTTCCGACATATCATCCTCTACAGTTATCCAATGTTTGCGTCAAATATTTTCTATATTTGGCACTCCGGCATATGTTCATTCTGACCAAGGTACCTCTTTTATGTCTCGTGATCTTAAGTCATTTTTAGAGTCTCACGGTATTGTTTCAAGTCGCACGACTCTCTATAATCCTCAGGGTAATGAACGATTTAATGGAATTATATGGCAAACCATCCAGTTGGCTTTAAAATCTTAAAATTTGAAAATCAACCAGTGGGAGCAGGTTCTAGTAGATTCTCTTCACTCTATTAGATCTCTTTTATGCACTGCTATCAACTCGACCCCACACGAACGCATGTTTAACTATGTGAGGCGCTCAACTTATGGATTATCGATTCCTACATGGCTAGCTGCACCAGGACCAGTGCTATTAAAGAGATTCGTCCGTTTGAATAAATACGAACCCTTAGTTGATGAAGTCCAACTCCTAGAAGCCAACTCGGAATACGCCCATATCCGATTGGAAAATGGAGAAGAAAAGACAGTTTCCACTAGGCATTTAGCTCATCGAGGAGACACATCATTAACTTATTGCGATGAAAATTCTGTCAGTCAAAATCAAGACCAAAGCATTCAGGAAAATCAAGACCATCTCATTCAAGACCACTCCATTCAAGACCAACACAATCAAGACGCAGTACTGAATATCGATAGGCCAGTTAGGACACGAAGACGTCCTCAATATTTAGAAGACTTCCTCGAGAAATAAGAAGGCGGGAAGAATGTCATGATATTACCATTTTGATAGGATTCATGACATTGTCAGTTATGTTACAAAGTTGTCAATAATTTTATGTTAGTTGTTCTCTGTAGAATAAAGCCTTATTTTAAAGGTAATTCACTACAATACCCTTACTTAAACTGTCACAAAAGTAAAACTAAATCAAACAAATTAACTTTCAAGTGGTTCACTAAAACAACATTAGAATCACCAGATTATCGGCATACAATAAAGATCTCTGTTACTGTAATAATAAAAAATATGTTTTTGTATCTAAGATTTGATTCAAATAGATATTAAATGTTAAGCATCGTGACTTCGCCTGCTAGAGAGATCTTGCAAAAATAATGTAATATTCCTATTAATACAAAAGGAATCACGAGATTTTCTTGCGCTTCCCTTATAAAATATTGAATCTACATAAACGGTCACACTTCACAGATTACAAGTTCATCTACCTCAGTTTACATACATTTAATATAAATATATTTAACAATACGACCAGAATATTCTTAACCACTTACCATCGTAAGTAGTTGAAGGCATTAAATTTGTAATTAATTAATTGAACTTTATAATGTTTACGCGATATATTATTTAATTACATGCATTCAAATTTAATTACCACAATAAATGTTTAGCACTAATCTGCTTCGTTTTTCGTTAATTATAACTAATAAGTGCAAAAACGAGGTGAAAAACAGCCGATATTCATAATTTAATGATAATAGTATACAAAAATTTATCGACCATAAGATTTTAACAACTAGAGCAAAGATCATACAGGGTGTCAATTTTAAAACTTATAACGGGCTGTGTACCTCGTGAACGAAAAGAGATTCCAAAAAAATTTCAAAACCTTTTCTAGGGTAGAGAGGGGGAACTAAAATGACTTGAGAGAGAACGCACCCCCATCAACCCCACCTACAAAAATTTAAATGGAAACCCCCTACTTGTAATACGTCGTTAAAAAGCCCGTAGAAAATGCTTTCGATCGGTCATAATTATACAGGGTGTAACAATAAAGCAGAAAAATTCATTTGACAACAAAAATAACAACTAATTGTGGAACGATACTTCGCTTTGAACGTGTGCAAGTACGGTCCATATTTAATTGTTAAATTGTATTTAAAAAAAAAACTTGTTTGCTTTTCAGTTTTTAAACAACACATTTTGTTATTCTGTTTTGCATTTTTCCTTTCTGTACTCAAATTATTGGTTTATTTGATACTTACCTTAATGTCATTGTCATTTGTACGTTCGGTCCGAAAATATTTTTGTACGTTTTGTACGTTAATTTAACTACAATAAGCACGATTGTAAGGAGAGTACGCCTCTGTGGGATGGTTTACCCTTTAGATACCTGCCGACCGAAGGACGAAAATAGGTGATATTGAGATATAGTTGGTTGTATTTGTGAAGATGAGGGTTAAGTGTGTATTGAAAGGAATACGTTTTTTAATGTAATAAAAAGTAGTGCAACAAGTCAGAAGTGGAATATCCTGCGTCTAATGGTGGGAAAATCAAAGAAAATAAGTAGACGACACCAAAGATTTAGTTCGTCTAACGACAATGATAGTGATTCTTTACGTAATGAGGCAACAAGTGAAAAAGTTGAAAAAGGAATATTAAAAAAAAGGATAAGTAGATAAGTACTTCTTCATACATTGATGAATCACTATAATAAGTACCTAGTTTTGATTCATCTTATGGAAATAATTCGGCTATTTAATAAACAAATGATGTTGATCTATTGCGTTCTAATTATAATTGGGACGTTATGTTGACCACAAAGTGGGCTACTTCTAAGTTTAAGGGCAATACTAGGAAGTGTTATGAATCTTTTAGGGAGCAAATCGAAAATTGGGAGCAGAAGAAACTATTATTCATTCTATAATTGACGGTATTGGTAATTAGCACATTAAATTATCTGTTCAAGCGGAAAATTTTAAATCTATGGGACTACTAGCAAATTTATCTACAAGCTGGATCATGTAAATCAAAATTTTATTGCGTTATACAAAAATCACTATACTAACAGGTACTCCTGGAACATCTGTAGTATCCAAATCAGACATAAAACATGACACAAACGATGAAAATTTAAATGTAAGTCTTTATTTTTCAGCTGGAATCTTTGCTATTATTATAAGGGACCCTATTTCATCATATGTTGTCCTAAAATTGTAACGAAATGTGAAATATGTATGAAATGGGAACGTATTAAAGAGCAGGGTTCAGTGGCAAATAGAAGAAGAGTACTCGATGAAGCAACTCAAATTGAAGTCCTTGGACAATTTGGAATAGATCCTACTTGATCAACTCGTCTCTGCAATAACAGGACTACCACATGAATCGGTACAGAAAGTTTTGAAGCTTCATAAGCGTTGTGATAATTTGGAGTAATTCAGTTCGCTTTTCACCTCAATATTCTCATCTGGCAAGATATATTAGTTTTGGTGGCGCCTTCCCCATCTCCTAAAGTGGTGTTAAGATAAGCGTCCACTAGGCGGATCGGACCTGGTCGCATCGCATCCGGCACTCGATTCTTTTTATTCGATTCTTTCAATAGATTCGTTCATACTAATTCGTTTACAAATGGGAGCGTTCAGCCGGGCTCAATAGTTGGAACTAAGCACAAAGTATGTTGAGTATGCTGGCAGTCAGCATTGCTGCAAGTGAGCATTGGAACATAACCTAACTTTCTAATAATATTCTTCCAGATTCATTGGATAAAAGCAGTTAATTATTTATTACTACTCTGTAATATTCGACGAACTGTTTCAATTTAAACCGAAACACCAAATTAGGCTGTTGTATAATCCGACAAGTACTCAGAGGTTCTCTACAGGTATAAACAGTCGGATAACGATCTTTTATGGTGGTGATAACCCTTCTAGGTCTTTCTCTCACGTTTCCACTTGCTCGATATCACAAAGTTTCTCTGACTAACGTCCGCAACTTCTCTCTGAAGACGACACGCTTCCATCATACCAATACTAGCTTCATCCGCGAAGTTTACGTCTAGGCATTATTCAAAACAAGACTCAAATTCCTAAAAATATGAATCTTCTTCATCATTATTAGTTAAAGTCAATATTTTGCTTGGCTTTGTTAACATTGTATACATGTAGGTTCTCAGAATGGTCATCAAATAAGTAATTCAATCCTTCTGTGAAACACCTGTTCTAACAAACATGTTGAAGCCCTGTCCACAAATATTTATAAAAAATGATACAAAGTGGACGTTTTACTTCAATAACCAAAATCCGTTACAATTATGTCAGCAAATTAACCAGAGTGTTCGTGAGAATTATTCTTTACAGTTAATATTTATGTCGCAAAGAATACCGGTCTAGAATGAATGCGTCAAAAATACTGGGCAATTTTTTTTTAATATTTTATCATCTTGTCTTAGAAAGACATAAAAAGAATATCAAAAACGTGACTGATTTTCAGTTAATTAATACTTTGGATTTACGTACGAAGTCGACTACATAAAATTGAAAAAATATTGGGAACGTAAATATCAAGCAGACTGATCACGCTTCACATATTTTACAAATTTGATTTTAAATTGAAGGGGGCGATTAAATGAAGCTCACTGAGAAATGCTTCGATAGAACATTCGATGCTTTGGAAAAAAAAGGTTACATAATACAAAATTATCCGTAATCAATTGGAGTTTTTATATCTAATTGTATTTTTATATTATACTGGGCACAAAATGTTTATATATCACTGGTAATCTTCGTATTTTGAACTTGCTACTCACATGTGGAATTGTATCATTCAGTTCACCACTTTGGAAGTTTTTTTATCGGTTCGAGATGGGAAACTCATGTTCGAATGGGTCCAGGCTGGACTCATCCCCAACCAAACCCTCCTCAAACTCGCCTCCTAGGAATCACTACCCTAGCATACCCTAGCATATGGCGGTCCCTCGCACACTCTCCGCTCACACTCTTCCCCCTAACTTTCATTCCTACCTCTCATGCCATATCGAGTCCTTCTCTCCCCCTAACCATGCTTTCTACTACACCACTTACCTCCATCCATTCCTCCTCCCCCCTCAACATTATCTTCACCATGTTCTCCCAATACACCGCCTCCCCTAGTTTCCTCTCCAACTTCTTCAGCTCTTCCTCGTTCCTCCAGCATCTAAACACATGCCCCACATCATCCTCCACTTCACACCTCTCGCACACTCCAGTCTCTCTTTTTCCAATCTTGTGGAGGTACCCTACTCTCGACCCATGTCCAGTGAACACCTGTGTCAAGAAGTAGTTCACCTCCCCGATTTCCGGACCATCCAATCTCTCCTATTCCCAATCGCTCCTTTTAGCGCGCGCGTACTTCATCTCTGGTCGCACCCCTCCAACGTTTATTCCTGGCTCTAGCCATCAGGTCCAATGGATAGGTCCTTGCCAGCTCCGCTGCTGCTAGTCCACCCACTGTCCTGTACCCCTGCACCACCCTCAGCAGTATCTCTCTCTGCACCTGCAGAAGTGGCCTACCACTTTGGAAGGGATTTATCTCAATTCACAGTATCTCACCATTCTCTAAATATAACTTGAACGAATAAACTAAGTTTCTTTAGTTGAATCATATTCAAATTTCTATACAAACTTATCAATAATCGACCAAGCAAAATTTCGATCAAAAAAATGACACTTCTTACAGACAATGTCAATAATAGCTCGAGTTTGATAAAAGCGATTTAATACGCATTGAAAGGACCATAAAACATTTGGATTAACTATTAGATTAGTATCTTCTTCTTCTGGTCCCTTCGCCTACTTTCGAAGGTTGGTGATCAGTAGGGTATCTTTATTTTTGAAACAGCTGTATGAAAGAGATCGGTAGATGTCTTCTCGAACAAAACACACAGATTCTTCTGTCAAGTGTCTCTTCTTCGTCCAGTTTCCCTTTTTCCCTAAGTCTGTGTCCATTCTACGAAGTACATCCTCGTTTGTGTATTTTCCATCCATCCAAAAGAAAGCAAACTAGTTTTACGAATAGAAGAGTTCTCCCGCTGGAAGGCACACATGGAAAAAATTACTACTAGTGCGATTAGGCAGAAGAGTTATGGGCAAAACCTGGGGAATACAACCTGAGGTGGTTCATTGGATTTACACAACTGAGATAAGGCCAACGATCACCTATGGAATAATAGTCTGGTGGAGGAGGACAGAAGAGTCCTCTGCAGTTAATATATTAACTGCAATCCAAAGACAAGCCCATCTTGGTATTACCGGGGCAAACAAACAGCACGGGGACGGCATCAATGGAAGCCCTTATTAGACTTCCTCCTTTGGAAACTTTTTATAAGAGCGGAGGTATTGAGGGCAATTCTTAGACAGAAATCGGGAGACTTATGGTCCCCGAACAATGTGGGACGATACTAGATGAACCCATATTTCACATGTGTTTTGTTAGCATGACACTGAGCGAGTGAACATCATCATCCCATCTAGGGAACAGGTGATGCACCCAGGTAATTCTGGAGAAATAATCTGGTTCACCGATGGTTCCAAAACAGACCTGGCGCAGGGGCTGGTATAAAAGGACCTAGCTGGTAAGAGTCAACAAGGTGTCCCTAATATGGGTGCTGACTCATGAGGGAATTGAAGGTAATGAAATGGCGGACCAGTTAGCTAAAGAAGGCTCTAACGGAGACTTCATAGGTCCGGAACCTTTTTTGGAATCACAAAAGATTGCATAAGAGGAGAAATCGGGAACTGGCAAGATAGGGAACACCAAGTCAAATGGAGGTTGACACATACAAAGAGTTTAACTGAACTAGGTAGACAAAAAACTCTCAACCAGGCTAGTGAAACTGGGTAAGAGATATTTGAAAACAGTTACCGACCTGGTGACTGAAGACTGCACCCTGAGGAAACATCTGCACAAAATGGTCAAATGTGAACTTGACCTTGATGATGAAACACCTTCTCACTTACTCTGCTTCTGCGATAACTTACAAGTACTTAGATGGAAGCACTTTGAAGAGGAATTAATACAACCATTACAACCACTGAAAATCCCTTCAGTCAAACTAGTGACACGAAGTTTCTGGAATGGAAGTATATAACATGGGAAATGGTAGAAAGATTCGGTTCAAATGCCTGGGCTGTTGAGCACAACCCAAACGAATGAATGAATGAATGAATCCATCCATGAGATGATTACCACTTTGAAATAATACGAGATGACATTTGTGGTCGAAAACTAAACGAATCTAAAATTTAATGTTTGTTTCAAGGAATTTGTTACTCTTTTAGTGGGTTTCTCGTTCGAAGAATAAAACTGTCCAATTGTTTAACAGTTATTGCTTTTGCCAAAGTTAATTCGTAGTCTGAAAATAATTTAATTCCACGCTCCATAGAGTAGGTATAGTTTAATTATATAACTTGAATTTAATAAATGGTTAATATCTTTGTATTTGAAAGTAGTACCATATAATTAAAATATATGTGAGAAGTTTTACGTGTAAGTATCAATTTTATCATTAAAAAAGTCCAACGACTCTATAATCTGGCACGTTCAAAATTAAATTCTATTGTTTTAACTCCCAAAAAAAACCGATCTATTGAATTAAAATTGGTGGTAGAAAAAAATTTGATATAACTAAAAAATTCGTGAATCATAAAGTTTCAGTCTATATACGATGTGGAATTAAAGAGGTCAATAAACGTTTAAAATAAATACTCTTGAAATGCAAAAAAAACTGTAATTTATTACTGCCGAGTGCCTGAACTTGAACGCCATGTCGAGGTCAGGAATAAAATGTAAAGCAGTAACATGCCGTAAAGGTATTTATCTTCTTTTTAGGCCAGGTATAGGCCAAGCGATATTTTTGCATAAATCCTAGTAGAAAAGACGTTTCATAGTATAATTTTGATATATTTTGGTAATGGTATGTATAGAAAAAACTTAGGTAATTAAAATACGAACAAAATGACGTTTCGAACAACTTGATCGTATAAACAGGAACCGAGGAAATTTGGAAAAACAGCAAAATGAGTCATTATTTTTTAAAAATTCATATTTTCGTAATTTTTCAATTTCAACAGCTGAAACTTTGTATAGAAGAAGTATATGAACTGAAAAGCAGACGCCAGGCGATGGTTAGTTTTATCGCAATTGCAATTTCAATTTTTGGGAAAGATCACTAATTTTCAAAAACAGTATAATCGCGATCCAAAAAACCACTATATGAAGTATCTATATATTTTTATTTGTTTTATAACATGAATAATGCAATAAATTACTTAATTTTCATTTCAAACATACAATTTTACGCACCGTTTATAAAGGCTGCTCTCATTGGTGTAATGTGACGTACTAGCCCCTACACGCCTATCGAGCTTAAGCCTACCAATCATATAAGTTATATCACAGTAAATCCGTATGACAATACAAAAGTCAAATAAATTTGAGGTTATGCTTCATTGTATTTGTATGCTGTTTTTAAGTTTTTGAAAAATATTGAAAATGCAACAATAAATACGACGACAAACGCACAAAGCATACAGGATGCACAGCCAAAGACGATTAAGGTCACAGATCACAGACCAAAACGTCAATCACGCTGACAGTGCTTCTGTCAACAAATGTCATATTCTACAAACCAACAGTGTTGCCGCACTAAAATAATCAAACTTGTTCTCGAGATAAAGAAGAAGGCAAACATAATATAATCATTCTAACAAATTACTTTGTTGTGAAATGACAATTTTATCATTAGTTGATACGTTGTAGGGAAAAAACAGCTCACATATACAAAAACCAATGATGAGTAATTTTGGCAACACTGCAGTACGGTATCCAGAGAATATATAATAGCAGACAGAGACAGATAATGCAAGGGGTTAGTACGTCATAGCACCGCCCTCTTGTTTCGGACATTTTTCAGTTTTGAATTAATATGTTGATTTCAAAACGCCAAGAAATCTATTTAATACGATTTTGACACTTGATATTTTCTGTACACCGAACCAACATCATTATTCATTGATTGAAAGGATTTCATCTCTTAGTGGTCTTCCCTATTTGCAACGTTTCTGGATCTGGATGCGTTATCAATAGTCCGATTACAAATTTTTTTAAAGTATAAATATAGAGCAGCAAAAAGTATATTTTCGATTTGTAATAAAATGATGCAAAGTTTCCAAAGAACACTTTATACTTTAAGAAAAGTAAACCTGGAAGTGAGGTTATACGATACACAAAATTAAAGGTGCCTTCTGATCTACAATCCAGCACTAATAAAACGCAATTTCTAGTACAAACAAGTTTTAATAAAATTAAAGTCACGTATTCGTAATGAGTGCCTGTTCTCAAGAATTCCTGATAGTTCTTTGTGTCTCTGACCCACAAGAGGTTCTCGGGGCTTTCAAATCTACTCATAATGTTTTTATGATTCAATTAGGAATGGAAAAAAAGGACTAATTGAAAAATGAATGGGACGTTTTGTGTCTAATTTAATTCAATATCTCAATTAACAGGGGTTTCGCGCTGCATCCGGGACCGATTCTGAATTTAACTGGTATTTTAATAAATAAATACGTCAATGAAGAGTCACATCGTGACATACCGGAGGTTGGAAATAATGAAGATTGTGATTTAAAAAAAAAGCCATCTACGTAGGTAGCTTTTAGCACGTTTGATAAAGCAGAACCAGATACTGCATATTTTCGAAATCAGTATTTGTCTTACCCCCACTACTTTATTTGAAGATTTGGAGGAAAAATGGCTGGACCAAATCTACTCCTTATAGACGGGAGCTTTATTTGCTTGCAGTTTCAGTATACCTTAATAAGACAAATTTAAGAGAAAACTTATTTTTCGTTATTTAAATTAGTGTTATACCCCCTAGCGGACATTTTACAAACTTGAAAATAACTTCCAGCAATTTCTCTTGGCCACTTTAATGCAAAAATTTTTACCAAAAGGTCGTAAGTTAAGCAGTTTCCGAGATACAGCCAATTACCTCATTTATTTGGCCACCCGGTATTTGTTAAAAACGTTTGAAAATCGCTTCTATTTTCCAATAAAATACAGTTCATAGACGATGTTTACTTCCATTTTTCACAAATACATAAAAATGTTTTTTATCTCAAAATTAATATTTATATACAGGGTGCGGCAGATAAATGGACAATTCGAAATATCTCGAGAACTAAAGGTATCTGAATCATGAAAATTGTGATGAAGGGGTTTTGAAGAGTGAGCTATTTAAAGAAAATATTGCCATCTATTTGCTTCTTCCGGTTATACCGGAGGTTGTTTATAACTATGTTTTGTTAATTGGAAACCCTGTATATTTTTTAATTCTAGAAATATTCACGTTATTCTGAACATTTTTTGTTGCCTATCTTGAACCGTTTTTGAGTTATAATGTTTTTTTATATGAAAATACAGAGTGATGTCAAAATAGGAATAAAAACGGTATCCAAAATCTACGCGTAATTCCTTTTTTTCAAATGGGACACCCTGTATGTGATTCATTTCTTTAGAAGTATGGTGGATTAAAAGTCCTTTTGTACTTTCACTATTTATTTTTAAAACTCTTCTTGTAAAACCACACTTTTACAAAATACCTTCATTAGTAATAAGAATGCAATGTCAGTATGAATATATATTTTATCAAAAACATCGAGTTGATGTTTAAGCACACAGTCTAATTATATTCAACGTATATTTTCGGAAGACCATCTATAAGTAATTTATTATAGTTTTGAATAAAGTCACGTACCGATAATACTCGTGTTAAGTTAGCTAACTATTGAAATTAGTACAATGATCTACAGGGTGTCTACAGAAGTATACGTTGCCCACTATTGATCTGTACGAGTATACCCTATATTCAAGTAAAAGAAACAAGCCCGCGACCCATGTCGATAATGAAGACTTACAATTAGACATCCTGGAATATTTTTCAGCTCATCCTTACGGGAATGTAAGCAACTGTTACAGGTGTCGACTAGAACATAGTCCTAGGAGTCTATATCTCCAATCAGACAGTGCTTCACATTCGAGGTTGTGTACCATACCAACATTCCTTTCTGACTGCACGCTTCCAACCCATCCCAGTTTAACAGGATATTGTATGATTGGTTGTCGTTATTTGTGACCAACATATTATCACTTCTTATTTTAAGAAGCGAGTTTGTGATAACATCTGTGATTCTGGAAAGACTGTGGGTGTTGGTTCCTTCGTACCAACTCCCATTGTACTCCAGCCTGTAAGCAGCCATTCTCGCTTCCTCCTTAACATGCAGAGCAAAAGACAAATGGCTTCCATTATCACAGTTAGGATGGTTCTCATCAAACCTGTTATGGACAGACAGACAAGTTTTGCTAGCTCCAGTTCGGCTTTCCTTTGATCTGTTTTCGGCTTCATGAGTCTAACCTCAGTTGTGAACAGCCAATGTACGATTTGTGTATTACTTAAGAGCTTACGTCGAGACTCTTAAGGAATTATTAGCACAAAAGCCGTACCAAAATTTAGAGATATTTGAATTTACGAGTTCACTTATTTTTTGTCAATTGGTGATGCAGACTCGTTCTCTATAACAAATAACAATTTGTTCTAACAAATATTTAATCGTACTTATCAAAATATCACAGTTCGACAACCTTTTTAATATTTTTATATCTGTAGGAGTGTATATAACTATGACTTTTTTGTATATAGCAACAAACAATCGAATCGACTTCCTGGACCTCTCCCTATTGTAAACGATGAAAGGAATTTATTCAACTCTCGGGAAATTTAATTTTAAATAAGGAAGTGTCATAAACTATAAGGTGCGCTAAGGTTAAAGCAATTTTCAACTGATAACAAGCACCGATTCAAACTTACCACAAAAAAATTTACGTTAGCTGAAGGAGGCCATCTATTATCCACGAATATATTATTTTGTTGAAGTATTGAGCAGACTGATGAAGAGAATAAAAATTTTGAATTTATAAAAAATAAAGGAATAAGGAACAGGAGATAAAAAAGAGTCCACAACTCTCTGGGTAAAGCAATTGGTGTTGATGCAAAAGCAGATATTGTACAGCTAACAGCGGGGAATACTGCAGTATTTATGGATGACTTCAATCCAGGAATAAAGGTTATCAGCTCCTTCTTCCCTTTTGATTAATTCATTGAGACTTTCGTCCAAGTTTATATTGGAAACTCCAAGTGTTTATCAACATATTCCAGCAAAACCTGCTGAGGAAAATTAACAGCAAAGCTTTGGTAGAAAAAAACCTTAATCAGTTGCCATACTGATAAAAAAAAAGCAGAAGAAGCTGAGTACGAAACACTCATTTTTATAAGTTGTTACGGGACAAAGAATTATTGGTGCCTCTCTTTCAAACATCCAAAAATAAACTCTGTACCTACCAACTGTTAGTTTATTAAAAACAGATCCTCATTGTTTTAAGTAGGATTAATGCAATTAAAGTCTCAGGAATCCTTTCACTTTTCCCAAGCGTCTCCCTGAAGAGCTCCTAAAAATAATAAATAAGTATTTACCACTTATTATTTACAACAAGTAGGAATAATAATAATCAAATATTTATATTCTAAATTTACCGGAATCTTATTTAAACATAGGATGATCACCAGATCATAAAAGTTACTGATTTAAAAATATCAAAGGCTTAAAGGTTATTTTGTTTACATGGTTTACAAAGTAGATGACAATCTTGTCATATCTGTCAATCTTGAAAATAAATCTTCTCAAAGTGATTTCAATCTTTCATCATAATGTCACTTTTCTATTCATAGATCTACTGATTAAAGATCATTGACCTTCCTTATCAATTAATATAGTTTCTTCTTTTAATTTCTGTTATCAGAGCTTATCTCTGGTGTTGAGTACTTTGGTAATAAAGAAGTAAATGAAAAGAACATACCTTATGGGTTTCCTTTTTTTTTTCCATGTGAGGTTCCTGATAGACCACATGGTTTAGCAATTTTACTGATTTTTGAAAATATATTTAAGTGAGCTTAGATTTTATTAGAGTGATCCTGTTGGAGCTCTACCATTTTGTATAAGTGGATATTAATTTGGCTCAGCTTAAATTCCTGTCTCCACATCCGTAGGCGAAACCACTTTGAGGCCACACAACTTCTACGGTGAGTTTAATTTGTCAGTTTACTATACTCAACCCTCATAACATTTAATTATTATTACCAAATACTTACACAAGTTCCTTTTTTTAGGTCTCTTTCTTTCTTTCGTTATTCGTTATTCTTTCTTCGTATCTCTTCTTTCTGCTTCGTATTTCTTTCTTTGGCTTTATTTTATTCATCGATATCTCCCTTTCATTCCTGCATCATCTGCACCCCGTCATCACATCGGATACACCGGTATACACCTCTACCTCCAGGATATAGTAAGCCACCACAAGATCTTTTGGAGGGATATACCACAGCACCCGAGCGGTAACAGGTAACCTTCCTACCTTATTTATATCAAGAAATCCAGGGGTTTGAGTAGAAAACACATTTGACTGAAATAACAAATATATTTATGAAAAAGTATTGTAAGTAGAGTATTTGGTCATACCTACTGAGGAACTTAGTTTCCTGGTGTTTTTACCCTAGGTTGAGGACAACTTGTAGATTTATTTAATAACAAATAGCACAGTCACTAGACTTTGTAAACCAGCGTATGCATACAAAAGGTAGTTCATTAATATAATTCTGTATCCAACCACCCCTAAGGTAAGATTGGATAGTGTAAAACTTTTCTTTCAAGCGGAAATCCTTCAGGGAGTTTTTGGCGCTACAATTAGTAGGCAAGGCCTTGTTTGTTTTCAGTACATTCATATAATGACCAATTTTATTTTATTATATTAAACCAACATTACATCTGAATCGGTTTTTATTTCGAATCCCACCCTGAGATTAACAGGACCTTTTTAATAAGGTAACAAAGTGCCTCAATGTTTGAAAGGAAATGTGTGATGTTCATACATTAATTGTTTCTCGTTTTCTCTTGTAATTCAGTGTTTATTTTCATTCAATATTGACAACCTTGCCTGGAGCGCTCAATTATAATATATTGATAATACTGGTTCGAATACATTCGATAAATACGGACGAATGGACTCGTAATAATGTAATATTAAATGAAATGAGTATTTCAAACGAATTGAAAATGAAACCGTTGAAATTAGGCCAGTCAGGTGTCCAAAAGTAATAGATATCGATATAAAATTACGTATTTACAATATTTCTGTATGTTCGAGTAACCCCTTTTAATCCAGTCCATGTTCTCGCCCTGTACGGCATTGCGCATCACCCGTTATTACACTGTTTATCATAAGTGATGTGTCGTTATTATTTTTTAAAAATATGCAATTCGCAACCTTGGGAATGATTCTTTAAAACTACCTTAGTTGTAAAATGATATACTGCGTGTCCAAAGTCTATTGCAATATATTATTTCGTCTAGATAATTCTGTAATTTTCTTTATTTGGCATCTACTAAGGTTCGGTCAACTAAAAACGTAGTTTCGTTCATGTAAACTGTCTATGTTTATGTCACATTCTAGTATGCAATTATCTTTTGTATTTTCCAAAGTTCAGTTAATTTGCACTTTAAGCCGTAATCAATCAAACGAAATATCCTATAAAACATAATTAACTATTATCATGCAGATATAATCGTAGTATCGTTTTTCTGGAATAGACAATAGAACCTGATAATGCAATAAATTCGTTAATGACAAGTAAGACGAAAAATCTTTAACTGCCAATTTGAAACTTGTGTTTTTCATTCGAATAAATAAGTCTATAGGGTGTACCATAATGTCAATCTTCAGGACTTGTAGGGCAATGTATCTAAAAAAGTGACCCCTAAAGACTCAAGAATAGATCAATAGAGGATTCGCGATTTCTAAAGGTTCACCCTGTATACTTCTAAAAATTATATTTTCCTTAAATAATGAGCGAAACGCTGGATCTGACTGTGCTTGATAAAAGTTGTAAGTAGGATATGAGGTCACTGTTTCACAAATATCGTGTGGCTTTAAAAAATCGTATGCCGGCTCTTCAGACTCTCTTGTCCTCTGTTAATTGAATTGGAAATGTGCGAAGGGGAGTGGTAGATGATGAGAGAAGAAAAACGAGAAAAAATTGACGACGACTTTCACTCACAGAATAAATTAGAAGGTATTCTTTGTCGTGTTCTTGAAATACAAGTGACTAACAAAAAAAGTTAATAAGGGATAGTGGGCCATCTCATGAGGATACATTCGAAAGTAACTTGTATATTATATATTGGAGTTCAAGTTATTAATTTTCTTCTTATAATAATATGTCGTGTAATATCATAAATATCAAAACTAAATATATTTATGCTTACGAATACTTTTTATGATCAATTATTTTCTGAGGATTTAGCCCACTTCAGTATTCCTTGAATGTAGTGAAATTTGAATGATTTAGATCGTGGATCGTATCCACATGATATACGTTATGGATCTTCATTAAAAACTATTGCTCTTGGTCTAGTTCTACAGGGTGTTTTAAAAAAAGGTGACCCCGTCTCTATGATAGGTAGAAAACTGAAAAATAAGTGAAATTTGAATAATCTAGATCATGGATCGTATCCATATGATATACGATATGGATCTTCATTAGAAGCTCTTGGTCTATTTCTATAAATTTATGAAGTTGAAATAATTTGAAAATACTTGGATTTGCTTCAGTGTAAAATGTACGTATGTAATATTATTGTAACTACATGTCTAGTGAACATTATCGAGCATGGAATGCTACTAAATCAGTTTAATCTTCGACATGACGCCTTTAGCGGATCCAGTTCCCTTTGCGTTCGAGTTATCTCTTTTATTATATATAATGCTCTTGAAGAATGTGGAAAAGTATTTTCTGTCATTTAGAATCTCCGGGTAAAGCTTTGTGAGGGATTTTAATTGAAAAATGATCCTTCCTGTTTTCCGTCTTCGTAGAATTCCAATGAAAAGTTTCTTTAATATTTCTTTTGTCACAAATTTTATTCTCAGAGTGAGTTTAATTAAAAATGTGATAAATATTGGAGTAAGTTCATAGACATAGAAAGTAAGCCAAAAGCTTTTGCTTTTAATGTTATACTAGGTAAAGTACGACCAGAAATCTAATAAGGTCGTATATCAATATAGCCTCCCATTATTACCTATTGTTCGAAATATAGATAAGCAATAAAAGTGTGTGTCCCTTGAAAGATTCCCAGATTAAAATTTTTCATGAAATAGTTTGGCATTTTAATAATCTCTCCATTATTTTTGGCTTCCCCTTCCAAAATTTGTTAGTTCTGTGCGAGGTGTGTGCGAAGTGCGATTTAGTATTGAATAATTATTTGATGGGGGTAGTAAACGTCGCTACATATTGAAACAATAGGCTTACGTTTTATGTTGTTAAAATCGAAAATTAATTGTTAACAATTAATGTTTCGAGTTAAGATAATATTTTTTGATTTCTTTTGGCCATAACGGCTTTCAAAATAAAAATAAATTCGTAAATAAAACAAAATAGGATTCTTTAAATTGAAACAAAGTTATGGGCTTGAACACTCTCACCTATCGACTGCTGTTTACTGACTGTCTGGCGCTAATTAAGGACCACCCACAGTTGAGAATGCGGGAATTGCACGATATGTTATAGTGTCCAAATAAACGATTGTAATAATCGTGTTTTTAATCTGTTGAAGCTGGATGTTGGTCGACTAGTTCAAAAGCAGTTCTGATACAATGCTTAAAATCCCTATGTTCCGTTTGTGTTTGAATGTATCTGTATATCATATATTATATATACATAAACAATTCTCAATTATATCCGATTTTTCTTAATAATTATCTTAACCCAATTTCATTATACCTACCTATAAAACAAAATTTAATGGCTAGGGCAGGTACAACTCTGTTTAGAATCGACCGCCTGCTGATAGCTCGAGTGCTTGGTGATTTATTAACTTCTTAGATTTCTGGTCGTCCTTTAAAGTTTTTTTTTAAATCAAGTTTGGTTTGTTTTTCAATGGGAATTGTCCTCTGGCTCTCTTCCAAAATTCTCGCAATTTGAAAAAAAATATAACTAATGTCAGAAAAAAATTTAATCTTATTACCATTAAATAAGTCCCGTTCTTTTAAATAAATTCCGGGTATTAACATATAAGTACTGTCTGCAATAATTTCCTTATAGAGATAATTTAAAAAAACACACATAATGACCTGATCCAACTACATAAATCAACAAGTTTTTGATAAATTTTTTGCTCGTTTGCCGACATTAATCTCATTTAAAGTACTCGTCATTCATCAACACGTTTCATTAAAAAAAATTATGTGATTAGCAAGCACTCGACATACGGATATTACAATTTTTATTCACAGTGCGGCACTAAATATTTCAGTATTCTATATAAATAAAAACTTTCGAAGAACGACTTCATTTAGTAAAAATATAAATATAAAAAATAACAATCCAATCCGCCATCTTAGCTCAAACACCGATCAGAAGCAAGTGACGTCAACGTTTTGAAAAGTCATCTGACATTTTGTTCCAACTTGACTTATTCAGAATAGAACTATTTCACAAGAATTTTATAATGCTGCAAGATTTATAAGAAATAACATTCTCCAACAATAGTCAAATGTAAACTAAAAATAGGTTATGTGATTGATCTTCTTAAATCATATCACAGACCAATCAGTTTGTCTCAATTGCCAGGTAATGCGCATGAGTACAGACTACCAACCTAACAAAATTTAGCTCTAGTAAAATCTGACATTTACAACCGTCAACGTTTATTAAGCTGAGTTTGAAGTTAAGAGTGGCTTATTTAATTCTGGACTTAAGCTTTGATTTCAGTATGCCAGCAGGCCGAATCCTGGCTTGCAACTGAATTTTTGAAATGAAAAGACGTTGGATTCCGTAGGGAAGGTAAAGACGACAGATTTTTATTGGCTGATATTCAAAAAACTTTACAATTCATAGTAAGTGACGAAGTGACATAGTAAGGATAGAAAAATAAGGTTTGACTCCATGGGATTTTCGAAAGAAATTATTTTGGCAGGGAGAGACTAAGAAAAAGGGTTAAAATGGAATTATTTGAGATGGTTTAATACAATTATATCGTTACATTGTGATTGAAACATGTCAACAACTAAAGTAGAAGTGTAAAAAATGGTAATATCTTTCCCCTTTCGTGGCCTCGAAGACTACTTTATCGCCGACGTGACATTATGATGCTTTATTTATCTGTTTCAGACAATTAGTTGTTTTGTCGAGAAATGCATTTCTGAAATATTAGGGTATACCCATAATTTAATTTATTTTACTTGAAACGAAAACTATTTTAAGAATAACAGGGTGAGAAAAAAAAATTGTCTTACACTAATACGGATATCTAGCACGCCTATGTTTTTTTGGGTAATGCGAATGTTGAACTTAGTTCGAAATCTCCATAAACCTCTTGTGAACTCGCTCAGTTCCTTCAATGTTTCAGTCTCTTACTTTATATTTCTCTCATCTCATTGTTTTTGACAAACATTTTTTCATTTTTCAGAGATAACAGCATACAGAGACGCTTCTTGTCCGAGAATATGTAAAGAGAACGCTTATGGAGACCCAGTATGTGGAAGTGATGGCATAATATACCCAAATATATGTGAACTGAAGAAAAAAACATGTGGAAAAGGTAAATTAACTTTTTATTTTGAAATAATTATAGAATAGTAATTGGTGTCTTTAAACGTTCAAGTAACTTTTAATTGTAGAGAGCGAATTCATTAAATCACGACAGATTCTAAACATCTATAGTGGATTAATTCAATCTTATCCTCCATTATCTATGAAGCTTGTGAAAGCTGTTCTTTTGTAATAATCAAGCTCCACACACTTAATTGCAACCTTGTTGAGCAATTATGATCAAAATCTCTACAGAAGCACATTAGAATGATTGTCGTATATTGCCAACGCAACTGTCTATTAAATTGCTTTAAAATGTCATCCAGTCGATTGTCCTGATTTGGTAGAAAAGTTTAGTGTCATTTCGAAAAAAGTTTTAAATGCCCATCGAAGCAATTTAATGTCTACTGCTGGAAGTAGTTATTAAACATGCACAATCTTCAGCAATATCCGTAATTATTATTTAGTTCTAATGGAGTTAATAAAGTGTGAAGAACTATTACAACACAAATATGTATTACCGTTATTTCTATTCAACTTAGTAATTCGTATTTATGGTTGAGTAAATTGAAAATAATATGTAGATTATTATTCCGCTCTACATCACATCACTTGGACTATATCTAAACAATAAAATTGCAAATTGATGCCCTGTTTGTAATAAAATAAAGTTCTGTTGAAAATAATATTATAAACGTGGATGATTTCAATCATTTGTTCAGTTTGAATTGAAAGAAAAATTGTAGTCGTGTTGTTACAGTGCATTATTCGTTAAATTTAAAATACACTCATTATTTATACAAGGTGGTTCGTAAGTAATGGCTGATGCAATTAGTTACATTTCTTTTGCTGTAAATTTTCTTTTCCTTTAATTTTTTTTTAAATTGTATAACCATTAACATTTTTAATAATTTGTATGCAAATCTGCACAGTCACTTTTTGAATTTTCAAATTTCCAAAATCGTAATTTATTCCGAAAATCACCATCTATACTTTAATAACAAAATTTGTTTCCTTTAAATTTCATACCCCTGTATACACAATATCGTAGATGCATATTCACTGATTTTTTTCCATCTTTGTTCATTATCTGAGAAAGTGTCTCTATAATTTCAGCTCAAAATTCCCATTATTATGGCCTCTACGATTTTTTGACTTGGCTCGTGTACTTGAGACCGTTATTAGCTAAATATTTTGAACATTGAAAAGCGAAACCATCGGGACTCGATCCCGGGACCCCTCGGTTAGAGAGCCCTTACGTAACCCTTCCTATCAATGTTTACCAATCACCGTTTATTTGCTATATTAATAGCAACTGGTGAATAAATGGGCGTTATTCAGTTGGGCCAAAATACCTGCTAAAATCCGTTGCTGAAAATGGGTCAATATAATCCTATAAGTCTGTTGGTCCAATTTCTGAACTGGTAAAAAATAATACAAATCCACTAAATAGTAATTTATTCCAAACAAGTAGGTGAATATTTATTCGACAAACATTTAATAAAATTAAAACGAGACAAACAGTTACTCTTAATCATTTGCGTTAACCTAACCTAACCTATTGCTGCGCCATGAACTCTCTACCCATATTTTTATTTCTGGAATAAGTGAGCGTGTCCAACTGCCTTTTTCTGATGTCCTCCATTCCTCTTACCATGTCTGAAGGCTTATACCTCTTTCTATGTTCTAGATCGTGTCAGGGTCTTCGCTTTTGTATAATCTTACTCTTTCTGAGGCTAGTCTGTGTATTGGTACATCACCACATATCCTATTCTTAGCAAAATTTTCCTCTGCGTGACGTTCATTCGATTTCTCATGTTCGCATGTCTTAAAGCGTCGAGCCATCGGTGCTCCAAATAAAAGTATAGAATTTACTACTCCAGCTAGAACCTCTCTTTTGGATGATGTTGGTCCCCCTATATTTGGAAGTATTTTAGTGAGGGAGGCAAATCTTGCCTCAGCCTTCTCACATGCCCTTTTTAGGTGTTCCGTGAACCTTCATTTCTCATCCAGGTGAATTCCCAGATACTTAATTGTCCTTGTTTTCTTAACTTCTACTCCGTTTACCTTGAAATTTATATGTTCTCTGTCTCGGAAACCTTTTAAAATTATGGCTTCCGTCTTGTGTTCTGCCAGTTCAAGGCTGTTTTCTCTCAGCCACTTGCTGATGACTTTTAGCGACCACCAATACTGCAAGATCGTCTGCAAAGGCAATCAAGTTTACTCCCTTTGGCACCTTTAGTCTCAGTATGTCATCGTAAAGAATATTCCACAGTACCGGCCCAAGGACTGAACCCTGTGGAACTCTCGCTGAGATCAACATGCTTTCGCCAGGGGCAATAATTACTTCCCTTTTGTCCAAGTAGTCTTGAGGATATTCACGATCTAGACTGGTACTCTCTTTTTCTCGCAAGCTCCGATGATGTGCGACCAGGAGGCCGAATTAAAGGCGTAACCTAACCTAACCTAACCTAACCTAACCTAACCCATTTGCGTTTCACACATCTCCAACGTATCTTACCGCACTTTAATGTATTTGCTTTAGAAAATTTAAATTTATCCATAACCAATAACTTACAACCTTTCTCACTAAACATTAAATACACTGGGAATGATTCCATCTTAATCAAAGACTGATTTAATGAATAAACTAGAAATATTTATTGTTATCAATTTGTTGAAACGGGTACCTACCCTACCTAACATTGCATTAAAAGATTATTAAGGGTGCAGGAAGTTAATCTCTTGATTTCAAATTCTAGGCCCAACTGAATGGTAGGATTAGAAACTACCTGATTTTTTGGCATAACTGACATATTACCGAATAAATTTATCCACGAGATAGTCTACTTTATGAATTTACAGTTTAGAAAGAAAAATCTTTGAATGTAATATTTCAAAAAATATATTATTTTGGTATAGGTATGTAGATGACATATTAGCTTGTTTTGTAGGTAGTCAACGACAATTAGATATATTGTTCAATCATATTAATAATTTACATCCAAAAATTAAATTTACATTAGAAGTTGAAGAAAATAACTCAATATTAAAATTCAAAGAGTCAATAATATACTTGATTTTTTAATTTACAGAAAACCAACACATACTGATGTGACTATACCATATAGTTCCAATCATCCCATGTCACATAAATTAGCAGCATATAATTCAATGATAAATAGAGCATTTTCAGTTCCTATGAACATATATAATTTTGATAGAGAAATTAATATAATTAAACAAATAGCCACATTCAGCGGTTATCCATTACATATAATAAATAAATTAATTAATAAAAAAGAGGAAAAAGTGGCATTACAATTAATATTTCCTGAAAAAACTAGGGAAATACAAAATTACAAAACCATCACATATGCTGGTAATATTTCTAATAATATTTCAAAGATAATATCTTGTTCAACAAATACAGCAATTTCTTTTAAAACAGAAAACAATGTGAGTAAAAAATTGTTAAATGTAAAAACAAAAATACCCCCTTAAAAAAAATCTGGAATATATAAACTTAAATGTCCAGAATGTAAAGCTGTCTATATTGGTCAAACAATTCGAAATTTTGAAATTAGGTACAATGAACATACAAAAGAGCCAGATAAATCACATTACGCACAACATCTTCTTGACACAAAACATTCATCAACACCTAACACAGAACTAGAAGTACTGCATATTTGTGATAAGAAACAAGAACTAGATTTCCTTGAAGAACTAGAAATAAGAAGACACTTAAGAGACCCAAAATATGAAGTTGTTAATGAACAGATAAATCTAGGGAGCTCTCCACTAATAAATTGTCTTCTTAAGTGACAATTGTAAAGATCAGCAGATATAGTTTTCCTTGGTTTCCTATATCTGTGCACAGTTATACTGATCTTAAATGGGAACAAGATATCCAGGATATCCCTATAGGGCTAATAATACCTAAGCTTTAATATTTGTGAAATCACATCTTCTTCTTTTTTCTATTCATATATATTAAGTCGATCACAAGATAGGTCACTTACTATTTGGTCTAGCCAAAACATTAAACATCAAGTAGGTATCACATAAAATGTAACTTCTGTCATTCTGACGATGATATGTCAATATCGAAATAATTATCAATATCCTTTCATAATTTTTTCATTAAATAGTGGAATTAATTAGAAACAGTTAGTTTCATTTATAACATTAGTCTACTTTATATTATTTTAACACAAACTTAACGTTCTACAACAATAAAAAAATCAAACCAGTTTTTATGTGATTTGTAGTAAAATACACCTATTTTTCTTCTACATTGAAAGGATTTTGTTGCAGGTATAACATTATCTTCAGACCCCAATTTGTGTAAGAGATCGAGTGGATCGAAGTGTGACCACAGATGCGGAGGAGAAAAGGACCTTGTATGCGGCACAGATGGTCGAACGTATAGTAATCGCTGTATGTTACAAGTTGAAATTTGCAGGTAAAATAAATTTTTTTGTTTGAAATAGTGAGGGTTTAAAAAAACATGACTTTAGATCTGTTTTCTGGTACCTGATGCTGTTCGGGCACCTTATTTAATTAATGTTTAAAAAAATGTATTTTTAAGCAAAGAATAACCTGTTTCTTAAGGTACCAAATATATAGAGTGAGTCATGAGGAGCATCACTGTTGTAAGATAAATAGTTGACTATGAGAAATAACAAATGACGATTAAAAAGTGTTTGATCCTACTCATTTACGTGAACTCACTTTTTGGAACTTAAACTATCCAAAATCGGAACTAAGGTTTTTTGGACACTAAAAAATCCACTGTGATTCCGAAAATCACCAAAAAAATGTTTCTAAAGTCTTTAATACATAATTTTTCGAAATTTCATTCCCCTAACTTTCGAGTACCCCTGTATACACAATATCGTAGAAACGTATTCGCTGATTTTTTTCCATATTCGTCCATCATCTAAAAAGGTGTCTCGAGAATTTCAACCCAAAATTCCCATTATTATGGCCTCTACGATTTTTTGACTTGGCACGTGTACTTGAGACCGTTGCGTAAACTGACTTTTTGAATTCTGAAATTTCCACAATCGGAACTAAGGTTTTTGGGCATTTTTTTATATAAAAATCCACTCCGACTTTCAACTTTACACGCAGATAGTTTGCAATCTGCTAGTTGGCTAGTAAAGATACCTACTCTGTAGGTATCCGGGTGTTCTCCCTGAAGTTTGCGCAGGTGGCTGGCTTGTTCTTCGGTCTTGGAAATTCGTTTAATCTGTGTGGTCCTCCGCATTTAATGCTTTGTATGCCGTCTGTCCATGGTGGAATCCTTGGTAGTTCTAATACTGCGTCGGTCCATTTCCTCTTCTTTGCTCTTCCCATCTTATCCTCACGTTCTGTATGTGTTGAACTTTCCTGATTTTGTCCTTCTCTTCTACTTCGAGCTCTACCATGTAGATAGGTAGTTGTTTCCTCTCGCCAAATCTGGAGTGGAGTTGGCTGACTTCCATTCTTTCTCGATTTCCTCCTTTATCTCTTCAGTATCTTTGTCACACCACGGATGACAATACTTGCTTTTCTTTCTTCTCGTGGCATATACGTATACCACTCCACTTATTTTCTGTCTTCTCTCAGGAACCTGGTTAGGTTTCTGTATTCCTCTGGTCTACGCAGGTTATCTTTACTCCGAGTCTTTCTCGGATTGCGATATATCTCGTTTGCATTCCCTGTCTGTGTATTTCCTTCCTCAAGCTCCAGTGATGGACACTTCTGAGGATGAAGGGTGGTGGTCGGTGTGTTGTTGACTTAGGACTCAACTTGAATAACTGATTGAAAATATAAACAAAATACTAGCTAATTAACAGCTCCCAGTTAACCTAAACATTTTTGTAACCTAAAAATATTAATTTTTAGGTTAGGAATAGGACTTTCTCATTTGGGCCCCTGTAATAACATCAGTGCGCACAGAGAAAATTGTCCTGTAGACTGTAAACAAGCACCTATGGATGGACCTGTTTGCGGCAGTGATGGAAACGTTTATAAAAGCACATGTCAGATGAAGATACTCACTTGTGGGTAAGTAGAGATTTAGTTTTTTATATCTTTCTACTGAAACGAGAACTGCATAATTGGTTGTATGTAAAACAAGAACAAAATGTTTATTTGAGTAGAAGAAAACAAACATAAGTATAGAAATATTAAGCATTATATACAGAGTACTTTTTGATTAAGACATTAGGATTCTACTGTAGCTAGTAAAGACGTATCATTAAATATTCATTTTCATTGGAAATTGCTGCTCATGCAGACATTAATCATATTTATTAACGAATGTTAAATAATTTATTTAACAGAGCACTTTAGGATTGATAAAAAGAGTGCAAAACCTCACAACCGACAGGAAATTTCTTAATTAACTGAAAGGCGATCTTCGGAATTCGCTTTCGACTGGTGGTTTCAATAATTTAATGCGATTAAAAAACAAAGTCGGCAATAAGAATATAATGAATGTACTTAATGATTGTGATTGGTATTATCACTGTTTTCCCACGAATTTGGTATATTTTTTGCTACATAAATTAAAGGCATCCAAAGATTGGCCACTGAATCTGTCACTATTAATAATGAGAACGGTTTATACTCAAAATTTGTAGAAGGGAAAGTGTGATCAATATTATTTTTTCTGGTGTATTTGAATGTTCGCTGAAGTTCAAGTTGTAAGTCGACTTCTTCCAAATACACTTACATTATTTTTTCTCATTTACAGACAAGGGGTAGTACGAACAAATAAAAAATATTGTCAAACAACCCGCCATTGTCGAGAATCCTGTTGGAGAAACGCCAAACCTGCTTGTGGTTCAGATGGGAAACTATACGCTAATGTCTGTAGGATGAAGTCTAAAAATTGTGGGTAAGTAAGTAACAAAAATTGAATGACAGTAGTAGCGAAATGGCAACCCGCCCTGCGCATCTAAGCGTTACTGATTGCGTGGTAATAGACTCGCGGGTAATGATCGTAACCAACAGTTAAAGTAAGACCAGAGATCTAAGAAGGTCGTAAATCAATATAAGCCGACGACCCTCATTATTACCTATTGTTCGAAATATAATAGTAGGATCTCCATTATTTTTGGCAACAGCTTAAAAAGAATGAAATTGGTATCCAGTGTTGCAAAAAGACTTTAAGGAAGTCTCTTTTACATAACGGACTCTGCGTAGAATCGACCGCCTGGTAATAACTCAAGTGGTTGGTGACTTATGACCTTATATTTCTGGTCGTACTTTACTTGGATTTTCATTCAAATTCCAACATTATGGTTTATTCAATCATACTTTTACTACTCCTTTAATTATTCTTAACATCCCCATTTATAAATTGATATTAAAGACATTGTATGTTTTAGGAAGCACGTATTTGAAGTCCCCATGGCTTACTGTGCTAGTCAAGAACGAAATTCACAGAGCGTATCTTGTCCAACGAGCTGCAAGAGTGAAATAGAAAAACCAACTTGCGGATCTGATGGATATGTTTACAGAAGTGAATGCGAACTAAAATTACTAAATTGCGGGTAAGTAGAAGTATATGTCAACTATATACCATAGCATTGAAGGAAAATATATTTTAATCGTTTAAATTTCGATTAAATATGTGCCATTATAGCATTTCATTACAAACTTTCACTAAACCATATAGAAGACGGGAATGGTAGATCAAGTAGTTACTTCTTCTTCGGAAGACGTTGAAAATTGTTTTAAGTAAATATAAATAAACTAAATATTGATTTTTCTTTTATAGAAACAATAGAAGAGTAGTGAAAGTTGACTACGAAAAATGTCGTAATAAGATAGCAAAATGTATTAAAATAAAATGCTCAAATGATTATGATCCAGTGTGTGGAACAGACGCTCGAGTTTACACGAATCAATGTCAACTTAATTTGGCCACCTGCTTAAAAGGAGTTCAATTTGCCCACATAGGAAACTGTACAAAGTTGAAAGAAGAAGAACCTTGTCCACTAAGTTGTAGTCAAGAAGGTGATGACGAACCTGTTTGTGGATCGGATGGAAATGTTTACAAGTAAGTACTATCTATAATTTAATTTTATTACGATCATAGGATGATAATCAGAAAAACTACTTGGTAATTAGACTATTTGTTGTAGGCATTCCTCATGTTTTATGCGTTAATTGGCATTAATTTTGTTCCACAAGCGGTACAACTCGACAAGCTGTATTTTTTCCTCTTTTGTCCACTTCAACAAACAACGCCAAACGCAAAATTGCACCAAAACAGAGAGCAAATTCTTAACTTGCCAGGTTATGTGCTCTATCTACTTACTTGCATTTTCATTTTTTATAAAGTAGGCGGTCGAGTTGCTTAACTACTCACTACTTAACTTACCCCATTTTATAACTCTACACGATAGAAGAAGAATATTCTACCTAAGTTTACCAGTCTATATAAGCGTTTAGATGACTCGTGTAAACTGGGCTTTAAATTGACGGACCGACTCACTGTTTAAATGGACTTAACTAAATATACTTAGCTAAGCTGACCTATAGTTGACATGGTGCAAGGGTTATATTTTTAAGGAAGCCTTGTCAACTATAAGTCAGCTTAGCTAAGTATACTTAGTATACCTATACCTATTTTCCTATAGTTGACATGGTGCAAGGGTTATATTTTTAAGGGAGCCTTATATTTTAAGCTCTACTTAGTTAAGTCAACTATAGGTCAGCTTAGCTAAGTATACTAAGTATACTAAGTATACTAAGTATACTAAGTATACTAAGCATACTTCATATGCCATTATTGTCATTATTTGTTTCCAGTTTGTTGTTTGGTTTGGGTGTGGTAGTGATTTGGATTTTTTGATTTATTCGATGAATTATTACATACAAAATGGAAAACAAGTCTCTCAAAAGACCTAGAGGTCGTAACTATATACCGAAAGAGAAAAACAGTTCCTTATAATTATTATATTTCAATATAAAAGACATAATAGAAAATACCAAACTTAAAATAAACAAAACACTTTCTTTGTAAAATCTAAATATCTTAAAAAAAGATAAATTGTTCATTTTGTAAAAATAATTTGGCCGAACAAATACCTGCCGTTTCGTAAATCATGTTCTATTATTTCTAACACATCTAAATCATCGTTGAAAATATCCATTTTCTTATTAAAACTCAACCAACCACACCAGGCAGCAAGCAACTTTTAGGTTAAATATTAACTTTAAGCGGCCCTTAACCCTAAACTTGACTTAAAATAGTCGTTGCAATTGGCTCTAAGTAGCCGATCAACTGGTGAAACTGGTGGGGGGGGGGGAGGCACCTGTCAAGTCAAGATACTTGTTCACCGTGCAGAACTACTTGACTTGCTTCATCCCATGACCCAATAAGTCGGTACTTGACTAATTTTTTTCTTAATTACAATTTCTTAAATAGAATTATAATGATATTTAATGATAATATTAGAGTTAAAATATAACCCTGCGGACAGCTACACTATTTATTTTCCAATAAACACTTTTTATTGTTTTCTATGTGTGCCTACATAATTATTATGATCTGCCATTAAAATAATTATTATTTTTATTTTAGGTCACTGTGTCATCTTAAAAAAGAAACTTGTGGGCAGCTGGTAATTCAAGTTCCATCTCAACACTGCAAAACTACGGCCGCTTGTAATGAACAATGTGGAGAGGATAAAAACTTTGTATGCGGTTCAGACAACAAACTCTATAAACACGAATGTGAAATGAGGCGAAACAATTGCGGGTAAGTAATAAGCATCTTCTTGTAGAAATAATTTCCTTTTTGAATGTTATTATGTAAACATCATCAAATGATTCAGATCTGGATTGTTCTTACAAAACACCACCCAGGTAGAACAATAAAAACGTTTTGGGATTTATTAGAATTAGTATAAGAAATAACACACCAATAATAAACTAGTTTGGAAACCGTCCGTAACATGCGCGAAAATAAAATCGCTTATATTGCGCAAACTAGTTCGTGATTTGCAACAATGTCACTTTTCCGCACACGTCATTTTTTTCTTGAAGTATTGACAATTGCCTACTTTTCGAACAAAAATTTGTGCTGAAAAGTGTTTTTTGAATAAATAGCGGTTCTAAAAACTAATGAATAGATTATGAATGGTCAAAGTTAATCATTACTATTCTCATACTTTTCCAGTAACTTCTGGGATTCCCCAAGGGTCTCATCTGGGACCATTATTATTTAACTTATTTATAAATGATATAATGTATTGCTTTCAGGGTAGCAAAGCTTTGTTATTTGCTGACGACCTCAAATGTTTTAAAGTAGTTAATATTACCTAATGCTGATGCTTTAATTTTACGATCTGATTTAAATAGCTTATCAAATTGGTGTACACAAAATAATATGAATCTAAATGAATCCAAGTGCCATATTATATGCGTTTTCATCGAATACAAATAGCTTTCGATTACAGCATTAATAAGGAAACTTTAAATTGTATTTCGCAAATCAAAGACCTTGGTGTTATATTAGACTCCTCACTCACTTTAAGTCCCATGCTGCTGTTCAAAAATCTATGAAGATGTTAGGTTTTATAAAGGGAACCACTTGTGAATTTACTAACATCACTGCTATTAAGTCTCTTTATTTTTCTCTGGTCAGAACACACCTACCCACACAGCCAAAACACGTTTCACAGATGTATCGAAGATATCTATAGCGAGATATTGTATATCGCATAGACATCTACAAATATATATGAGACATGAATGAGATATCTCTAAGATATCTTTATGTCCGCCTTGTATACGTCTCAAAGATATTATGCTGAGATATCTCGGAGATTTCTTTAGATATATTAATTGCCAACGTCGTTTCGACCGCGGTTATAGTCTTCATCAGAACTTAAAATGTAAAACAGGTAACATCAACCCATCTTGTAAAATTCAGTACATTCACTTTAAAGATTTGGTTAAAGTTTTAAAAACATACAAAGCAGATTAAAATGCAATATTGTATTTTATTTTTCGTTTTGTCTGTTTCTAAAACTATTTTAACCAAGTGTTTGAACATCAAAACACTTATTACATTGTACAAGACCGGTGGACATCACTTGTTTGATGAAGACTGTAACATGGTCGAAACGTTGGCAATTAATAATTTCAATAAGTCGAAAATGTGCTTTTTAATGAATATGCACTAATACATTTCTCTTTATATATTCAAAAAAACTAACTCTGCCACAATAAACAAATAACATGTCATATACAGCTTAACAATTAATTTATTGCACACAAAAATTCGAGGCTTCTATTTAAACATATCTGATAACATAAACTCTAAACTCTCTTCAAAACTATTATTAGGAATGTAAGTACATATATTAATTGGTTCAAGTGATTTTAAATAAAACATTAAATCCTGAAATTAAAAAAAACAAAACACAAAAGAAATTGAAGCTAATCAGTCCTATTATCTTTTTTTTCTCTATCTCTTCTTAATGTTCCTAATCTTAACCAATTTTTAATAACTTCTGATATTTCAGAGTCAGTTGCCATTTCTTGATCCTTTTTACTGCGAACAGCAACTACAAACGAATAAATATTAATTATTATCGAAGATTCTAGAAATTAACTATGATGATTAAAGGGTTGTAACAAAAAATGTATTCTTTTAAAGTGGATGTGCATGCCATAATTATTTGATTTGACATTTTCATCAAAACATCTTTACACTTCTTATGGAAAACAAAGCGCACAAACTGATTTATTTTTTACTTTATTCACATTTCCACCTACAATGATAGAATCTAAAATAACTTTAATACCAATTTGTAAAAAATTACTAATTGTTCATGGTGGGTAATACAACATTAGTGTATACTGTGTAGTCAGAACCCTTACCTTGTATTACTTTAACTATCTCTAGTTCAAAGAATGCTCTCTTTTTCTTTGCTCCGACCCAGCTGTATTGAGCAGCAACTGTATTAGTTATCAAACTTATTAAAATATTTACAATGGAAGTCTTGAGATTTTTCCCCAACATAAGCCGACTTCTCCGAATCTAAAACAAATAATCAAATTTAGCACAAGTTTAGCAACCATTTAATTTTTATGAAGGAGATGGAACAAAGTGATTTATTACCACACATTTTCGGAAATTATCATTCGTTTTGAACAAGGTGTTAACATTGTCCATATCTTCACAGTTGTTGATGGGAAATTTAGCATCATACAATTCATTATTAAGAGGGTCTTCATTTTCCACCTCTATCTGCTTAATATTAATCCCCTGTTCAATATTATTAATTCTATCCAGTAATTCTTGCTGAAGAAGTGATAATGCCACGACTTTTCGTTGAATATATTTCAGGATGTCCAAGCTTTGCTGCTGAAAATCTAAAAAATAAACTTTTTATTTCTATGACTTATAAATTAAATTTTACCTATATACAGATTACAAAACATTTACTAACTTAGTGATTCTGCTGTATCTTGCTCATCCCGTAGCACAAATTTATTTGATTTATTTGATACACATTTTGAGGATTTAATAACTTCTTCAATTATTTCATGGCTATTTTTTTTGGTACTTCCATGTTTTATAAATTTTTCTGTAGTTGCACTAGACAAACCACTACCTGAAACAGTCATAAAAATCAATTTAGGTCAAATTCACAATGTATGTCCTCAAAAAAATATTGAATTCACCTTAAAAACCATCCCAAACAATGACTTACATGTGTTTTTTGGAAATTTCGGATATTTAATTTCTTCGGCCAACAATGTTTGGTCTAATAATTCATCATCTGATGAGCTGATTACTCTTGAAGCTCTAACCCTTCTTTGTTTTCTTTCTTCCTCTTCATCTGTTGTACCAACTTCAGTTTCTTCCTCAGCTTCTTTAGCTTTTTTTAACCCATATTCATAGTCATCTAGAAGAACAGAGTATTGTATCAGACATGTTTCTTTTGTGGTTAATCTCTATCAACAATAAAGTATCACTGACACAGTATTTCAATGTGGTCTCACCTGTACTATATAAAACCCTCAAAATTTTACATTTTTCCCAATCTGGATTCGGTGGTAATTTATTTTTGACGGAGGAATAATATTTACTCATAGTTTTAAAATTTGGCCAAAAGGCTTCATTACCCTGAATCCAAACATTAGGGATCAGCTGCACTCCATCATCAAATTCTACTACAGTGTATTGTTTGTTCATTTTGAAATCTACAACACAAAAATCAATGTAAAGCTGTACATTTTTTATTTCCATTTTTTAAATATTAGTTGCAAATTATAAAAAATACATACCTCACTATGAAGTAAAGGGATAACAACAAAATTGTTATTATTGTATGGCAATTTCATACACTTCTGCTTAACAGTATTTAAAGGCCAAGTTTTAAGTACCGATAAGTGTGAAACTACAAAAATATTAAGAATAGAAGAAGCACATGGTTTTTCATACAAGTTTTCTTTCTTTATAAATTCCCTCCCTATTAACAAAATGCAGTGATTTTCATTGGAGTAGGCAATATTTTCTAGGAGAACGACACTTCCATTTTTACATAAAAAACAATTATCTGCTGTTGAGGAACATTTTAAAATAAACAGATCATTTTGTATTACATCATACTGAGGATCTGAACATCCATTTATAAGAGGCCCATGAGTATGTAAAGTTTTATGTAATACTGAAAAATCAGAATTTTCCTGACTAGGTACAATTTTATTTTGAATTCCTACTGCTTCTAATTCAGTAGTACGAAAAAATAACTGTTGAAGGGGACGTTCTGATTTTCGAATTAATTTTTTTATTGAAAACATAAAATTTTCAAACTTAAAAGCACTGAAAAAATCTAAATTACCATAATGTTTTACATCCTCAGCAAGGTGCAATACATTATGAACATTATGTGAAACATTGTATTTTTTATAAATTTTTTCATATGTAGACACAAAAATACGCAATAATTCATTTGCATATTCAACTGTTTCAATAGCTGCATTTTGAATGCAAAGTATTCTAATTGCCACATGTAGCACAACAAAATTTTCAAAAATTTGATTTCTCAAAATGCCTGAAAAACAAACAGGACCTATATAAAGCAACAACATACGAAATTCTGTTGCTTTATATAATTTGATATATTCTAAGGAACGGGGCTTTCTAACAAATTCCTTCGGTATATGATGCTTTAACAATTCAATTTTCTGTGATATAGCTTTAACATGAGAACTTCTTAATCGGAATGATAAATCACCTCCCAACCACAACAACAAAAGTCTTTTAGTAACTCCAAGGCACAAAAGGTGCATATAATCTAATGGAACACCTTTTACTATATCAAAATTGGGAATATTTTTTATAATGGTTTCATTAATATGATATTCCTCATCACTATTAGCCCTAAACCCTGTATCTGTTCTTTTATGAAAGTTATTCCCAGGAAAGCAAACTCGATTATTTAAGAAAATACCATTTATTAAACATTTTGTACAGCTTGAGTATCCACTATGTCCTTTTATGCCTAATACAAATGACTTAGCAGGAACATCACAAATTATACCCTTGAGAGAAAAAGGAATGTTCTTGTTATTTATATATAAGCCATTATTTACTAATTCAATACATTCATTAACAAAATCAGATAAAAAAACGTTAGAATCTTGTGGTTTTTGAGGACCAACATATGCCCCTATAATAAAAACATTTGATAATCCATATATATTTCCTAAAATTGGCCATAAAGCATTAGTAGATGATCTACTTAGAGGTAAACCATCAATGTTTATGAATAATTCAATCTGTTCAAAATTTATATTCACAATCTTTTCCAAATTTTTCTTTAAACCAAAATGACAATATTGCCCTGGATACACTGTTTTAAGTGGACATTTTCTCGCTGTATGTAATAATGTTCTACTATCTCGTGGTAGGTCAGAAAAGCACTCATGGTTTTGTATCGTTTTATATTACCTTATTAAAACGATTGTTATTACTTTTAGTTTTTTATTATTTCAACACAACATGCCTACTCGGCGGGATACAAGATAATGGCGGGGCTTCTTCAGTCGTCTGTCAATTGGCAATGACAAGTGACATCTGACAATTACAAATTATGTTACATCTTCCCCTTTTTACCTTTTACAAAAAAAATACTTAATTGCTAATTTCTATATCTAATAGGTTTTTGAACAAGTCGGCCTGATTTAGTTCTAACATCATTTTTAGAAACTGTATTAGTCGGTATAGAGTTATTATTATCATTTGAATGAACATTTGTAAATAAAGAGTTTTGTTCAGCATCAGGTTCACTAGATATCATTTGTGGTATGTCTGAATTTTCAATAAAATAATCTTGCGAGGAACCTTCATTTACATATGGAATAGGAGAATGTTTAATAAATGACGAATTTCGTCTATACTGTTTTCCACATTTGTCTCTTACAATGTATGAACGCGGATGTTCAGTTTTATCTACTATTTGTGCTGGTACCCAATGAGTTTCTTTTTTTAGTATTATATTATCCCCTTTTTGGAAGCTATTACGTTCCTTTGCCTGCTTATCATAATAAAACTTATTTCTCTGTCTGTGATTTCTAATTTTGTTAATGTTAATTTCTGGTTTTTGTAATAACATTTTATTAGTCACTGGTAAAGTTGTACGTATTAACCTGTTATATACTAATTCGGATGGGGATACATTTAACCCAGAAAGAGGTGTTGCCCTGTATTCTAGTAGTGCCAGTTGTATATCACTATTATTATCATTGCATTTTCTTAATATGTTTTTACAAATTCCTACGGATCTTTCAGCCATCCCATTTGACTTGGGATATTTTGGTGATGCTGTTACTAACTTAAAGTTCCATTCGTTTGCGAATTTTTTAAATTCAATGCTGTTAAAAGGCATGTTATCTGAAACAAAAATGGCAGGAATACCGTGAGTGGAAAAAATATTTTTTAGTTTGGAAATTAATTCAGAGGCTGTTTTAGAGGACAACGGTATTAACTCAATCCAACTACTAAAATAGTCTACAATAGATAAATAATCCTTGCCACCATAAGTTAGAATATCAGCTGCAACTTTATAAAATGGAATATTAGGTCTATCATGACATATCATAGGTTCTTTTACAGGATTTTTACTATACTTTAAACAAGTAGAGCATTCTGATACAAAATCATAAGTGTCCTGTGACAACCCTGGCCAATAAAAAAGTTTTCTTGCACGAGCTTTACTTTTTTCAATACCCAAGTGTGCTGGATTGTGTAGTTTGGCTAAAAAAAATTTTCTAAGGGTTTTGGGAACAACAATTTTATCATTGTAGAATATTAAGTCATTTTTTACAGATAATTCATTCTGAATTTTATAATATGTCATCAACTCTGTACTACTGTTACATAAGTTAGATTTTTTTGGCCAGCCAGTATTGCAATATTGCAAAACTTCATTCAACACAGAATCATTTTTAATTTCGTTTTTTAATTCAGTAAGCCTATGCTCTGACATATGAATTTCTATGTCCATGCAATGTACAACTTCAGTTTTGGTTGGTACATCACAATTTTTTACTTTTATAAATGATCTTGACAAGAGATCAGCAATATACATGTGCTTTCCTGGTAAGTATGAAACTGTAATATTGTATTTTAATAACTTTAATTTTAGTCTTTGTAGTCTATTGCTTACTTTATAAAAATCTTTGCTGCAAATGGCAACAAGTGGTTTATGATCAGTTTTAATATTTACATGTCTTCCATATACAAAGTTATGAAATTTTTGTAGCGCAAAACAAATACTTAGTAATTCTTTATCTATTTGGGGGTAACGAATCTCAGTTTCTGTCAGACTTCTAGAACAAAATGCCACTGGCTGTCCATTCTGAAGTAAACATCCTCCTAAGCCATGTTGACTTGCATCAGTTTGTATTTCAATTTCTACATTTGAATCAAATATTTTTAAATTTGGAATTTCTGTAATTAATTTTTTAATGGTATCTAATGCCTTAGAATGATCCACAGACCAATTCCATGGAACATTATTTTTTAATAAACTCCTCAAGGGAGAAAGAAAATCAGACAATTTTGGTATATATTTTGTTAAGTAATTAACCATACCCAGAATTCTTAACAACTCTTTTTTATTTCTAGGCTCTTCAATTTGCAAAATAGCCTCTATATAATTACAATCTGGTTTCATACCCTCTTTTGTAAATATTTGACCCAAGTACTTAACCTCACTTACCTTATACTGGATTTTGCTTTTATTAAATTTTATCCCATACTTTCTGGCTCTATTAACAACTTCATTTAGGATTCTGTCATGCTCTTCTTCATTATCTGATGCTATTATGAAATCGTCAAAGTAAATGCCAATATCAAGATCACCAAATAATTTTTCATTAGCTCTTTGAAAAACCTCAGGACTAACGTTTAACCCAAATGGTAGCCTCTTAAAAGAATATTTGCCAAAGGGAGTGGTGAATGTACACAACTTGACACTTTCTTCATCAAGTGGTACATGATAAAATCCTTCCTTTAAATCAATAACGGTATAAATAGATTTATTTCTTAATTTTAAAGCCAATTCCTCTAATGTTGGTATTGGATATTGGTCACTACATACTGATTTATTCAAATGAAGAGGGTCCAGACAGATTCTTATTTGGTTGTTTGGTTTCTGAACAATGACTATGTTATTTACCCACTCAGTTGGTTCTTCTATTTTACAGATTATATCCCGTTTAACTAGATCATCTAAATTATTTTTTAATATAGGTTTTACTGTTTCAGGTATACGACGGCATGAGCTTATGAATGGAATTGCATCTTTTTTAAGTATTATTTTATATTTATAGGGAATCTTACCAGTCCCTTCAAAAATGTCTTTATTCTGTTTAATAAATTCATGTTTAGTAGTTGCTGAAACAGTATCAACCCTTTTCAAAAGATTTAACGACATGCAAGCTTTTAACCCTAAAATTGGTATACTGTCAACATCAACAACAATGAACCTTATGTTGCACTTAACACCCTTCACATAACATTTCAATATAATAGACCCAATGGTGTTAACCTTATTGTTGCCATAACTTACAACATTGACTAGATCATTAGAAATTTTTGCTTCAACATTTAGTTTTTTGTATACTTTCAATGGCAAACAGTTACAGTTAGCACCACTATCTAATTTAAAAGGTATATTCAAATTATTTATTACTACATTTACTGTCCACATATTATTAACTTGTTTACTAGACTCTACATTATTAACTTCATTACCTTCTATATTAGTGTTATTTTTTACATACAATGTGTCAATGTATAGAGATTCATCACTTGAAGTGTCAATCTCATCAACATTATATCCTTTGTTCCTGTTCATGTTTCTATTACTTACTACTTTAGACCTACTGCTAGTACTGGGTTGATTATATGCATTAGTTCTTCTATTTTTTAGCTTGCAGCCCACTGCAAAATGGTTGGGTTTTTTACAAATATTACATATTTTACCAAAAGCAGAACAATTTCTTCTAGAATGTCTTTTTCCACATTTGTTACAGTCATATTCCTCATTTAAATTATTATTACTGCCTCTCTGTTTAATTACATCCACTTCTCTGTCACATCTTAGTGCCTTAACTTGATATTTGCTTACTTCTACAGCTCTACATAAGGTCTCAGCTTTTTTCAACGTTAAATCTGGATTCTGAAGCAATCTTTCCTGTAATGATAGATCTTTTATTCCACTTACGATTTTATCACGAACTAAGGAGTCTTCAAGAGTGTCAAAATTACAATGTGATGCTAATACTTTTATTTCTGTTATAAAATGATCAATGTCTTCTCCCTCTTGTTGCGCTCTTGTAAAAAATAGGTATCTGTTATATGTTTCATTTCTCATGGGCTTGCAGTAATTTCTAAAAGCCTCAACAACTGAGTCAAATTTGCTTCTTTGTACCTCTGTTAGGCAGAAAGTCTTAAATTTTTTTTTTGTGCCTCTTCGCCGGCGTGATTCAATAAAATAGCTACCTTGGTTGCATCATCTTTTTCACTTAGCCCTGTTGCTTTTAGGTATATGTTAAAACTGCTTATAAAATTTTCCAGATTACCATGCTGGTTGATATCAAATACCATAGTTTTGGGTGGTTTGAACGAACTAAATTCCATCTTAAGCGTGGTTATTTCAATTGTCGGAACCACTAACCTGACACCATGTATCGTTTTATATTACCTTATTAAAACGATTGTTATTACTTTTAGTTTTTTATTATTTCAACACAACATGCCTACTCGGCGGGATACAAGATAATGGCGGGGCTTCTTCAGTCGTCTGTCAATTGGCAATGACAAGTGACATCTGACAATTACAAATTATGTTACAATTTAGGGCCATATGAGATATATTGTTTGTGACTGCCCAGTTAACTAAACCTAACGTTACATTGGCAGCTTCTGTGTTATTTTGGGTAGTATCAGTAGCCACATTTAAAATATGTGTACAATCATTTATTGCCTCTGAGTTAATAAGTAATGGGGTCTCTTCACTTTCATGATTTTGAGTTAAATTACATTCATCATTACTCGATTCATCCATATTAATATCCGATTCAAATGTATCCAGATTATTATTAGGAGCAAGAGGCATTTTTATTACTTGTTTTTCAGGTTGTATTACATTAATTTTTCTTTGAACTAGACGACGCAAATGTCTTTTACTTACAGTACTAACCGTTTTATATTTAGGCATGATTGAATTTTAAAAGAAAGAAAACTAATAGATATAAAAACAAACCTCCCGAATATCACACTATAGGTAGGTACTTTATCACTTAGCACTTTAACTGTAATTTAGCTTAATTTGTTTGATTCACAGATAATATATATTAAAAAAAGGTTTGATTGTCGTTTGCACCTATTCACACATGTTACAAGTCACAAAAAGAGAGGTTATGTTTCAATTCCCGCGGCAACTATGTCCTTACCGTTACCAGAGACACGTTTCTATGCACGTTACACGCAGACGCAAGTTACGAAAGTAATGTCCACATTTGTCTGGTAATTTCTGTCTGTGATACGTCTCTGAGATATGGAATGTATGGAATAACCTATGAATAAAAATCAAGTGCAGCAACATTGCAATCAGACAGAAGAGTGACAGAATTGTTTTAGAAATATGTCGGAAATATCTCGAAAACTACAATAATCTTTAAACATTTTTTGATAAAATACTTGAATGACTCGGAGATATCACGGAAATGTCTCGAATATATGAAGAAGCTTTTAGACCATTTCTTAATATCTCCGAAATATCTCAGAAATATCGCAAAATATCTGAGATATTGTGATTTAAATGAGATCTTTTTGAAATATCTCCGAGATATTTGGTGCTGTGTGGGTAGATTATTGTTCTCCGCATTTCATTACTTATACTTAAAAAGCGAAACTAGAAGCTGTTGAACACAAATTTTTAAGATACGTTTCCTTTAAGATGCATTTTTTAACAATGTAATTTTTATGTGAATTGGGCTTGCCCGTCAATAAATAAATAAATTTGACAGTGTTAATGTGGTAAATTATAATATATATAGATTTAAAACATTATTTCTTATTACAGAAAACACATCTACGTAGTACCTATGAAACGCTGCATCGCCGGATTCCAATTCAAAGGTTGCCAAAAAATTTGTCCAACATATTACGATCCAGTATGTGGTACCGATAACATGACCTACAGCAACACGTGTTTCTTGGAAATAGAAAACTGTCGATCGAGATCTCTGGTTACAATGAAAAACATGGGAACCTGCACTGAACCCTTAAATGAAATACCCAAAAACTATCTCTACTAAAATTTGAAGTCTATCCAATTGGTTATATTTATTTTAGTGAGGTTTACAACTGTGTGTAGTTAATTTGATTGATTTTTTTTTATAGCAGCACTGATTCATAATTAAATTGCTGCTATTAATTTACAACATCCTTGAATAGTTAATACATCGTTGTATCCCAAAATTAAGCTTTTAAATTGAAGAAGTTAGAAAATAGACTAAAACTGAATTATACCTCAAACTATAAATGATATATACAATTAATTAAAAAGATGTGAACGGTAACTATTTTATTACAAATATAGGAAGTAGTTTTGATTTATTTAAAATGATATGGTGTCTATTATGTCATGACAACTACCCTTGAATTCAAGTTCTAGCTAGAACTTTTATGTAAATTAAATATATGTGTCATCATAAAATGAATAGAATTTGAGGTACGTCTCCTTTGATTTATTTTTTGTATATTAACATTGGCTTTCACATTTTTTATTGCATTAACCATAACTTAAATATTTAAAATTGCAATAAAGTTTGAATTTTACTTGTTTTTGGTTGCTGCTTGATGATATACTTTTATCGTCGATTTTTTATTGTAGGTGTGTAATATGTAAGCTTTCTTGCATACTTCATATAATATATTTTCAATGAAAATTCCTATTTTTCATAAAGTATTTATTATTCTTACTTTTGTGCCAATTTTACTTCTATTATAGATTTTTATAAATAGTTTTATATTTACTTAGGTTTAACAAATTGTATTTATTCTAGTTGCAATAATTTATAGTTAGAGATTTTGAAAATTATTGAGCATTTATCAAATGAGCTGTGTTTTTAAGTCTTAAGTATTATTTTTAAATAATGTCATTGACAAATAAACACGAAGTTTGTCTGATTTTGACTTTCATTTCAACCCAAAATATATGTAAATATGCTATTATTTATCCTTCAGCAGCAAGTCCTGTCAGGACACCTATCAAAACTCAAAAAAGGCATTGGGACATACTAATTATATTATTTCTAAATCCCCACAAAAACACTTCTCCAAAAAATTAACGTATTTTGTTCTCCTTTTTAAGAATCCCCATTATAAATTAATTTTTCTAAGCCACTGTTATAAACTGTTTCTGCAGTGCTTAAATTTATCGATATCTTTTTTCAATGTTTTGTTTTGATAATTACAAAAATAATTTGAAAAATAAGAAATAAACCAATGTAGTTCCCAAGTGGCACGAATCGTGATTCTTTATATATTGTTTTTTAACAAATTTTTTCTTGGTACAGCAAAATTGAAATTTCTACTCTTGATGAATGTGCCCAAGCCGTACTACTACGGGAAGATGGCTGGAGCTACACAAGAATATGTCGTCGATTTAATATGTGAATCATACAACCATCTCACGGGTACTACAAAGATTCCTAGAGACAGGAGATCATGCCCTTAGAGCAGGACAAGGAAGATCCAGGATCGAATTCAACTGCGCGAGGTACATGGTCTACAAATTAGTGCTGAAACTGTTTGGTTATGCTTAAGAGATTCCAATTTAAGACCTAGAATTGCTGCCCGGGGTCTTATAATAACCGTAGATCACCGAAGAGAAAGTCTACGTTTTGCCAGAGAACACGAAAATTGGGTTGATGCAGACTGGGAATGAGTGCTCTTTACAGATGAGTCCAGATATTGTCCATACAATCAAAGAATACACCGTGTATTCTGTGGTACAATAATGATAGACATATTCGTGTATTTCGACGTTATGCCTAATGCAACTTCTCAAACACCGCGTTATTTGGAGGAGGTTTCATTATGGTTTGGGGAGGTATTTCTTTGACAGCACGCACGGACCTAGAGGTCATAAATAATGGAAGTATGAAAGCTGATATCTTACAACAGCGTGTAGTACCTTTTGCTACATATATTGGCAAACATTTCTTGTTATTTGTTAATGCAAGATAACGCCAGGCCTCATGCTGCACATGTTGTCAGAAATTACCTGGAAAAGATTGGAATTAATACTATGGGATGGCCATCCCGTTGTCCAGACCTATATCCTAAAGAAAACTTATGGGATATCCTTAACAGGCAATTAAGAGCGCAACAAATCCAATTCAATAACCTGGATGAGGTGGGGGAGAGGTTAATTCAAATCTGGGAAGAATTGGACTAAAATGAAATAAGGCAGCTTATTTTCAATATAGGTCGACAAAATGGCATGCCGTTATTTGTGTGAAAGGTGGAAACACTGGTTTTTGAGAACTTTTTTTTTTATTTTTGAGTTTGTTTTGTTTACTGTCAATTTCGAATTTTCCATTTATTTCTTATCAGAGCCTGAATGACGTTTTACCTTGTATAATAAATTATGGTAATAAAATGTAAATTAACCCTAAAAAAGCTCAGTTTTTTATTTTTGTTTTTTAATATAAATAAAATTGATTTAATAAGTGGTGCGTTAATTTTTTGGAGAAGCGTATATTACTTACATTATACTACTAGTATTTAGGTAAATTTAATATATTACACAACAAATACAATATCTTCTTATAACTTTCTTTGTTTTCTTGGTCTAGGTCCAGTCCATGATACTTTAGTACTATCAGTAATTGAAACTATTTCTAACCCAGACATTTGTAAACCTTTAATGGCTGCCTAAAAATATACAAGTTTATCATGTGTGTAAAAAAAATAAATCAAGTATCATACCATTCTACCAGGTCCAAGACCTCTTACTCTTACTCGAACTGTTTTATGGCCTTGATCTAGAGCTTTCTGAAAAATATTACAAAATCAAGTTAGGTAATATAGTCAAGAATTGATTTAGTCAAGGCATTTGCTAAATATTAACTAAATTATTAAGATACTAAGTAAAACCAAATATAATTAAAAATTCCACAATACTATATTATTTATTTTGGTACTTGACCGGTTTCAAGAACATAAGTTTGCATCATCAGAAGGATGACAGTGATGGAATGTCAATATGTAAATATGAAAAATACAACAGTAACTAGAATAAAATCATTATAACAGCTATCAAATGCATGGAATCTATTATATATGACGTCATGGTGTTTTGACCTATTGCTTGAGGATTTGATTGTGTCTTGATGTATTTCTATAAAACTTAATGAAATATCCTTAAAACTAATTAAAACAATATTAGGTATCCAATAAACAATCTAAAAGTGGAGAATAAATTTATAGTTGTTCATTCATCAGTTATAGTCAGGATCAAGGATGTGCTTCTTAATTTCTAACGCTTCTAGCAAATTTAACTTTAAAATAATTTTGACAGTTATGAAAAAGTTCGATGCGGTTATATAATGTTGGAGTATGATTTTCTTCAAGCAAGTGTTTTGCATAGTTTGACTTGTCTAGATGTTTATTTCTATAGCAGCTGAGGTGTTCACTATATCTTATTTCTAAATTTCTTTGAGTCTGACCTATGTAAATGGCATTACAGTGAGAGCAGTTACGTTTATAGACACCAGACTGTTGTAAAAAGTTTGTTTTATCTTTGGCATTCAATAAATTTTTAATTATATTTGGTTTTAGTTAATTTGATGCAGTTCCACGTTGAAACAATTGAATTGTTATTAAGATTCTGTTGATTATGAATGGGAAAAAAACTTACAGTTCCTACTGAGATCGCAGTAGCTTGTGCAGCAATATTTGTTCCTTTTTTGGTATTTTTGAATCCTTCTATACCACAAGATCTTATAAGTTGCGGAGTACCTGAATACATATATTACTTATTACATTTCAATTATTAAACAGAATATTACAACTCAAGAGCAAATTATAATTAATTATATCTTTGTACCTTTGTAATCAGTCAAACAAACTATGGTATTATTCTTTGTAACCCGAATATTAAAGACTGGTAAATTTTTAAATGCCACACCATTGAACAGTTTATTCGGAGTATCAATAGTTGGAAAAAGTTGATGTCTGAAAATAAAAATTATAAAACTTGTTCAACATAGATGTGAGTTTATTTTACTTGGTTATAGCAGCGTCTATATCAACTGATTTTTCTCCATGTGTTCCTTCGTCCACTTTTGGTACTGATCTCAACATTTCTTTTCTATCCACTACGATCCTGTGGTTTATGGTGGATGTGAACAAAAACCTTGCGTTTGCATTATTATTTATTATCAGGTTCTTAAATATATTACTAAGTTGTGTCACAGCCATTTAATTTACAAAATAATATTTTTAAAATTTAGATTTACTTGTGACTGATAAAATTTCAGGTTAAAATCAACTTCTTCTTCTTCTTCTTGGCCTTCTTATTGATCAGATTTTAGTTACCTATGGATGGATAGCAGTTGGTAACAGATTATGTCTCAGTGATTATGACGTTACTTATGTTGGTTGCTTGTTATCTATGCTTACCTTGTCTCATGTCATAACCTTAATTTGATATATTTTCAGATATTTTGAATAAACAAGCAAATTGTTGAAATAATGAATTAAGCTTCGAAGATTTATTTATTAAATTATTTAGTATTTATCGTTAATTGCTTAAATAAAAACAAAATATGACATCAATAATAAAACTCCAAGCTCTATCTGGCGCTAAAGATGAGTCTCCTCCTTGCTACTTACTCCAAGTAGATGATGTACGAATACTACTAGATTGTGGTTGGGATGAGAAATTTAATATGGAGTTTATTAAGGAAATAAAAAGGTTTTGTATGCTTTATCCATTGTATGATGCCAACTACTTTCTCATAAATTATCTAGCTTGTATAAAAACAAAAGTATTTTCGTTCTTTTAGGCATGTACATACAATAGATGCAGTGTTACTTTCTTATCCAGATGTGTATCATTTGGGAGCTTTACCATACATTGTTGGAAAACTTGGGTTAAATTGTCCAATTTATTCAACTATACCAGTATATAAAATGGGACAAATGTTCATGTATGATCTATATCAATCTCAATTCAACATGAAAGAATTCTGCATTTTTTCACTAGACGATGTTGATGCTACTTTTGAGAAAGTTATACAGTTAAAATATAACCAAACTGTATCTTTAAAAGGTAAGCAATTATGTTCCAGACTTGAATATTTTTTTAAGACTGACAAATAAAATTACATTCACGTTTACAGGTAAAGGTTATGGTTTAACTGTTACTCCATTACCCGCTGGTCACATGATAGGTGGTACAATTTGGAAAATAATGAAAGTTGGTGAAGAGGACATTATTTATTGTAATGACTTCAATCACAAAAAGGAAAGGCATTTGAATGGTTGTGAACTTGAAAGATTACAAAGACCTTCTCTACTAATCACCGATGCCTTTAATGCTACTTATCAACAAGCTAGAAGAAGAGCCAGGGATGAAAAACTTATGAGTGAGTATAAAATATACATCTTATATGTCAGGTTTATTTCATGTAGGTAGGTATATATTTCATCTTTGTCTTTCTTTAAACAGCAAATATTCTACAAACCCTCCGCAACCATGGTAATGTCCTTATAGCAGTGGACACGGCAGGAAGAGTATTAGAATTGGCACACATGTTGGATCAACTTTGGCGCAACAAAGAATCCGGACTGTTGGCATACTCCCTAGCATTTTTAAATAATGTTAGTTACAATGTAGTAGAATTTGCTAAATCTCAAATAGAATGGATGAGTGACAAGTTGATGAGAAGTTTTGAAGGGGCTAGAAATAACCCTTTTCAATTCAAACATCTACAGCTATGCCACAGTCTTTCTGAGTTGAGTAAAGTGCCTAGCCCTAAGGTTGTTCTTGCAAGTTCCCCTGATATGGAGAGTGGATTTTCTCGAGAGCTGTTCCTTCAGTGGTGCTCTAGTTCTAATAATAGTATTATTTTGACTACCAGGTGAGGTACTTGCCAAATAATATACTGGTCTTGTAGTGATAACATATTAAAAAGAAATAAATAACTGATTTTGTATTGTTTAATTAGAACATCTCCGGGAACTTTGGCTAGAGACTTGATAGACAATGGTGGTGGAAGAAACATAGACTTAACAGTAGAAAGACGAGTTAAATTAGAAGGAACAGAACTAGAAGAATTTGAAAAGCGACAGAGGGCACGGAGCGGTCGAGTTAATAAAGAGTAAGTGCACTAATTTAAAGTAGTTAGATGGCAAATCTACATCCTTCCATATTTTTATTAGTGAGGATGACTCGGATTCGGAATCAGACATCGAAATGTCAGTTATTTCGAAAGGCAGGCATGATATTGTCATCAAACAAGAAGGAAAAATAAACACGGGATTTTTCAAAGTTACCAAAAAAATGTATCCCATGTATCCATTTCATGAGGATAAAATTAAATGCGACGAATATGGTGAGATCGTTAAACCTGAAGACTACAAATTGGCTGACATTGGTATTGATGGTGAAGATAACAAAGAAAATATTATTATCAAAAAAGAAGAAGAGGAAGAAATTAGTGAGTAATATTAGGTATTATTTTATGTCTAAATGTTTGAAAATTTGAACTATATAGGTTGTCCCATTTAAAAGATCAGTGATCTTGGTCTTAATCTTGTTTTGCTCATCACTTATATCTAGTCAGGGCAATTGTTTCTCCGTTGATCCAGAAGTTTGTGAATTGTTGTGTTTTCTTTTAGCTGAAATCACTGAACAACCAACAAAATGCATAGTACTTCAGAGAACCGTCCAAGTAAATTGTCAAGTACAATACATCGATTTTGAAGGTAGATCAGATGGAGAATCGTTAATGAAGATTCTTTCCCAGCTTAAACCCAGAAGGATTGTAGTTGTCCATGGTACAGAAGAAAATACAGCAGTTATAGCAAAACACTGTGAAGAAAATATGCAAGCCAGAGTATTTACCCCTGAAAAAGGAGAGATCATAGATGCTACTAGTGAAACACACATATATCAAGTAAGAATTTTGCCATAATTCCATGTTCCAATGTTCAACTACACGAATTTTATGTTTTAGGTTAGACTGACAGACGCCTTAGTTACTCAATTAAGTTTTCAAAAAGCTAAAGAAGCCGAAGTGGCGTGGGTAACTGCCAATCTTGTTCTTAGAGAAAGTCAAGCAGACGCTAAAAGGATATTCGTCGATGACGAGCCGATGGAAGGTAAGTTCAGTACTAAAATATGTTTTTAATTCTATCCTTCCTTTTTTTGACCACAATAATGTTTACATTGCACCCTGTATCTTGTGTTCACCGTGCATTAAGACTGTGGAGGTGGAGCTCAATAAAAAGATGGAACTTCATTTTTGTTTTGTTACTTTTGTAGTGGAAGATGAAGACACCAGAATTTTGACGCTTGAACCTGTCAGTGATGGTGATAATCACGACCCAGTATTTATAAATGAATTAAAATTATCCGAGTTCAAACAAGTTTTGGGAAGAAATAATATTACATCAGAATTTTCTGGTGGGGTTTTATGGTGTTGTAATGGAACAATAGCGATTAGAAGGGTAAGTACCGACATTCTGTTCAATAAAGTACCACGTACTGATTATTTGCTGGATTTATAGGGTAAGGTCAATAGTCGAATTATGAGTTAAAGAGTAGTAAAGTTTAAAAATTGTTTTTTTTAGGTCGAAACTGGTAAAATAATGCTTGAAGGTTGTATATCAGAAGATTATTATAAGGTTAAAGAATTATTATATGAACAATATGCTATTTTATAATTGTGGTGATTTGTAAGGATTTTTTTATTAAAACAATATATGTATTATTTAAAGACTGTTTTATTTTTTTCAATTATTGATGATTTGTCTAAGTTATTAAAAAATTTGTGGGATCCCAGGAACAAAGATTACTTTTAGAAAGAGAAAAATGTTGACTCGTGGAATGAATAAAGTAGCCCCCAGCTGTCGGGAAATCTTCAAAAAGAAAATTTCGACTTTATTTGGCGACCTATAGAAAGGAAAAAACTAAGTTAAGACGTCTATATGGGAAGAGAAAAAGGTGAAGGGTATATTCATGCCTGAATGTGGATTCTGTTCACAAATATTTCAAATTTTATAGAATAGATCACGTACGGGAGGATTAATACATTCCATTTCGGGGAGACTTGATACATGTATCAAACCTCCGGGCCCACTCTCCCAGAATTCTAGGCTGTACCTACATAAAATGTTCTTTTTAATTACAGGATGCCTTTCAAATGGAAGAAAAAAACTAGTAGAACACCGGCTTCACCTGAATGGATGGAGAAAGCCGTCCAGGAAGTTATAGACGGAGGTAAATTGAGAAGTACGGATCTCTTAGACAAAATGACACTAAGAAGATATGTTGCCAAATACAAGGAAAAGGAAAAAGAAACAAAGTTTCTTCCAAATTTTGCGACTTCTCAAATATTTAATTCCGAAGAAGAAAAAAGTTTAGCTAAATATTTGCTAACTGCGGCTAAAATGAATTATGGGTTCACTTCGAAAGAGACGAGAAAATTTGCATATTTGTATGCTTTGGAAAATAAAAAAAAACGTCCCTTCAAATTGGCTAAAAAATGAAATGGCTTCCTATGAGTGGCTTAGAGGGTTTATGGAGAGAAATAATGAACTATCGCTTCGAAAACCAGAACCAACGAGCCTTTCTCGTCGAACAGCTTTTAACCGGCACACTGTAGGAGAATTTTACAATTTACTTGGCGAAGTACTACGCCGAGATCAATTTGAACCAGATTCAATATACAACTGTGACGAGACTGGCGTCCAGACTGTCCACAAACCTAGCAAAATCATTTCAAAAAAAGGACAAAAACAAGTATCAAAAGTTACTTCAGGAGAACGAGGCCAGACAGTTACAGTCCTGTGTACCATAAGTGCCATAGGGAATTCTATTCCCCCTTTTTTTGTTTTCCCGCGTGTTCGTCAACAGGATTATATGACCATTGGTGCACCACCAGGATCCAAAGCTGCTACCCATCCAAGCGGTTGGATGACATCTGAAAATTTCGAATTATATCTGTCACATTTCATGAAATTCGCAAAGTGTAGCAAAGTTAAAAAATCCTCACTTATTTTGGATAATCACAACAGCCACATATCCCCTGGTGGTCTAGATATATGCAAGCAAAATGGCATCGTTTTATTAACCATATACCGCCACACACAAGTCACTTGATGTTGCGGTATACGGTCCGTTCAAAACGTACTTCAATGAAGCTTGCGATGGTTTAATGGTAAGAAATCCTGGCCAAACTATTTGTTTGAAAGATATTGCCGCGCTTGTTGGTACTGCATATCAGCGAGCTTTTACTCCACTGAATATTAGCAAATGGTTTTCTAAAACTGGTATCTACCCATACAATTCCCACCAATATAGTGATCACGACTTCCTAACTGCAAAGGTTACCGGCCTGATCCTCATCAGTCACAAAGTGCTACAGTTAATGATACGCTGGCATTTCCTGTCGGCAGAGAACATACCCCAGAATCTACTCCTAGGCCGAAGCCTGAACCTTCCTGCTCATACAAGACTCCCGAAGAAATAAAACCATTGCCGCAGGCACCACCAAGAAAACAACAAACATCAGGAAGAAAACCTGCAAAAACAAAAGTTCCCACTGATACCCCAAATATGGAAGAAATAAAAAATGACAATGAAAAAAGGCAAGAACAGAGAAACAAGGGTAAATTCAAAAGAAACCTTATGGGCACTAACAATGTTGTTAAAGTGAAGAAACAAAAAGCAATTGAAGAGGAATCTGAATCTGATAATTCTGTATTCGATCCATCATCATCGGATGAAATAACTGATATAGAAGACCAAATAGAAAATGAGAAAGAAGAAGATTATTTTGTTAGAGGAGTAGTAAACTTGAAGGACTATTTTCTAGTAAGATTTACAACAAAAAAGACAATAAAGCACTATGTTGGACAAGTTATAGAAAAATAAGTGGGAGATGAATATTTAATAAACTTTATGCGGCGGAAGAAGCCTGGATACCATTTCGTATAACCTGATGTGGAAGACCAAGGACTAGTTTCTGAAGAAGATGTTATGAAGCTACCGACTCCAAATTTTGTAGGTGGGACTGCCAGATCCTCAAGAAAATTATCATTTGCCGTCAAATTTAATAAATTTTACAATGTCAATTAATAATGACTACTTTTAGGTCTAATAAATTTTATGGTTTGGCGTATTTTATGATTTATCTATTTTGTATCAAACCTCCTTTACACCGCATCAAAGCTCCCTTACCATGGGAGGGTTGATACACTTTAAAGTTTATAAAAAAATACCAGGTATCTCCTACCATAATCTAAACTGACATGTTTTAACTGCTCACAATTAATTATAACGATTTCATTGAATGAAAACTTATGTCAATTTCCTAGGTCAAGGATCAACCCTCCAAATAACAATGGAAAGCTGGAATCAAAGGCAAAACAAAATGATTGAATAGAGATTTGCCAGACCTTTTAAATGAGTTATGACCTGATACCTAACGCCATTTGAAAAAATGTAAGGGGTATCTCCAGTAGGAAGGGGGTGTAGTGAATTACGAAGAATTACCTTTAAAATAAGGCTTTATTCTACAGAGAACAACTAACATAAAATTATTGACAACTTTGTAACATAACTGACAATGTCATGAATCCTATCAAAATGGTAATATCATGACATTCTTCCCGCCTTCTTATTTCTCGAGGAAGTCTTCTAAATATTGAGGACGTCTTCGTGTCCTAACTGGCCTATCGATATTCAGTACTGCGTCTTGATTGTGTTGGTCTTGAATGGAGAGGTCTTGAATGAAATGGTCTTGATTTTCTTGAATGCTTGGGTCTTGATTTTGACTGACAGAATTTTCATCGCAATAAGTTAATGATGTGTCTCGTCGATGAGCTAAATGCCTAGTGGAAACTGTATTTTCTTCTCCATTTTCCAATCGGATATGGGCGTATTCCGAGTTGGCTTCTAGGAGTTGGACTTCATCAATTAAAGGTTCGTATTTATTCAAACGGACGAATCTCTTTAATAGCACTGGTCCTGGTGCAGCTAGCCATGTAGGAATCGATGATCCATAAGTTGAGCACCTCACATAGTTAAACATGCGTTCGTGTGGGGTCGAGTTGATAGCATTGCATAAAATAGATCTAATAGAGTGAAGAGAATCCACTAGAACCTGTTCCCACTGGTTGATTTTCAAATTTTGAGATTTTAAAGCCAACTGGATGGTTTGCCATATAATTCCATTAAATCCTTCGCACTGACTATTACCCTGAGGATTATAGGGAGTCGTGCGACTTGAAACAATACCGTGAGACTCTAAAAATGACTTAAGATCACGAGACATAAAAGAGGTACCTTGGTCAGAATGACATATGCCGGAGTGCCAAATATAGAAAATATTTGACGCAAACATTGGATAACCGTAGAGGATGATATGTCGGAACATGGAAATGCGAATGGGAATCTGGAAAATTCATCAACAACGGTTAGTAAGTACTTATTTCTTGAAGATGAAGGCAAAAATCCAAATTAAGACGTTCAAATGGTGAGGTGGCTTTGATTAACGTTCCTTCATTTTTGTGAAATTTTGGTTAATTTCAGCACAAACAGGACATGAGGAGGTAATTTGACGAACGTCTTCCACAGAATAAGACAGATTTTTGCAGCGTATCCAATGGAAAAACCGGGTAATACCAGGGTGACACAAAGAAGAACGTAAATCAAATAATTTCTTTTGATCAGCCTATGACATAGTTGCAGAAGTAATACGGGAAAATGCATCAGCTACCGTGTTTTGACTTCCTGGCCTGTAAACGATATCATACTTGTAGCATGACAATTCCAAACGCCAACGTTGAATTTTCTCATTTTTGATTTTTGACGAAGACTTGTTGTTAAAACATAAATGCCACTGACTTCTGATCCGTAATGAGCTGAAAATGTCTGCCAATTAAAAAATGTCGCCACTTTTTCAGTGCTTCTACTATTGCTTACGCTTCTTTTTCAACTGACGAATGCTTTTGTTCCTGAGAGGACAAGGTTCTTGAGAAAAATGAGACTGGTCTTCCTGATTGGGATCATTGAGCAGCTATTGCAAACTCCGAGGCATCGGTTTCAACAGTTAACACAGCGTCGTCATCAATTGAAGAAACCGAAGAGTTGACTATGTCTTGTTTGAGCTGTCTAAATGCCGAAATTGCTTTCTCAGACAATGGAAAACTTGTGCTGTGTGCTAGCGGCTGAATTTTTTCGGAAAATTTAGGAACCCATTTAGAGTAGTGTGCAAACATTCCTAGAATTCTTCGAAGAGAAGTTGTAGTATCAGGTACTGGTAAATTCAGGAGAGGCTTAAGTCGTTCTGGGTCCGGCTTCATAGTTTTGTTGCATATTAAATACCCAAGAATGCAAATCGATTTGAGGGAAAATCTTGATTTTGTTTCATTAATTGTTAAACGGTACTTCTTAATGACATCTAAAAATTTTTGTAAATTTTGATCATGTTCTTCTTGTGAGTTACCGCAAACAGTGACGTCATCCAGATAAGTATAGACGGTTTTGAGATTTTCTTTCTTGATGATGCTGTCGACGGTTCGTTGGAAACAAGCCACTCCATTGGTAACACCCAAACGGAATTCGAGTAAATTGATACAAGTTTCCACAAGCTTCAAATGCAGTGTAGATCTTTTCTTCATCTTTAATTGGAATTTGGTAATAGGCACTACGGAGATCAATTGTACTAAAAACGGAATATTTCGAAATTTGGTTTACAATGTCTTCTATCCGTGGCAATGGGTATGCATCCAATAATGTATATTTATTTATGGTTTGAGAATAGTCAATACACATACGTTTCTTGTGGTTTTCACTTGAAGTTACCAGAGGTTGAGCTCGCCAGGGGGAGATACTGGGTTCTATGATCTTTTCTTTTAGAAGATGTTTGATTTCTTGTTCAATAAAGTTGAGGTCTGAAGTTGTGATTTTATTGCGATTGGTTTGCAATGTAACGTTAAATTTGAAAATCAACTGAATGGTTCAACATTTGCTACTGCTAAATTGCATATTGATAGGGTAGATTTGTCACCTCCAAAGAGAATTTCGAGTCGGGAATGCTGCTTCAGAATATCATGACCAATGATTGCTTCAGTGCAGAGTTCATCAAAGCTCTACATTTGAATAAATGTTATCCAAAATTTGTAGGCGTACAATACAATATCCAAGAACTTGCGACGTGTGAGATGTTGAAGCCATTTTAACATTAATTCTTGATGGAATGACACAAATATTTCTACTGGTAACAATTTTACTTGAAATATAGCTATCAGAATTTCCTGTATCGACTAGTGCATCTCTGTGATTATGTTGTTTATTTTAATTTGAATAATAGATTTGGATAAACAACTAGGAGAAACAGCAGAAATCGTAGTCAGAATAGTAGCAGATGTTTTCTGAGTTCTCCTGGTGTTACTTGATCTACACACAGTTGAAAAATGACCTCTTTTATTGCAGGAATGGCAAATTGCATTTTTAGCAGGACAGTGTTCGCGCAGGTGTCTATTTATGCCACAAAAAAAACATTTCTGAAGAGATGCAGCAGCTGCTTGATGAATTTTCAGAATCTTGTGACGGTTCTGCGTTTTGTAAAACGGCAACACTTGAATCAAAAGTTGATGAATATGATTCAGCATGTTGCTTGGCTATTTCTAACACTCTCGCAGTATCAAACGCTTTGGTTAAGCTCAAAGAAGAGTGCTCTAGAAGCCGCTGTCTAATTTGCAGTGAACTTAACGAGTCTCGAATGAAATCGTCTCTATTCTGTTCGGCCGTAACAGCTTTAAAGTTGCAGTCTTTGCTCATTTGCTTCAAAATTTGTAAATATTGGTCAATTGACTCACCTACTAACTGTCTTCTTGATGAGAGAGAATGTCGAGAAAATATTTCATTTTTGGGCTTTACGTAGAGGCTTTCAAGGATTTTTATGGCATCTTCATACGTTGTACTCTCACTAATGGACTCAAAAACGACTGTCCTTTTGAACACAGTGTATATACATATATATATATACACTGTGTTCATTTGAAAAGGACCCACCCTTAATATTCTGAAAATGGGACATATTAGAAAGAAATGCCGAAACACGTCAACTTTTAACTTTTTGGCGCTAATGTCATAAACGTCAGATTCACCCCCTTCCTACTGGAGACACCCCTTACATTTTTTCAAATGGCATTAGGTATCAAGTCACACCTCATCTAAAAGGTCTGGTAAATCTCTATTGAATCATTTTGTTTTGCCTTTGATACCAGCCTTCCATTGTTATTTAATCGTTGTTTAAAATTGGCTCTTTTTCAACTTTCCGTATTGTGTTATGATAGAAAGACTCTTTAAAGAATAAAAAATTTGCAAATAGTAAAAAGACAACTGTTAACAAGGAAAAACTGCTATTTAATCATGCGTTCAAAGTGACCACCGTTAACATTCAGGCAATAAAAGTTGAAAAAGAGCCAATTTTAAACAACGATTAAATAACAATGGAAGGCTCATCGTATCAAAGGCAAAACAAAATGATTGAACAGATATTTACCAGACCTTTTCAATGAGGTATGACTTAATACCTAATGCCATTTGAAAAAAGGTAGGGGGTGTCTCCAGTAGGGAGGGGGTGAATCTGATGTTTATGAACATTAGCGCCAAAAAGTGTCCCCCTCAAGTTAAAAGTTGACGTGTTTCGGCTTTTCTTTCTCTAGGGATGGCGATTCTTTCTAAAAAAGATCGATTTTTAAATCGATTCGAATCGTAACCTGATGAATCGATACATAAAAAAATCGATGACTAAAAGATCGATTTCATAAAAATCGATTTTTTCAAGTTAGTATTTTTTACAATTTTAATATAAATCGATCTTTTTTATTGAAAAACAACAAGAAAGGTACCCCTAAATAAACAATCTCTCTCCGGGATCTTTTATCAGTAAAATTGGGGATGTTCAGGGAATTCGATAATAATAACAATTATTTTTTTATTACCATATTATTATCACAAAGTATCGGATTAGGAATGTGTGAGATTAATGGAAAAGAATCATCGATAAAATAAGAATCGATTTTTCTTTATTCAAAATTAATGGGTTTGTCGAAAAAATCAATTTTAATAAAAAATAAATCGATTTCTGCGAAAAGATTGTTGATTTTTTTTTGGTTGTTTTAAAAATGGACATGCTTTTCGTATATATTTCGATAATAAACCTAAGAGATTTATTCGTTAACGATATTTATCGGATTGAAAAAAAATCAAATAAAATTATATGAAAATTGTCAAAAATTTTGAAATGTGGTCAATAATTGTCAAAAACTGTTGAAAATTGTCAATAATTATGAAAATTTCGAAAAATGGCCAGAAATTTTCAACTTGGTCAAAAAATTTGGAAAAATGGTCAATAATTGTTGAAAAACTGTCAAAATTGGTTAATAATTGTTGAAGAACTGTCAAAATTGGTCAATAATTGTTGAAAAATGGTCAATAATTGTTAAAAAAACTTGGAAAAATGGTCAATAATTGTTGCAAAACTGTCAAAATTGGTCAGAAATTGTAAAAAATGGTCAATAATTATTGAAAAACTGTCAAAATTGGTCAAGAATTGTAAAAAATGGTCAATAATTTTTAAAAAATGATCAATAATTGTTAAAAAACTTGGAAAAATGGTCAATAATTGTTGCAAAACTGTCAAAATTGGTCAATAATTTTTTTAAAATGATCAGTAATTGTTGAAAAACTGTCAATAATTGTCAATTAATTCTTAAAAATGGACGTTTTTTGTCAAAAACTGTCAATAATTGTTAAAAAATGGTCAATAATTTTGAGAAATGGTCAATAATCGTCAAAAGGTGTCAAAATTTTGAAAAATAGTCAATAAATAATACGAGAGCCGTTTCAGAACATCTACTCCTTAAACACACGTAATTTATACAAAATCGATTAATATTACTCGAAAAATCGATAATTAAAAATCGATTATAACAAAATAATAATCGATTTATATAAAAATCGTTTAATTTTTCAAACATCCCTACTTATAGATTTCCCTATAGGCTTTTTTGAAAAAAAAGCAACAGTGTCTGTCGAGTCTACTGGGATCCGAGCGGTTCCGCTCTCATCACTACTTGCGATGTTGCCGGGGCAATTGAAAAAAAAGCCGCTCTACCAATAACACAAAAAAAATCGAAAGTCGATTTTCATGGGTGAAATATCGATTCACTGAATCGATTCAATACAACATATCGATTTAAAAAATCGATTTATTCGGTCCGAGGAATCGATTATCCGATTAATCGATTTCAGATCGCCATCCCTAAATATGTCCCATTTTTTAAATATTAAGGGTGGGTCCTTTTCAAATGAACATTACTTATAAAGTAGGTATGTGTGGATAAAACATGCATTTTAATAAACTTGCTTGTTAGATTTGTTCCATTCTGAAATAAAATTGCATATTCATAAATAAAAAAAAAATCTAATGAATTCAAAGTAATGTGCCAATGTGGCCTACACACAAAACGAACCTGTAGTGAAGTTCAATTTTAGTTTATATTTACAATTAGCAAAAGAGCAACAGAGATAGCGCTACTCCCGATGTCATCGTATCCCCTCTCCCAAAGAATATTCATTCATCGGTGGACTCTGGGAGATGTGAGTTGTTGATCGAGCCGTTGTCTTTGAACATTTTATTGTGTTTTTGTGTATTTTTGTGACATTTTATTGTGAAAATTGTGTTAAACTGTGTTGTTTATAAACTCTCAAGCAATATACCGGACTAACGTAGATGAAATGTAAGTTAGAAAAATTGTTTTTTAAAAGTTCAGAGAGGTTAAGTTCAGCTGTGTTTGTTTTCTAACCAAACAAACTTGTAGGAGGTTCATGCAATTTATATTTATAGGATTAAAATAACAATATGTAATCTTCTTTTTTTTTCTCTCTAGCGTACACTTTAATAGTTCATTTATACGATTTATAGTTGTTGAAGTAGTTACATTCATAACAAACACATCTGCCAATTTTCAATTATATTATGTAGATTAAGTTGAAGAAATACCTACGTAAAATTGTTCTGAAATCATTGTGTTTACAGAATATTTCGTTTGGCAGTTTTCCAAATACATTCCGAGTTTTTTTTCTGTCATAAACGTCATGTTATAGTAACCATTATAATATTAATCTGTAGAGACTTATCTATTCCTAAAAAAAAATTGATAACAATTTCTGCAAATTCCCCCCTCTGATAATACAAGTGATAAAAGATGAACACTTGAAGTATAAAATTAGCAATTTTTATACCTACCTGGCCGGAGAGCACTTTTGTTTTCCTAGAAACCTTTTATATGTGAACAGGACAATATTTTAACAAATAGATTCATTTTTAACCTTTTCTGTTAAACCTTGAAAGACATTTTTGGGTGTCAGTTTATGAAAAGAGCAAATTCAAACCGGGGCACATTTTTTTTCGGGAAAATAGGTTTTTAAATTTAATGTAAACTTTCTCAAAAAACGGTTTTTGAGATTAAAAAACTGACTTAGCAGTGTCATGTACAAAGGGCACTAGCTCCCTTAAGCCATGTTCACACCAAAGAAACATAGAGGAACATTTTGTTGCTGCACCGAACCAAATAACTGACGATACCCTCAAGAATGGATTTCGTGGTACTGGATTATGTCCTTTTGACGCCTAAAGTGTGCATTTTGAAAAAATTTCGAAATGGTTTCTCATACAACTCCTATACAGCAAAAAAAAACTTTAAAAAACATACAAATTTTACAAGGCCTTGAAGAAAAAATTACACTAATACATAAGTTGGAAAGATTCAAAAAATGTTTCGAAGACAACCTGAAGTGGAATTGAGTTGTTGAAGACAAGCCTTTCTGAAATATGGAGTTATTTCAATAATAATGGAAGTAATCAAGCAGAAACAAAAACCAATGAACAATTGGACACCCAGGATACCACAGAAAATTAATAACCAACTGACTGAAGAAAGAGAAGATGAAGTTGAAACACACAACAAAGACAATACTCAGCAACAAAAGTAACCGAGACAGAACAAGAAAATGGCACAAATTTAGAAATACTGGCTACTCCAGGACCTTCTCATGGACACTTAAACTGCAATGTACCGACACCATTTAAAAATGCCTTGTTTTGGCCAGAACCAAAACCTTCGACGTCAAAGCGGAAAAGAAAAGAAAAAATCCCATCAGTGATAACATCTCATGCATGGAGAGCATATCACGTAGAAAAGGAAAATGAGAAGGGAATTAGAAGAAAAGCAAGAAAGGATGAAACAAAGAAAAGCTAAAGCTGAAGAGAAAAATCTGCGAAAAGGGAAAAATATATTGACATATAACACGAGAAATAATGAAGTTTCTGAAAGCTTTGAAGACGAAGAAGAGTGGCAGCAGTTTGGATGATGTAGAAATATTTGAAAATGAGCGAACATTCTGCGAGACTGCACAGACTGACAATGTCTCTGTTGGAGATTATATTTTGGTAGCAGTGTTAGGTGGCAAAAGAAATAAAACTCTTTTCAAATATGTCTGCGTAGTACAGAGGTTATTCAAGGAAGAAGTACAAGTAATGTTTATGAAATCAGTTAAAGAAAAAAAGTGTTTTATTTTTAATGAAAAGGACATATCTTGAGTTCCTAAAAAATCAATATTAGGCATTTTGCCAACACCTGAAGTTCATGGAACAGGAGAGAGACAAAATTATTCGTTCCCTCTACCAATGGATATAATATGTGAAGCTTAGAGCGTATTTTTTATGTTTTTTGTCGAAAATAAATGTTTATTGTTTCCTTCTGTTCTAGCTTTATTTTGTTATATTTAGTAAAAAAAAACTGTCCATATATGGGATGTCGATAAATGGTTTTCCTTAAAAATTTGATGTCGGTCAATGGTTTTTGTGGCAATTTTTTTTCAAAAAAAATGCTTGATAAAATACTGGGAAAGCAGAATTTCATATTTAGAAATTGACAACGGGATATTTAAGCAATATCATACAATTAGGACAAATTCCCGAAAGCACTTTGATTCGACCATACACAATTAAAGACAAATTTTGTTCCTAATAATGTCGATAATTGGTTGTCTACCTTAAGTGAGTTTTTTGAGCATATCTCAAAACAACCGCCACCTACAAACTTCAAATTTGGTACATTGTATAACCCTGCAGTGATAAATTGTTTACTTCAAGTTTTTTTTTGCCATCACTAGCCACCTAAGGAATCGTTCTTTTTGTTTTTGTAAAATAATTACAATTGCTTCTGCTGCTGCCTATTTAGAACACACACTGCACTGGTGTAGACACAAAGTTTCCTGTTGCCGCAATCAGGGATCGGAAAGTAGTCTATTTGTGCAAAACTACCTTGAAAACTACACGTAGTTTATGAATAAACTACATGAACCAAAAGTTACATCAAAACTACTTGAGTCCATCCTGCCAATCTGTCATCCCCCGCCTTCAACTGTTAAATATAACCCTCAATTTATGCAAATCATGACCGTATCTGTTTACATTTACAATCTACTCCTTTTTTGCATTTATGAGTTCAACTTTTGAACGGCACCGGTCTCACGGGTGCCAAATGTGGGAGCAATAGAACTGAAAGCCAAATTTATTTATTCTTAAAATCAGCATCTAAAGTATATCTATGGAACAAACAGAACGACCTAAACAACGATAGATGCGTGCTCGAAGTATGATCACCATGCGCCTTTGCATCTATTGGCTAAAATAAATATGCCTCCATGCGCTGGCCAATCGGATTTAACTGCAATCGGCCGGCAGAATTCATTGTCTTTGGTACATCCATACAGAATCGGAGAGATCACGTGCACTTTGCATGATACTGTTTTGGAACACTCCGTTGCTTGGATCTTGGATGGACAGCGTATAGTTTATATAAGACGCAGTCGCGGTTAATGGTAACATATAATACCAATCCGAACATCGATAGGTACGAACCTCCGTAGCGCTGGGCTTAGCGTATGGGATTGCAACTGAGGGTTCCCGGGTTCCATCCCCGGTGGTTCCGCCACCGTCAAATTTTCCTTTTTATCACCAGCTGCAGTATTTACAATTGTCGACCATTTTTCAAAATTTTAACAATTATTGACAAAATATTTTTCCCTTTTTGACAGTTTTTGACAATTTTTGATAGTTTTTGACAATTATTGACCATTTTTGACCATTTTTCAAAAAAATTTCAAAATTTTTGACAATTGACCATTTTTTACAATTTTTGAAAATGTTTGACCATTTTCCAATTTTTTTTTTGTTTTTGACAATCATCGACCATTTTTGACAATTTTTCAAAATTATTGAACATTTTTGGTAGTTTTTGACAATTATCGACCATTTTTTAAAATTTTTTACAATTATTGACCAATTTTGACGATAATTGTCCATTTTTGACAATTTTTAAAAATAATTGACAATTTTTAACCATTTTTGATAGTTTTTGACCATTTTTGACAATTTTTCAAAATTATTGACCATTTTTGATAATTATTGACAATTGTTGACAATTATGGATCATGTTTCCAAATTTTTGACAATTTTTGACCATATTTCAAAATTTTTGACAATTTTTTGAAAACTTCAACAATTTTTGTCAATTTTTTAAAAACTTCAACAATTTTTGTCAATTATCAACTATTTTTCAAAATTTTGACAATTTTTCAAAATTATTGACCATTTTTGATAGTTTTTGACAATTATTGACCAATTTTGACGATAATTGTCCATTTTTGACAATTTTTAAAAATAGTTGACAATCTTTAACCATTTTTGATAGTTTTTGACACTTTTGACCATTTTCGACCATTTATAACAATTTTTTGACCATATTTCAAAAACTTCAACAATTTTTGACAATTATCAACTATTTTCCAAAATTTTGACAATTTTTAACAATAATTCTCCATTTTTGATCAATTTTGAGAGTTTTTGACAATTATTGGCCATTTTTGACCATTTTTCAAAATTATTGACCATTTTTGATAGATTTTGACAATTATCGTCCATTTCTCAAAATTTTAACAATTATTTACCAATTTTGACGATGATTGTCCATTTTTGATAGTTTTTGACAATTATTGACCATTTTTGATAATTTTTGACAATTATTGAGCATTTTAGACAGTTTTTGACAAAAATTGTCCATTTTTAACAGTTTTTGACAATAACTGACAAATTTTTGAAAATTATTGACTATTTTTGACCATATTTCAAAATTTTTGACAATTGCCATATAATTTTATTTAATTTTTAATCTGATAAATTGTTAATTATTCACCAATTAAGTTAATTCGGAGGGCGTGGTTTGATTAAATAAGCGAGCGAAAAAAATTCCTTTTTTGCGCTAGAGCGTAAAGTAACAATCCTCGGCATTTGTCGACTTTACGATTTCATTCGAATATAGTAATTAGTCATTTTACTCGCGACTGTAGGAAAAAAAGTTTTATATAAAAGTTATAGACTAAGTGAAGCGTCGAATTTAAAACTTATTTTATAATATACAGCGTGTCTCACATTAATGGGGTTAATTGAGAAAAAATTTTATATCATAGACGTCAAGTTAAAAAATACCATACTTCTAATATCGTTCACTAATGAATAGGTACATACTCAATTGTGTATCGCTTCTGTTATGTTAGTAACATAAACCAGCAGTTTGGACTTGTAAATCCACTAAATTTAAGTAGCCACTCGTTTGATGGTACCGGTAATCGGGCACTTATCTGACGCCAAATTAATATAGATACAAGGTACTTAAAGATACCTTTTATAAAGGTTCTGTTAAATACTTTTAAGGCAAACGCATCATTGGAATGTTTTTAACAATAAATCACAAAGTCAAGTAACAAACATTTGCGGGATTCCCAATTTTTGTTTGCAGTTTAAAAAATTCCACTACACTTTTCAGTGCTGAATTTGGCCAAAGAAGGCCATAAACTCATTTTATTATATGTAATTTCGTCAAGAAACCTTTTCAAGTATAAAATTCAGCATGTAATCTTGCCAAAACTCACCCTTTTATTATAACTCCGTTGTTGGCGCAAACTTCTTGTTATTTTGCTATGGGCATTTAAAGTTGCAGTTTTTCAATTTACGCGGCCAGTTTTTCAACACTGTTTACCTTCTTCAATCATTTTCCTTGCCCTTATCGATAAATTAACAAATGATCTGTTTTAAAACGTCATATTTACAACCCCAAATACAGAGTCCTGATTGATTGATTGGTTCGGCACCACCAGTTAGAGGCTTAGAGAGGCTTAATAAAAAATAAATCGATTTCTGTGAAAAAATCGATTTTTTTTGTATTATTTTAAAAAGTACATGCTTTTCATATTCCGATAATAAACCTAAGAGATTCATTCATTAACAATTTATCAGATTAAAAATCAAAGAAAATTATATGAAAATTGTCAATTTTTGTCAAAAACTTTTAAACATGTACAATTTTTATCAAAAACTGTCAAAAATGGACAATAATTGTCCAAAACTGTCAATAATTGTTAGAATTTTGAAAAATGGTGATAATTGTCAAAAAAATTGAAAAAAGGTAAAAAATTGTCAAAAATGGTCAATAATTGATAAAAATGGTCGATAATTGTCAAAAACTTTGAAAATGTTTTGAAAAATGGTCAATTATTGTCAAAAACTGTCAAAAATGAACAGTTATTGTCATGATTGTTGAAATTCGATGGTCGATAATTGTCAAAAACTATCAAATATGATCAATAATTTTGAAAAATGGTCAAAAAATTTGAAAAATTATCAAATTTTTTTCAAAAGTTGTCAAAAATGGCCAATAATGGTCAAAATCGATCAAAAATGTTCCAAAATTGTCAAAAACTGTCAAAAATGAACAATTATTGTTAAAAATTGTCAAAATTTTGAAATATAGTTGATAATGGTCAAAAATTGTTAAAGTTTTTGAAAAGTTGTCAAAAATTTTGAAATATGGTCAATAATTGTCAAAAATGGTCAAAAATTTGGAAAAATGGTCCATAATTGTCAACAATTGTCAATAATGATCAAAAATAGTCGATAATTTTGAAAAATGGTCAAAAATTGTCAAAAATGGTCAATAATTGTCAAAAACTATCAAAAATGGTAAAAATTTTTTCAAAAACTGTCAAAAATGGACAATTATTGTCAAAATTTTGAAAAATGGTCGATAATTGTCAAAAACTATCAAAAATGGTCAATAATTTTGAAAAATTGTCAAAAATGGCCAATAATGGTCAAAAACGATCAAAAATGTTCCAAAATTGTCAAAAACTGTCAAAAATGGACAATTATTGTTGAAAATTGTAAAAATTTTGGAAAATAGTTGATAATTGTCAAAAATTGTTAAAGTTTTTGAAAAGTTGTCAAAAATTTTGAAATATGGTCAATAATGGTCAAAAACGATAAAAAATGTTCCAAAATTGTCAAAAACTGTCAAAAATGGACAATTATTGTTGAAAATTGTCAAAATTTGGAAAAATAGTTGATAATTGTCAAAAATTGTTAAAGTTTTTGAAAAGTTGTCAAACTTTTGAAATATGGTCAATATTTGTCAAAAATGGTCAAAAATTTGGAAAAATGGTCCATAATTGTCAACAATTGTCAATAATTACCAAAAATAGTCGATAATTTTGAAAAATGGTGAAAATTTTTGAAAAATTGTCAAAAATCGCCAATAACGGTCAAAAACGATAAAAAAATGTTCCAAAATTGTCAAAAACTGTCAAAAATGGACAATTATTGTTAAACATTGTCAAAATTTTGAAAAATAGTTGATAATTGTCAAAAATTGTTAAAGTTTTTGAAAAGTTGTCAAAATTTTGAAATATTGTCAATAATTGTCAAAAATGGTCAAAAATTTGGAAAAATGGTCCATAATTGTCAATAATTAACAAAAATAGTCGATAATTTTGAAAAATGGTCGATAATTGTCAAAAACTTCGAAATTCTTTTGAAAAATGGTCAATAATTATCCTAAACTACCAAAAATGGTAATTTTTTTTCAAAAACTGTCAAAAATGAACAATTATTGTCAAACTTGTTAAAATTTTGAAAAATGGTCGATTATTGTCAAAAACTATCAAAAATGGTCAATAATTTTGAAAAATGGTGAGATATTTTGAAAAATTATCAAAATTGTCAAAATTTTTGAAAAATTGTCAAAAATGGCCAATAATGGTCAAAAACGATAGAAAATGTTCCAAAATTGTCAAAAACTGTCAAAAATGGACAATTATTGTTAAAAATTGTCAAAATTTTGAAAAATAGCTGATAATTGTCAAAAATTGTTAAAGTTTTTGAAAGGTTGTCAAAAGTTTTGAAATATGGTCAAAAATGGTCCATAATTGTCAAAAATGGTCAAAAATTTGGAAAAATGGTCCATAATTGTCAACAATTGTCAATAATTATCAAAAATGGTCGATAATTTTGAAAAATGATCTAAAATTTTGAAAAATTCTCAAAAATGGTCAAAAACTATCAAAAATGGTTAAAAATTGTCAATCATTGTTAAAAACTGTTAAAAATGGACAATTATTTTCAAAAACTGTCAAAAATGGTTAAAAATTGTCATCATTTTGAAAAATGGTCAAAAATTACCAAAAACTTGGAAAAACGATCACTAATTTTGAAAAACAGTCAAAATGGTCAATAATTGTCAAAAATAGTAAATAATTGTTCAAATTTTGAAAAATGGTCAATGATCGTCAAAAGTTGTCAAAATTTTGAAAAATAGTCGATAAATAATATGAGCCGTTTCCGAAAATCGATGTAGACACGTAATTTATTAAATCGATTTACTAAAAATCGATTAATATTACTATAAAAATCGATTATAAGAAAATAATAATCGATTCTTTTTTAACATCCCTACTGATGTTTAGTTTGAATCCACCGAGATGTACAACCACGTGTAGCAGATTTTGAATCAGGACCAGTGATGCAGTTTCAATATAGTCATAAAATTTTTGCGAAATTACATAAAGGATTATGATCATAAAAATCGACAAGTGTTTAAATAATTTATTGTCCTCAAATAACCGACCCCATTACATCAACGTGTTATCTAGAGCTTTTCTGCTTTTATTTTAATATATTATAAAACCTTTTTTTTTCTTTAACTCTAAAATTTATTGTTATAACCTCAACCTAGTTTCTTGATCTAGTACAAACGTGGGGGCATACACCTTACCTTACAGCATTTTAAAACAAAAAAATTTAATATCTTAGAAACGTTATATGTATGTGAACCCGAACCAAAGCGACCGGGTCGATGAATTTAAAAATTTCGTAACTTAATCTGGTAAAATATGAGTTGTGCCGGTTATACAAAGACAACAGGTGGTCTGCAGACTGCAACAATCATTTCACTCGACATCCCTTGTCCTATAACGGGCTGTGGGACGTGGGTGTCAACCCTCGGCGTAGTTGCCGGATTTTACAAAACATCGATCTGAGATGGAACTTCTTGAAACATTCCTCCCACTTTTTACAATTTAATTTTTCTACTAAAAAAAAACAATGTATGTTATTTATCAAAAATATATACAATACAGTTGTGTTGAAAAAAAAATAAGAAACAGACTGTAGCGTCACTCTATTTGTGAAAAACCAGATATTAATGGAAGCTAAGGTTATCAAATGTTGTCAAAAATGCAACTCATATACGTAGATAATGATTAAGGTGATAAGTTTTACACTTTGACATATAAAGATGAAAAATTAATGTCTTGTAATTTGAAAGGGCTCAAATAATAACGACAATTGAAGAGGAATGATCAGTTTTTCCCGATACTTCTATACAGGGTGATTCATTGAGAAAGTGACATACGTTAACTGCAGATATGGGACACCTACGCGATCTCAAAAACCCCATACTTGATGGGTATTACTATTTTAATAACCAAGATACAGGATGTTTGATCTATTTTGCCAAATTCTTTATTGGTCCGTAACTTTCTTACCACATTGTATATTTTCTTGAAATTTGGCACACGTATTTACTTTGAGGTGTCCTATTGATGAATCTATTTAAAATAAGAAAAATCCAGTTCCGGATTTGAAAAAAATTAATAAAATATTCCGACCCCAAAACAACCCAGTATATCAGATTTTTTGAAAATGAATACCGTATTTGGGAAAAAAGTGTATACAGTGATTTACTTGGCTTTTTCGGCCCTAGGTTTATCTTGTAGAGGTGTGAAAAATTGTCAAAATTTTGAAAAAAATGGTTAATAATTGCCAAATATTTTAAAATTTTTGAAAAATGGTGAAAAATTCACGAAAAATGGTCATTCTATTGTGCATAAGAAGCAAGCTTCTGTCGGCGGTCCGACGACCGCTCACCTTTTTTTTCTGTATAATTTTGCTATCTCTCACTTCCGCATACCCCTGTATATAAAATATCGTAGATACGATTTCGCTGATTTTTTGTCATATTCGCTCATCATCTGAGAGTGTGTATCTAAAATTTCAGCTCAAAATTCCCATTATTATTGGCGCTACGATTTTTTGTCTTAGCGCGTGTAATTTCTACTATAACTTATCCTCATTTTCGAATATTGAAATTTCCAAAATCGGATCTAAGTTTTATCCGACTCTTTTATACAGTGTGGAAACCACTTATGGAATAAAATTCTTTATGTCAATAGTAAAAAGACAACTGTTAACAAGGAAAAACTGCTATTTAATCATGCCGGCAAAGTGACCACCGTTAACATTCAGGCAATAAAAGTTGAAAAAGAGCCAATTTTAAACAACGATTAAATAACAATGGAAGGCTCGTATCAAAGGCAAAACAAAATGATTGAACAGATATTTACCAGACCTTTTCAATGAGGTATGACTTAATACCTAATGCCATTTGAAAAAATGTAAGGGGTGTCTCCAGTAGGGAGGGGGTGAATCTGACGTTTATGACATTAGCACCAAAAAGTGTCCCCCTCAATTCAAAAGTTGACGTGTCTCGGCATTTTTTATAATTTTCTAAAATAATGACATAAAGAATTTTATTCCATAAGTGGTTTCCACACTGTATATGAAAATCCACTTATTCGACCCCGTAGATTACGAAAATGCTCATGAAACTTTTCTAAAGTCCATAATAAAGTTTTTTATTTTTTTCGAATTTTGGTATCTCTCACCTTCGCATACCCCTGTATACAGAATAGCGTAGCTACGATTTCGCTGATTTTTTGGAGGTGTGAAAAATTGTCAAAATTTTTAAAAAATGGTTAATGCCAAATATTTTAAAATTTTTAAAAAATTGTCAAAAATGGTCAATAATTGTCAAAACCAATCAAAATTCGTCAAAAATTGTCAAAAATGGTCCAAAAGGATCAATAATTGTTAAAATTTTGGAAAATTGTCAAAATTTTGAAAAATGGTTAATAATTGACAAATATGTTAAAATTTTTGAAAAATTGTCAAAAATGGTCAATAAGTGTCAAAGTCGGTCAATAATTGTCAAAATTCATCAAAAACTGTCAAAATTTTTGAAAAATGGTGAAAAATTCACGAAAAATGGTCATTCTATTGTGCATAAGAAGCAAGCTTCTGTCGGCGGTCCGACGACCGCTTACCTTTTTTTTTTCTGTATAATTTTGGTATCTCTCACTTCCGCATACCCCAGTATACAAAATATCGTAGATACGATTTCGCTGATTTTTTGTCATATTCGCTCATCATCTGAGAGTGTGTATCTAAAATTTCAGCTCAAAATTCCCATTATTATGTCCTCTGCGATTTTTTGACTTAGCACGTGTAATTTCGACTATAACTTATCCTCACTTTCGAATTTTCAAATTTCCAAAATCGGATCTAAGTTTTATCCGACTCTTTTATATATGTAAATCCACTTATTCGACCCCGTAGATTACGAAAATGCTCATAAAACTTATCTAAAGTCCATAATAAAGTTTTTTATTTTTTTCGAATTTTCGTATCTCTCACCGTCGCATACCCCTGTATACAGAATAGCGTAGCTACGATTTCGCTGATTTTTTGGAGGTGTGAAAAATTCTCAAAATTTTGAAAAAATGGTTAATAATTGCCAAATATTTTAAAATTTTTGAAAAATTGTCAAAAATGGTCAATAATTGTCAAAGACGGTCAATAATTGTCAAAACCAATCAAAATTCGTCAAAAATCGTCAAAAATGGTCCAAAAGGATCAATAATTGTTAAAATTTTGGAAAATTGTCAAAATTTTGAAAAAATGGTTAATAATTGCCAAATATGTTAAAATTTTTGAAAAATTGTCAAAAATGGTCAATAAGTGTCAAAGTCGGTCAATAAATGTCAAAATTCATCAAAATATCGTAGATACGATTTCGCTGATTTTTTGTCATATCCGTTCATCATCTGAGAGTGCGTATCTAAAATTTCAGCTCAAAATTCTCATTATTATGGCCTCTACGATTTTTTGACTTAGCGCGTGTAATTTCGACTATAACTTTCGAATTTTCACATTTCCAAAATCCGAACTAAGTATTGAAACAATAGCGCCCTCTATAACGTTATTGCAAAGAGCGATCAAGCAGAACCGGACTTATAACCTACCTATAACCCTATAACGACCTATAACACTCTCCCCACTTGTTAATTTTTTTAAATTCAGTTACTCCCCCTAGCAGTGGTCCTATACGTATGGAAACAATTTCTAGGTTTTTCTTGAGGTTACTTTTGTTTAGATTTTTTTTCCAAAGCTTTACTACAACCCTAACCTAAGATATTCGCCCACCCGGTACTTCTAGCGCGCCTCTGCTGCATGTTTTGTAATCATTGCGATTATGCTTCCAATCAACTAATATCTTAATTTTTTTTTCTACACAAAAATTATGTAATAGATAGATGCATTTAATTGCATATATAGTTCTTTTCACGATCTTAGAAACTGACTAGACTTGACTTAGGCTTGAGATGCAAGAAAATCATAGAATTTTCCGAATTTACCGTGCAGGGCCGCACTATATATGATGAAAAAGAAAAAGTACAAAGTAAATTAATTTTTTTGACCACCTACAAATAATTTATTGCAATATAATAAAGCATTTATAATAAGAATGACCCAAAAGTCTTATAGAGTTTTCAGGTAATAATTTATTATACGCCAACACCAAAATAAATACGACCCTGTCACGGCTAATACTTTTATGGCTTTATTGCATGTCATTATCCCATCTCAGGTCAGGTCAGTTTCTTAGATCGTGAAAAGAACTATACGTACCAATAATCATTAGTGATAAGAATGTATTAAAATTTTACGTAAATATATTATATTCCTAATTAAATGTTTAATAGCTGACATCTTTGTATTAAAATTTATAAAAAATTTCGATGGTCCAGCTCAGGTTTGTAATGAAATAACACATATATTTTGGCCTTTGATTTCTGAGATACCTTGTATGTATACCTAATATCAAAGTTAAATTTCCATGTATTCTTTTTGAAATATTATAACTGTACCTAGATATATTTACTCAATTAGATCCTATTACATAACATCCGCTAAAATTGTAATAAAACTCGAGAAGCCGGAGAAGATTTTCTGTAGGAATATGTCTACTTGATAAGGTTATAAATCTTTGAACAAAAGTAGATTGTGTTTATATGTGCAGCACGTTATTACGCTTACAAATATTTTCCGTAAATCAAAGAAAAATATTTTTAAACACCTAAACTCGATTTTTCTCTAACCCTGTTATTTTGTAAATTTCAACATCGCCAACAACGAAAAATCAATATAAATTAAGGTCGAAACACACTTATCAGCACAGCACCTGACAAGCATCGTCACAGCACCGTCAACTCGACGGTTGTGTATGAGCTCACTTAACGCATCGACACGGGATCAGCATACCATAAGCACGCCGTTCGCAAAATATTCTCTCTGAGAAATGTGTTGTGGTTGAGGCGTTGACGTGCCTTGTCGGTGCTGTGCTGATGTTGTTAGGTATGCGCGCTTACATTTAAATACACATAAGAAATAAAATCTGCTGGTCCTATGAGTTGCTGATAAGTGTGTTTCGACCTTTAGTCGACTCGGGAACAACTGTGAATAACGAATCACCCGCAACGTGGAAATCACGACGAGCTACGAACAACGGGAACAACAGAGTTTTATCCTTTGATGCCGCCCTCCTTTCTGAAAAACTTTTTCGTCCAAAAAATAATTAATTGTTTCGAAATTTGTCAAAAATTCCAAACTATGTGTATTTGTAATCCTTCATTTTTTTTATCCATATTAACTTATGCATTTTTTTTTTCAGATGGAATTGGATTCATTCGAAAACTCTTTCGATTACGGCCTTGAAGACGAGGATTTTTATGAAAGTCCTCCTCTCAAGAAGTCGAATCAAAGAAAAGTGACATTCAATAAACAAGTTTTTTCCAAGGTAAGTTCTTGGAATATTATTAAAATATTGGTTTTTCGATAAAACAACAATAACTAGTTTTTAAAAAAAATTATGATCGATTCGAGGGTATGATTATCCCTTGCAGAGGTGACGCGAATTGGCCACTAATATTGTGCGATTTTACTCCGTTGGACTTTTTCTTGCGGGGTTCTTGACCACTTGAAGAAGCCACGGCGAACATATTTCATAGATAATGGCACACCTTTTATAGGATAACTTTTTAATACACTTATACAGGATGTCCCAGAACTTCGCACCAAAAACTTGGGAGATAATAGAGAGACTAAAAATAATTATCAATTTTTTTCCTTAAGCCCTTCGTTAACCAACTATAGGGCTTTAAAGTTGAGAATTAAAATTGGCTTTTTATTTATAATTATTAAATGGCTTATTGGAAATTTGTAAAATTATAACCGTTTATAAACATCTTAATGGCGTTTTGGCGTCACAAAATATCCATAAAATTAGCCTCAACAAACCAGCCTAATCAGGTCTAAAATGTAGTGCTTGACAATGCTAAGTTAGCCTCTTCTTTTTCCTATGTTAATGAATAGTGTCTATGTCTAAATTCCATAATTTCATGCTTGTGACATCCTTTTCAATCTCATCGCATTTTTCTACAAAAAAAAAATCGCTCCCCCATCCGAGGATCTCATAATTCACATATATTTAATATTACTTTTAGCTCACCAATAAAATCACCTAGGGGAGCGTTATACGTAATTACCTGTTCTAAATTTGAATCTGTAATTTTCACGGTCGAATGAAAAATAGGTGGGAATCTTATTTTCGTCGGATGTATTACATTTAAAATACAGGAAATGCGTGTGCCATCCATTCTGGAATAGGAGATCATTAAATTGTCAACATCAAGAGAATCACCTCAGAGAAGTTTTTTTTTTCCAAGTACCTGATTTGTTTCCGGACTACTCGTTTCTAAATTTACACGCCTGAAAGAACTTTATATTTATTGAGATTGAGTTGCGGGGGGGGGGAGTGAATTTCGTAATATTATTATTACTTTACCTTTATTAAGGAACTATTCTAGTGTAGTAAGACTGTTTCGCGAAAGGTAACGCCATTTTGATACTGATATTACTGCCAAACTGATGTCCAAATAAAAAAAATGTTTTTAATGTAGAGGTGAAAACTTGTGTATTTACATTATATTGACTACAAAATGGATAATAAAACAAATCTAAATGTTAAAAATTACTATTTACAAGACACTGGGTGGGATGCCTGGATTTAATTGAACTGACAAGATGGACATGATTCGTGTAGGTTGAAAAATCGAGATGACGTACCTTGAAGTAGATAAAAAACAGTCTGAGTATTCAATATGCCATAAATTATTATTATTAAATAAATAACGATCAGTATAGTTAAATTCCCCAAAATTTTTGAAATTATTAATAATTTACAAGATGCCTCTTGTGATTGAATTGTAATTATGCATATCAGTACTTTAACTTTAGCTGATTAAAAATATTAGGGTTATTAGGAAAGGATGCAGGGGGCGCAAACTCTCCCCAGTCCATGTAAGAAATATGTGGCACAAACTATCCACAAATAATATTATAACTAGTGTGATTGTCTCAAACTCTCCACAGTACATCAAAATAACATTACACTGCAAGTGGCGCAAATTCTCCACAGTACAGAAAAATAATATTACACTACAAGTGGCGCAAACTCTCCACAGTACAAAAAAATAATATTACACTGCAAGTGGCACAAACTCTCCACAGCACAGTAAAAATAAGGTTACACTGCAAGTGGCGAAAACTACCCACAGTACAGTAACAATAAGGTTACACTGCAAGTGGCACAAACTCTCCACAGTACAGTAAAATAATATTACACTGCAAGTGGCACAAACTCTCCACAATACAATTAAAATAAGGTTACAGTGCAACTGACGCAAACTCTCCTCAGTACAGCAAAATAATATTAAACTGCATGTGGCACAAACTCTCCACAGTACAGTAGAAATAAGGTTACACTGCAAGTGGCAAAAACTGCACACAGTACAATAATAATAAGGTTACACTGCAAGTGGCGCAAACTCTCCACAGTACAGCAAAATAACATTTCACTGCAAGTGGCGCAAATTCTCCACAGTACAGAAAAATAATATTACACTACAAGTGGCGCAAACTCTCCACAGTACAAAAAAATAATATTACACTGCAAGTGGCACAAACTCTCCACAGCACAGTAAAAATAAGGTTACACTGCAAGTGGCGAAAACTACCCACAGTACAGTAACAATAAGGTTACACTGCAAGTGGCACAAACTCTCCTCAGTACAGTAAAATAATATTACACTGCAAGTGGCACAAACTCTCCACAATACAATTAAAATAAGGTTACAGTGCAACTGACGCAAACTCTCCTCAGTACAGCAAAATAATATTAAACTGCATGTGGCACAAACTCTCCACAGTACAGTAGAAATAAGGTTACACTGCAAGTGGCAAAAACTGCACACAGTACAATAATAATAAGGTTACACTGCAAGTGGCGCAAACTCTCCACAGTACAGCAAAATAATATTACCCTGCAAGTGGCGCAAACTCTCCGCGGTACAGCAAAATTATATTACACTGCATGTGGCGCAAACTCTCCACAGTACGGCAAAATAATAATACACTGCAAGTGGCACAAACTCTCCACAGTACAGTAAAAATAAGGTTACAGTGCAAGTGGCGCAAACTCTCCACAGTACAGTAAAAATAAGGTTACATTGCAAGTGGCGAAAACTACCTACAGTACAGTAAAAATAAGGTTACAGTGCAAGTGGCGCAAACTCTCCACAGTACGGTAAAAATAGGGTTACATTGCAAGTGGCGAAAACTACCTACAGTACAGTAAAAATAAGGTTACAGTGCAAGTGGCGCAAACTCTCCACAGTACAGTAAAAATAAGGTTACATTGCAAGTGGCGCAAACTCCCCACAGTACAGTAAAAATAAGGTTACAGTGCAAGTGGCGCAAACTCTCCACAGTACAGTAAAAATAAGGTTACATTGCAAGTGGCGAAAACTACCTACAGTACAGTAAAAATAAGGTTACAGTGCAAGTGGCGCAAACTCTCCACAGTACAGTAAAAATAGGGTTACATTGCAAGTGGCGAAAACTACCTACAGTACAGTAAAGATAAGGTTACACTGCAAGTGTCAAACTCTTCACAGTACAGTAAAAATAAGGTTACATTGCAAGTGGCGCAAACTCTCCACAATACAGCAAAATAATATTACACTGCAAGTGGCGCAAACTCTCCACAATACAGCAAAATAATATTACACTGAAAGTGGCGCAAACTCTCCACAGTACAGTGAAATAATATTACACTGCAAGTGGCACAAACTCTCCACAGTACAGTAAAGATAAGGTTGCACTGCAAGTCGCGCAAACTCTCCACAGTACAGCAAAATAATATTACACTGCAAGTGGCGCAAACTCTCCACAGTACAGTAATATAATATTACACTGCAAGTGGCGCAAACTCTCCACAGTACAGCAATTTGATATTACACTGCAAGTGGCGCAAATTCTCCACAGTACAGTAAAAATAAGGTTACACTGCAAGTGGCGCTAAGTCTCCACAGTACAGTAAAATAATATTATACAGCAAGGGGCGCAAATTCTCCACAGTACAGTAAAATAATATTACACTGCAAGCGGCAAAAACTCTCCACAGTACAGCAAAATAATATTACCCTGCAAGCGGCGCATACTATCCACAATACAGGGGGTACATGGAAATATGGGGTGAATAATCACTCTGTAACAGGACTGGACAGACCGTAAGTGGCGCAAACTCTCCACAGTACAGCAGGAGTGAATGAACGGGAAATGCAACAACAAATTAATGGACGACTCACGCGCAATGAATTAAAACCAATCACAGAAAGTCTCTGCGCATGAGTCGTCAAGTCTATGTGATACGATAACCACAATTCACCCAAAATTTAAATGTATTTATATCTGGCAAAAACGAACACTTTAGCTTTACTGGGAACACAAACTCTAATCGTTCTTAAAATTCCCTTTACCCTCTCGTAGATTCGAAATTACTTAATATCGTCGTGAAATTTGATCTACTTAGTTTGATCTATTTCAGGATTTTATTGAGATATGCATTTCTAAAATATTAGAGAATGTCCATAATTTAATTTATTATGCTTAAAAAGAAAAATATTTTAAAAATAACAGGATGAGAAACAAGATAAAAAATAATCTTACATTAAAAACTTTACGGTAGTTTAAAGCTCCCATTATACAATTTTACCCCATCAAACTCCAAATATGATTTGAAATGCGCCCTCTATATAAATTTTTAACCGTTATTGGCCAAAACCTGACTGAACTAACAACCACGGGTACGTTATAACCAACCGGAAATGCGGTACGTTGGTCCGTGATTGCAAGAAACTTTTTTACAAATACCGGATGTCTAATGTCTAATAATCATCGTTACATAATTATTAACTCTGGGATGTCAACCCGAATTAAAATAGAAAAAAGCGTCAAAAAGTCATTAGATGTTATTGTGTCTCGGGATTTATTTTCAGGAGAGTGATAGATTACCAGTGCCTGTTTCTAGAATATACACTTTTTGTGAAAACGGGCTAAATACAGACTAGGCTTTTAAGTATACAAATTATGTCTTGAAAGAAGAGGAATGTTGTGAATGTATACTTCATTAACTAAAAATGTTTTAGTTTTATTTAGATTTATGACTTTGTTTTCAAAAACTACACCAAAAAAAAAGAAAATTTTTACAAATAAATTAATCCCTCAACAAATTTTTGCAGTACGTTTGTGATAGAAGTAAATTTTTACAAACCTATTTAAACGTTTTATCTAACGCCCATGCTAAAAACAAACCTCTTTCAAAAATTTTATCGTATGCCTATGACAGAAGAAAAATTTGACAAAAAAATTAATCCCTCATTAAATTTCTGTAGTACGTTTATGATAAAATAATTTCACGAATAAATTAACTCCCTCTAAAAATTGTACCGTACGCTCATGAAAGTGTCAGTGACGCGAATCAAAGTTTAACCACTACCAAAGAAGAATTTTTTTACAAATAAATTAAGTACTTCCTCATACATGTTTTGTGGTACGTCTATGATTGAAATTTTTGCAAATAAATCAATCCCCTTTCACAACTAAATTAATTCCGTTTAAAAATGTTATCGTACGCCTATGTTGGAAGAAAACTTTTACAATTAAATTAATCCCTCATAAAATCTTTTTCGTGCGTCTGATAAAGGAGGTGGAGTAATTTACGATTGTTCTCAAAATGCACGGAGAAGTCCAATACATATTTTTTTTATTTTATGTGTACAGCATGTCCCCTAAAAATGAACATAGTAATATTGAATCTTAATTACACACCGAAAATGTGTCTATATCCAAAAGTATCAATCTTTCCACGGGGACTTTAACGATCCAGAATAAATCTAGTGCTTTTTTTTCAAAAAAATAAATGGTCCACACAAAGCGACAAAGAACACGAAAACACGAAATCTGTAAAAGTAAATCAAATAAATGAGGGTTAAACCGTAAAAATAACGGGATTTTTTTTGTGGCGTTCGTTCATCAAGCGTTAAAAGTGTAGGCGTTATTTTTAAAACGCTACATAAAACTATTTAAAAAAATAGTGTTTCGAGTTAGTTGTGGGATAAACGGTAATTTATGAGACTTTACTTCAAAGGATCCTATTTCTTTGAAGAATGTTTGTGAATGTTTCGATTCTAAATATTACAATGTTTAGGTTGAGATGGCAAAAAATGTTAATCCAAAGGAAAATTTACTGGAAAAAATGAAAAACTATTAAAATTTACGAAAAACATCTGCAATCTCATTTTCGACAACAACAATAGTATATTGTGCAACTAGTGGGGAAAGTTCAACTTTTCTCACGAGTGTGGAAGTTTGTGCCGCAAACACACGAGTGAGAAAAGTACTTTCCCCACATGTTGCACACTATACTTTTTCTACAACTGCACAAATTTGAAGAATACAAGTAAAGTAACTTAATATTTATTTTTATGGTTAGTAAAACAAAAAGAAAAGGTGAGCGGTCGTCGGACCGCCAATAGGAGCTTGCTTCTTATGCGCAATAGAATGACAATTTTTCGTAAATTTTTGACCATTTTTCAAATATTTTGACAATTTTTGACACTTATTGACCATTTTTTCGGAATTTTTGACAATTTTTGACTGTTTTCTTAAATTTTGACAATTATTGACCATTTTTGACAATTATAGACCAATTTTGACAGTTTTGACAATTATTGATCATTTTTGACAATTTTTCAAAAATTTTGACCATTTCAGACCATTTTTCCAAATTTTAACAATTGTTGACCATTTTTGACAAATTTTCAAAAACTGACCATTTTTCAAAAAGTTTGACAATTTTTTACAATTATTGACCATTTTTGACAGTTTTTTATAATTATTGACCTTTTTTGACAATTTTTCAAATTTTTGACAATTTTTGACTATTTTTTCAAATTTTAACAATTATTGACCAATTTTGACAGTTTTGACAATTATGGATCATTTTTGACAATTTTTCAAAAATTTTGACCATTTTAGACCATTTTTCCAAATTTTAACAATTATTGACCATTTTTGACATTTTTTGAGCATTTTTGACAGGTTCTGACAATTATTGACCATTTTTGACAATTTTTAACAATTAATGACCATTTTGAAAGTTTTTTATAATTATTGACCATTTTTTCAAAATTTTGACAATTTTTGACCATTTTTCGAAAATTTTGACAATTTTTGACAATTGACCATTTTTTCAAAATTTTTGGCCATGTTTTCAAATTTTAACAATTATTGACCATTTTTGACAATTATTGATCAATTTTGACAATTTTTCAAAAATTTTGACCATTTTAGACCATTTTTCCAAATTTTAACAATTATTGACCATTTTTGTCAATTTTTGAGCATTTTTGACAGGTTCTGACAATTATTGACCATTTTTGACAATTTTTCAAAAATTTTGACAATTTTCAACAATTATTGACCATTTTTGACATTTTTTTATAGTTATTGACAATTTTTTCAAAATTTTAACAATTTTCGACCATTTTTCAAAATTTTAACAATTATTGACCATTTTTGACAACTTTCAAAAATTTTGACAGTTTTTGATAATTTTTCAAAATTTTAACAATTATTGACTATTTTTGACCATTTTTTATAATATTTGACAATTTTTGACAGATTCTGACAATTATTGACCATTTTTGACAATTTTTCCAAATATTTGACAATTTTAAACAATTATTGACCATTTTTGACAGTCTTTTATCAGTATTGACCATTTTTTCAAAATTTTGGCAGTTTTTGACAATTATTAACCATTTTTCCAAATTTTTGACAGTTTTTGACAATTATTGACCATTTTTCCAAATTTTTGACCATATTTCAAAATTTTTGACAATTTTTGACCATATTTCAAAATTTTTGACAATTTTTTAAAATTTTGAACATATTTTCTAATATAATCTGACAGTTTTGTGACAACTAAGTAGGTATTTAAAGATGACAGTAGCCTACTAAGTTTTTGTCGATTTTATTTGATTCTCCATATAAGTATATGTGGCGTGGGCAAAGTGCCGTGAGAAATATTATTTCTCACAGTATGAGCAATATATGGTTTTGAAATCAAGTAAGGTATGAGAAATACGTCACTTTTCATAGCAGTTGTAGAAAAAGTTATTTTGTTGTGTCTAGTATTATTAATAACAGTTATTTATGTACCAAGAAGATAAAGATGACTATAATAAAAAGAAAAAAATTAGTCAAAAATACTATAAGACTAGAGAAAAAGGAACCATGGAAAATATTTGGTGAGCAGTTGACAGAACGACATAAAGTAGATCTGAACACAGATAAAAAGAATGAGAGGAGGTAAAGGAAAAAAATTAAGGACGTGAGTTACAAACAGGAAAGACAGAGATAATGGAAACGTGGGCTAAATACTACGAAGATAAATTAAATACCTTAACAGAGGAAAAAAAGATAAACAGAGAATATCAAGAAGAGCAGGAAATAGGCATAGAAAAAATAGATGGAATAAGGACAGGAGACAGGAGAAGGTGACATTGCTCTAAAAATGATAAAATGGCTGGAACAGAAAGGAAAACAATGGATTTGGGAAGTATGCAAAGAGGCATGGAAAGAAAAAAGAATACCTAGAGACTGGGAAAATAACTTGATAATACCCATATATAAAAAGGGGGACCAGATGAAATGTGATAATTATAGAGCCATATGCCTAGCACAAGCTATACACCAGAATTCTGGAAAAGAGACTAAGAGAATATGTAGAACATAAATTGGAAGAAGAACAGGCAGCATGCAGACCAATGATAATACATGTATACTAAGAAACCTAATAGAAAGAAAACTAGAAGAAACGTTTCTAAACTTTATTGACCTATTTTTCGGCAGCTTGTACCGCCAGGTCCCAAGAACTCTAAACGGAGGGGCGCGGTGGTGAGGGCGTATTTTTTTGTGGTCTCAATTTTTCATGTCTGACCGTTTCGGAGAAAACTATGTGGACCGAGAGTGTACGTTGGGGGGCGTAAAAATCGACGTCCAGTTTCCCTTCACGCCCATATATTTATTGTTTGCCCAATGGTCAATTTGATGAGTGCTCAAGTTCCCCCTTAACGGTAGAGAAAGTGTGTTGTCAGTATAACGGGTTATTCATATAGTATGTTTAATGATCGAAGGGTTGGGCGTTTGCTCGAATATGCTTAACCAATAGCCGTCGAAATGAAACAATCTAGTACATCTAAGTAATTGGAGACTACTGTAAGATACTTTATTTTTGGACGTAATCTAGGATATGTCAAATTAAAATATTTCAAGATCTAAAATATCACTCACTTTAGATGGTGATCTACTACTACCGTACTTCCAGAAGGCGATGGAGATCTGGAGAACCTGATCTAGATGTTGTTATCTTTTTTAAACTTTGGTCTGAGCTTCGCCTCTCATTACCTTCGGATGGTGTACTGCAATACCCTGTATCTGTCTGATTATTATTATATCTGAAAATGAAATATTTACTGAAAAAACACCATTATAAACAATGACTACCCCCAAGAGTTGTTTACGGTGGCTGCTCGCGAAGAATGCCTGGAATCCAAAGTTGTGGTGGTAGCAGGAGCGGAGACAAAAGGTCCATTTCTGTAGCTGCTCCCTGCTCCTTCCACCTCCTACCGAGGCGGCTGTTGAAGTTGATGATGACGAAGAGGATCTGCCGCCTGTTGTGGTGCCGGCATCACCATCTACGAGCCAGAGGCGGGGGGTAGCATTACTAGGATTTACTCGGCTATTATTTGCTCGACCACTACCCCCGAAATCTGAACTCACCTCGCCGCTGCCTCTTAAGATGGTTTTGGTGGGGTTGTCCCACTTGTCTACACCAGCTATTTGTATAGTTCAGACCCTTTTGTACGATGTCGCAAAGGGTATTTTCGAATTTTCCCCTGGCTGTTATGACAATATCATCGGCATATCCTTGACAGGATATTCCGAGGTCAGTCAAACCACACAGGAGTTCGTCAACGGTCAGGCTCCACATTAATGGGGATGCTACTCCTCCATGTGGACATCCTCTGGTAGTCTTTGCTCGTCCTCGACTCTGCTACTCTAGTGGTGAGCAGTTCCGACATCCATTTGGATGTTGTGCTGTCTACACCTCTTCTATTTAATGCTCTTTTGACAGCCTCATGAGGAGTATTGTCAAAAGCTCCTTCTATATCCAAAAAGGCGCATACTACGGCTTCTTGGTTGTCTTACCTCAAAAAATCGATTTTTCATTCGGAAATTCGTACGTAAAATGTCATTTTTTGTAAAGGACGACAAAAAAAAATATTATATTTGAACGTAATTTAAAGAATAAACGAAACTTATCCCTGCAGTTGGTCAGATTAAAAACGTTTGTGCCGTTATTGATACTACTTTCCTGTTTTGATGTTAACATAGTTACTAAACAAGAAAAGATAGGTATTCTAGAAATGGGTAAACATCGGTAAAATATATACAGCTGTCAGTCGTAAGGTAACTTGTTGTGGCATTCTCTCTATCTCTTGCAAACTTTTTTTAGACTAATTATTCTTTAGTATGGGAGCTTATAACTTGTTTACGGTCAAGTCAAAGTGTTGTTTTTAAATTTATTACAGGACGACCAAAAAACGTAAGAATGTAGATATTTTCTACAAATGCTTGGTCACAGTGATGTGAGTCGGTCATATGACCGCGTCATTTTGGTGGTCATGACGTGGGTCACGGTCATGTCACATTCGAAAATGACCGCCGGGTCATTTTGCACATAACCTTATCTGTATGTTAATAATAAATTCATATTAATTATATTATTTATAGATATTCTTATTACTTAAGTTACCTAAGTATATCTTATACAACAGTTATTGTTGTATAATTTATACATTTAGTACTTTAGTACCATAGTCCATAGTACCTTTAAAATTTTTAGTGTGATATTGGTGTTCTTTTTTATTTATGTTAATAATAAATTGTTTATTTCTTATATCCTATATCCTTTTTTTCATTTCAAGATAATGATTCACATATCTGCATTTCACGTCTTTCTGCATTTAGGTATATTTCAAAAATTAATGAATTGTCAAAGATTAGGAAAATGACCAAAATGACGGTCATATGACGGTCACGTGACGGTCATTTGTCACAATGTTTAAAATGACAGTCATTTTACATCACTGCTTGGTCACTTTTCAGATAACGCCACATTAATCCCTCGAGTGAAAAGGTGAATTTAGGACATTTTCAATTGCTTCAAAAATTATTAATCTCGACTGCGTCTTACATTCGGCCATCTTGCTCCGCTCCTCGTCCTCGAGGTACCTAGAGTGCTCTTCCTAACGTTTGTACCTACACCTATCTCACTTACTCGTTCTGATGCCTGCCTGCCTACGCCTATCTCGCTATCCAGGCGAGCCTGACGCCTGCACGCCCTCTCACTATCACATTATGTCCTCAAATCCCACTTCTGATATATAAGCTAAATATTCTGAACATCGGGACTCTTACCTCGGTTATAAAGCCCATACGCAACCCTCTGCGCTACGAACGGTTCCTTCCTATCAATATTCTGTTCGGTATTATAAGCTAGCATTAACCGCTACTGCGTCTTACATTAGTAAAGTCGACTTTATAAAAAGGATGCTTTTAGGTAAAGTGTCCTTTCCAACTGTGGTAAAGTGAGTTTAGTTTCATAAAGATTGTCTCTTTATTATTTTATGTCTTGTTTTTTATTGTATGGTATCCCTGAAACTTTGAGATTTCTTTTTTTTGCTTTTATTTTTACCAGAAGTGTTAAATGTCAGAGTGACATAAAGTAATTTGGTTTGGAGCTTTGAAGGCATTTATATGTAAATTGTCGTGTGAATCAGTGGTGATAAGCAAAAAGGGCTCTAGGTTGTTAGCATTAGTGGAAAAAGAAAAAGGCATTATTGAATGCATACGTTACGTGCTCTATATATTTTAGGCCATCTTCTTATTTCTTTATTAGAAGAGTTACTTGAGTCCCAATTTGTGTATTTAGAGCGAAAAGTAACAGATTGCCGCTTGAGAAAGATCTTTCGAAATCGGCAATTTTACTTTACGCTCGAAAAACACACATAATTTTTTCTACAGTCGCCCTTTTAATAATTAAAACTGTTTTTTATATTATCTTAGGGTTATAATAGGAGTGCTAGAATAATCGTCATTTTCGCTATTCATCATGATTAACCTTAAAAAGATCTACTGACTAGGGATGTTAAAAAATAATCGATTTTTATTATATTATACCATTTTTCAAAATTATTGACCATTTTTGATAATTATTGACAATTGTTGACAATTATGGACCATTTTTCCAAATTTTTGACCATTTTTGACAATTATTGACCATTTTTGACAATTATAGACCATTTTTGGACCATATTTCAAAAAATTTGACAATTTTTCAAAAACTAACAATTATCAACTGACGGCTAACAATTATCAACTATTTTTCAAAATTTTGACAATTTTTAACAATAATTGTCCATTTTTGACAGTTATTGACAATTTTTGGTAGTTTTTGAGAATTATTGGCCATTTTTGACAATTTTTCAAATTTTTTGACCATTTTCCAAAATTATTGACCTTTTTTGATAGTTTTTGACAATTATCGACCATTTTTCAAAATTTCAACAATTTTTGATAATAATTGACCAATTTTGACGAAAATTGTCCATTTTTAACAGTTTTTAAAAATAATTGACAATTAATTGTTGACCATTTTTGATCATTATTGACAATTGTTAACCATTTTTGACCATATTTCAAAAACATTAACAATTTTTGACAATTATCAACTATTTTTCAAAATTTTGACAATATTTGTCCATTTTTAACAAGTTTTGATAGTTTTTTACAATTGTCGACCATTTTTCAAAATTTTAACAATTTTTGACAATAATTTCCCATTTTTGACAATTTTTGATAGTTTTTGACAATTATTGACCATATTTCAAAAAAATTTTAAAATGTTTGACCATTTTTCAATTTTTGACAATTCAGTTTTTGACAATTATCGACCATTTTGGACCATTTTTCAAAATTATTGACCATTTTTGATATTTTTTGACAATTATCGACCATTTTTCAAAATTTTAACAATTTTTGACAATTATTGACCAATTTTGACAATAATTGTCCATTTTTGACAGTTTTTAAAAATAATTGACAATTATTGACCATTTTTGATAATTATTGACAATTGTTGAAAATTATAAACCATTTTCCCATATTTTTGACCTTTTTTCCAAATTTTTGACCATTTTTGACAATTATTGACCATTTTTGACCATATTCCAAAAACTTTAACGATTTTTGACAATTATCAACTATTTTTCAAAATTTTGACAATTATTGACAATAATTTTCCATTTTTGACATTTTTTCACAATTTTTGACTATTTTTGATAGTTTTTGACAATTATTGACCATTTTCGAACATTTTTGACCATTTTTCAAAAAAATTTTAAAATGTGACCATTTTTCAATTTTTGACAATTCAGTTTTTGACAATTATCGACCATTTTGGACCATTTTTCAATTTTTGACAATTCAGTTTTTGACAATTATCGACCATTTTGGACCATTTTTCAAAATTATTGACCATTTTTGATAGTTTTTGACAATTATCGACCATTTTTCAAAATTTTAACAATTTTTGACAATTATTGACCAATTTTGACAATAATTGTCCATTTTTGACAATAATTGTCCATTTTTGACAGTTTTTAAAAATAATTGACAATTATTGACCATTTTTGATAACTATTGACAATTATTGAAAATTATAAACCATTTTCCCATATTTTTGACCTTTTTTCCAAATTTTTGACCATTTTTCCAAATTTTTGACCATTTTTGACAATTATTGACCATTTTTGAACATATTCCAAAAACTTTAACGATTTTTGACAATTATCAACTATTTTTCAAAATTTTGACAATTTTTGACAATATTTGTCCATTTTGGACAAGTTTTGATAGTTTTTTACAATTGTCGACAATTTTTCAAAATTTTAACAATTATTGACAATAATTTTCCATTTTTGACAGTTTTTCACAATTTTTGACTATTTTTGATAGTTTTTGACAATTATTGACAATTTTTCATAAAATTTTAAAATTTTTGACAATTTTTGAAAATGTTTGACCATTTTCCAATTTTTGACAATTATCGACCATTTTTGACAATTATCGACCATTTTTCAAAATTTTAACAATTTTTGACAATTATTGACCAATTTTGACAATAATTGTCCATTTTTGACAGTTTTTAAAAATAATTGACAATTGACCATTTTTGATAATTATTGACAATTGTTGAAAATTATAAACCATTTTTGACAATATTCCAAAAACTTTAACGGTTTTTGACAATTATCAACTATTTTTCAAAATTTTGACAATTTTTAACAATAATTGTCCATTTTTGATAGTTTTTGACAATTTTTCAAAATTTTTGACCATTTTCCAAAATTATTGACCATTTTTGATAGTTTTTTACAATTATCGACCATTTTTCAAAATTTTAACAATTATTGACCAATTTTGACAATAATTGTCCATTTTTCAAATTTTTTTTAAAGTTTTTGACAATTATCGACCATTTTTGACAATTATTGACCATTTTTGACAGTTTTTGACAATAATTGACAATTTTTAACAGTTTTTGACAATAATTGACAATTTTTGAGAATTATTGACATTTATTGACCACATTTCAAATTTGTTTGAGGTTAGGTAACGTTATAAAGTTGACCACCATAAAGTCCAGAACTCTGCATTTTACGGTTTAAATCGACTTTACATTGTTGTGACTATTATGAAACCCAATTATGACTTGAAGGATGCTTTTCGGTTTAAAGTCTCCTTTAAAAATGATTATAAGCTCTCTGACTATGATACTTTTACAGCAGTCATCCTTATTCTGCAATAAGTGTCCCGACTTGGATGTCTTGGCTTAAGTTCAAACAACTTTTCGCTTCTATTTCTGGATACACCATTGCAGTCACATTACTATTATGATTATTTTTCCTTTCGTACCAGGTGACAAAGAATACGTTAAATTATTGCATAAAAATCGATATATGAATTACGAGTTTGATAGAGGTTTTTGGCCAATTTAACGAAAAATAGTTGGCAATTCGTTGATCATGTGATTGAAACTGTCAGAATGGTGTTCAATTAAATTAGTCACTTTCTATTTTTATAAGACACACTGACATTTGAAGCCAAATAATGACTACGATAAAAAAATGACCCTTCGTTGGTGATTATTTTTCTGATTTTACAGGGTACACAAGAAATGGGTGACTGTAATTGTAATTGAGAATGAGAATTAAAAAAGGAAACGAAAAACGTCAAAATATACAGGGTGTCCCATTTAAAACAACATAAGTTTGCATTATATTTCCTTAGTGAGCCCCCTAACAAAAAAATTCTGTGCGCCACTGAACTCTTTAATATCATATCTATCAAAAGTTTTCATAACGTTTTTTTTATATTTTTCTTAATTAAGAAGTTATAGTATCTTGTAGTTTTCGACAGTTTTCAATAATCGCCCTGTATCTTCCAACTACAGGGAGTTACTAAAGATTTAATTAGGCTATCGTTACTTTAACAAAAAAAAAGAAGTCCATAACATCTTAACTGCTTTTCTTCTATCTCTTCTAGTTTACGAGATACCCTGCAAAACACACCAATTTGGGACACCCTGTACAATTGCCAATAAATCATTAATACAAAACCTTCTCATTTTTGATGGCTGTTCAGGTTGTTCAATGTTAAATGCTTTATAAATGAAAAAAATTAATATAAATCAATAGGCACACTTAAAAAAGTATCTTCGATTTTCCATTATTTCTGCTTATTTTTAATACCGACCTGTCAATTTCAAAATATTAGGATAGTGGTAACATTTAGGGTTTATGTTGGTTTCTTCTGAATATATTTAGATTGGTAGCAATTACAAGCATTGCCAACACAAAAGTCGATTAGCTGCCACTACAAAATTTTAAAACTTTATTCGTGCCATCTGGGCAACAAACAAAAAATCAACATTTTAATGATTACATGGTAAAACAACTTATTTCGAAAGAGAAAAACATTTTGGGCGATTTTTTGTTTAGAAATTTTATTTTCATATAGTTGGCAACCCTGCCGAATAGGAATGGAGAACTATCGATAGTCCCGACTATCGATATTTATCGATAGTTCTGTTTTTACTATCGATTATTATCTATAATTTTCGATAGTTTTGCATCGGTAAAGTTGTTGACATCTGACATCTCTATCACTCTGTTGTTTACCTTGTTCGATTTTAATTTGAAGCGTGATTGTTAGCTTTTAGGTATTATTAATTTGTGCAAATTTGTGTCTGATTTTTTAAATATTAAAATTTGAAAAATGGTCAATAATTGTCAAAAACATTGAAAAATGGTCAAAAATTGTCAATAATGATCAATAATTGTCAAATTTTTGAAAAATGGTCAATAATTGTCAAAAATATAGGAAAATTGTCAAAACCTTGAAAAATGGTCTATAATTGTCTAAAATGCTCAAAAATGGTCAATAATAGTCAAAAATGGTCAATGATTGTCAAAATTTTGAAAAATGGTCAAAAGTTGTCAAAATTTTGAAAAATGGTCTATAATTGTCAAAAATGACCAATAATTGTCAAAATTCTGAAAAATCGTCTATAATTGTCAAAAATATTGAAAAATGGTCAAAAATTGTCAATAATCTTCAATAATTTCCAAAAATGGTCAAAATTTTTGAAAAACGGTAAATTTTTTTGAAAAATTGTCGATAATCTTCAATAATTGCCAAAAATGGTCAATAATTGTCAAAAATTTGAAAAATGGTCAATAATTGTCAAAAATATTGAAAAATGGTCAACATTTTTGAATAATGGTCAAAAATTGTCAATAATCTTCAATAATTTCCAAAAATGGTCTATAATTGTCAAAAATATTGAAAAATTGTCAATAATCTTCAATAATTTCCAAAAATGGTCAAAATTTTTGATAAACGGTAAAAATTTTTGAAAAATTGTTAATAATCTTCAATAATTGCCAAAAATGGTGAATAATTGTCAAAAATTTGAAAAATGGTCAATAATTGTCAAAAATATTGAAAAATGGTCAATAATTGTCAAAAATATTGAAAAATGGTCAAAATTTTTGAATAATGGTCAAAAATTGTCAATAATCTTCAATAATTTCCAAAAATGGTCAATAATTGTCTTAAATTTGAAAAATGGTCAATAATTGTCAAAAATATTGAAAAATGGTCAAAAATGATCAATAATTATCAAAATTTTGAAATATTGAAAAAGGGTCAAAAATTGTTAAAAATTTTGAAAAACAGTCAAAAATTGTCAAATTTATGGTCAATAATTGTCAAATATATTGAAAAATTGTCAAATATATTAAAAAATGGTCAAAAATTGTCAAAATTTTAAAAAATGGTCAAAAGTTTTGAAGAATTGTCAAAAACAGTCAATAATTGTTATAATTTTGAAAAATTGGTCAAAATTTTGAAAAAATGGTCAAAAGTTGTCAAAATTTTGAAAAATGGTCTATAATTGTCAAAAATGATCAATAATTGTCAAAATTCTGAAAAATCGTCTATAATTGTCAAAAATATTGAAAAATGGTCAAAATTTCTGAATAATGGTCAAAAATTGTCAATAATCTTCAATAATTTCCAAAAATGGTCTATAATTGTCCAAAATATTGAAAAATGGTCAAAAATTGTCAATAATCTTCAATAATTTCCAAAAATGGTCAAATTTTTTGAAAAACGGTAAAAATTTTTGAAAAAATTGCTAATAATCTTCAATAATTGCCAAAAATGGTCAATAATTGTCAAAAATTTGAAAAATGGTCAATAATTGTTAAAAATATTGAAAAATGGTCAAAATTTTTGAATAATGGTCAAAAATTGTCAATAATCTTCAATAATTTCCAAAATGGTCAAAAATTGTTAAAAATTTTGAAAAACAGTCAAAAATTGTCAAATTTATGGTCAATAATTGTCAAATATATTGAAAAATGGTCAAAAATTGTCAAAATTTTAAAAAATGGTCAAAAGTTTTGAAAAATTGTCAAAAACAGTCAATAATTGTTATAATTTTGAAAAATTGGTCAAAATTTTGAAAAAATGGTCAATAATCTCTCTCCCTTTTCCATATTTCTCTCTTTCTCCCCCTTTATCCCATCCCTCTCTCTCCCCCAAACTTCTCTCTCTCTCTCTCTCTCTCATCTTTCTTTCTCTCTGTCCAATTTTTTGATAGTACCGAAAACTATCGATTTTTTTCGATAATCAAAAATATCGATAGTTATCGATAATAAACCATCGATAGTTCTCCAATCCCACTGCCGAGCGCGACACACATCGTTGAGCGGGCTCGGCGCGTAGATTATTTTCACTATTGTCGTTTCAGTTAATTATAGTTTTATTCATTAAAGTTTTGGGGTGTTTATTTTTGACTCTCACACTAATGTCAGCGATTCATCGGTTTCGCTGTTGTCAGATGTACTCAGTTTCGCCAACTCAGATCAACAAAAATTACCAGAATCTTTAGGTCATAAAATTTCGCAATGTTTCGATTCGTTTAAACGGTAGAGAGCTAATAAAAAAATGCATTCATTGATCATTGTGCATTTTTCGGTATATTTGATTTTTCAACATTTTTACAATTTTTGACAATTAATGACCAATTTTGACAGTAATTGTCCATTTTTGACAGTTTTTAAAAATAATTGACAATTATTGACCATTTTTGATAATTATTGACAATTGTTGAAAATTATGAACCATTTTTCCAAATTTTTGACCATTTTTGACCATATTCCAAAAACTTTAACAATTTTTGACAATTATCAACTATTTTTCAAAACTTTTGACCATTTTTTAAAATTTTGACAATTTTTAACAATAATTGTCCATTTTTGATAGTTTTTGACAATTTTTCAAATTTTTTGACCATTTTCCAAAATTATTGACCATTTTTGATAGTTTTTGACAATTATCGACCATTTTTCAAAATTTTAACAATTTTTGACCAATTTTGACAATAATTGTCCATTTTTGATAGTTTTTGAAAATTATTGACCATTTTTGAAAATTTTTGACCATTTTCCAAAAAATTTTTAAAGTTTTTTACAATTATTGACCGACAATTATTGACCATTTTTGACAATTATTGACCATTTTTGACAATTATTGACCATTTTTGACAATTATTGACCATTTTTGACAATTATTGACCATTTTTGACAATTATTGACCATTTTTGACAATTATTGACCATTTTTGACAATATTCGATTTCACAAAATATATTTAGTAAAAGATGTCACTATATATATATATATATATAAAAACGTATATATTTCTCTTTTCTTAAGCAATTCGAAACGGCTTCAAAGAACATCGTTATCAACTTTTCTGATAATAGATTTACTGTTCCTAGTCGTCATCGAATTGCATATCATAAATAAAATATGAGACGTTGATAGATAGATAAGACATGTACATATTTATAAGGCCGATCACAATAACCGAAGTTGAATTGTTGTTGTGTGACGTTCTTTGGAATCGCAACACATTTGTTTTAATCAATTTGATGAACGGCGACTGTAAAAAAAAAGACGGCCCCACACAGAAAGATCAAAACTGTTTTAACAAAAAAAAAGTTTTTCTACTTTCCATATTTTTTTATTCGATAATATCATTAAGTAAACATAATAAATAATATTAATAATTTTTTTAAACGAAACTATTTAATGAAAAAAAAAAGTATTCAAAATCTAAGATATTGATAATTATTATGAATGTAACTTCTGTCATTCTGACGATGATATGTCAATATCGAAATAATTATCAATATTTTTACGCGAGCTACTGCATTAATATGCTCACTTAGTGCCCCCAGTGAAATCTCCATATGAGACGACTATGGCTCCTCCGCTCAATTTTCGAGAAACATCGAGAATACCCACCGCATCCAGTGCATCCGCCAGAACGTCGAGCGAATTCTAGAAATACGACGCGCGAGTATAAATAGGCCACGAGCATCGCTGCAGGCAGTTAGTCAATCAGTCAGTGTTGATACCGAAGGAAAGTAATCGCGCCTCGATAAAGTGTTTATTATATAAATTATAATTAGTGTGTTTAGTGTATTAGATAAATTATTAAATAAGGACTGAATTACATATAAATCTGTAAATATAAATTAATTGTAAATATAAATTAGAATAAACGTTACAATATCTTAGATTTTTAATAATTTTTTTTTTCGTTAAATAGTGGAATTAATTAGAAACACTTAGTTTCCACAAAGTAAGGGTCCAAACAGTAAATTCAATAATAATAATAATAAACATAATAAAGTTTTGCGCTATTTAATAGTCTATTACACAACGATAGTTGTAAGAAGCTTATTACATGCGAGTAAGAGTAATTTTACTAGCATGTAATAAGCTTACAACTTGAATTGTGTACTATACTTTTTCTACGATTATTTTCAATTATAAAAAATTAAATCCTAACTTTTATTTATTTAACAAAATTCGGGAACAATATATACTATTCCCTTATCCGTGTTTGGCGGTTGTTCAATAATACGCGGATGACGTAAACTGTACGGTGTGTTCTTTTTGGACATTGGTATTTTCAGTGTATTTCCTTATTTCATTTTTTTCCGAAGCATTGCTTATAAAAAGTACCAAAAAAATGGAATTGTATTTGCAATTGAGAAAGCTTTCAAATAAAAAATTAATCAACCTACCCTTCCATTTAAAGAAAAAAAGTTGGGGGTATCTGCAACCCCCCAGATAATTAAAAAAATAAACAAATGCTCCATTGAAAATAAAAATTGACGAGTTGCGATAAACCTTTATTTATCAAGTTATAGAATTTGTTCCAATTAGACTTTCCACTCTGTATGTAGGTACATTTATTAACAAGTACTGTACATTAGGAGCTTCATTTGAAGAAAAAAATTTGGATTTTTTGTTTTTAAAACCTTGTCTTTTTAAATAAGCGGGTAATTTTCGATATTAAAATTATTTTTCAAACACACTTCTTAACATAGAATATATTGCCCTTAATGAGATTGGTTTAAATTTCCTTAGTGATTACTTCAAAATAAGCCATTAGTACGTTTTCAGAAAAAAAGATTACAAAATAAATTTTTTTAAACAACTTTCATCATCATAATGAGAATCAAGCAGACGAATTTGAATGTTCCAAATATTCACAATTTAAATGAAGCTCTATTCATGAATAAAACAGAAACAAACGTGGCTGGATCGAAAATTCACATTAGTCAACCGTCAACCAAATTAAGGTTTTAATAGTCACATTGCGAAATAAAATAAAAAGATATACTTCAATTGATGATTTTTATTATATCACTATGTAAAAACTAATAACATAAATATGTAAGTAGCAGTGATACTCCAAAACAAAGTATTGTAACCCTGAAACGACAAAAAAAATAATTAAAAAAAATAATAATTAAAAAAAAATAATAATTGAAAAAATAAAAATTAAAAAAAAAATATATATATTTATAAAGCAAAATAAAGATGGAAAAATATAATTAGTATCCATATAAAAATAAAAAAATGATCAGGCAAATACTAACATGACTTTTTAAATGAAAAATTGACAAAACAACCTAAAATATAGCTGGCTTGTTGGCTCTGCCAGTGCCTAAAAAATTGATGATTTTCATTTTACTATTTGGATAGGTTTATAAAAAAGTATTGTGTGCAACATATGCATAAAGTGTTTTTTTTTTCACTGCCCCATTCATGAAAAAAGTACCACTTGTTGGATAAATTACTGTTATCTTATGAATCGCGACTCCCTTACAATTTTAATTCGTAAATATCACCAAATGAACTTATATTTAAATTCGAAGTGAAGGATATTAAAAATCGTATTCCAAAGAAAGGTGACTCACCGACCATATGAAGCTTGACTAAATTAAAAAGTATACGCCATTGGCAATACGTTGACAGATTTACGATACGCGACTGCACTTACTGTCGCTTTCAAACGACTGTTAATGACTTCAGTCTTCATTCAATAGATTTTCGTGCCTTCCTTCACTCAAACTTTACGAACAAAAACCGACTTGAATCACTTTCAACTTTTTACAACTGGAGACAGTTACTGAATTGCTCAGTTAAACCTCACACTTAAATGGATGTAAGTAAATTCGTCATTTTTTTCCAAATAAAATTTTGTTCTATAATTAATGTTTATATCATAAAATTACATTATTATAACACAAAATAAACAAAATTTGATAAATAAACAATAAAGAAAAAAAAAGTAAAAAGAGTTCAACTGAGCATTACTTAGCAGCAACCAGCGGTTCTAAGCAATACGGCGGAGCTTAAGGCAAAACGATCTCACATGTAAAAGGAAAATATATTGGTCCACCAGGCAATGCTCAGTGTCACAAATCGATGAAAGCAATAGTTAAATTGCTCTTCGAATTGCTTCACCATAAAAGATCTATTTTGTCTCCCTTACTTCTACTTAGTTCCTGAGGAAAGTCTCAGAGATTAGCAGCTCCCTTAGTCCTCTTTCCCTGAGGAATTTTAAGATATCTGCAGGCTTTAACTTAGGTAAACGTCCCTCTTCTATCCAGTAATCTCATGGGAGTTGTGCCCTAGGATTCTGCTGTGCAATTCGCAAGTATGTGGATGGAGGTTTCTTCTTCCATGCCACAGAATCTACGTTCTTCTTCCTCCACTATTTTAAGCTTTTTCTGGTGCCCATTCAGGCGGCAATGTCCCATAATCTCTGTTAAAACTCTTTAGTGCAGTTTTACTTAGACTTATGCATTCATTTGATCTCAACAGATTGTAGTCACCCAGAAGAATCTTTGATTGTCTAAGCCCTACTAGATCTTTCCAATAGTCAGATCGTTTTTTTTGGCTTTGCCTATTTCTTCCAATATTACATTGGAGCTGATACCCCAAAAGGGTGTTTGCTAGTTCATTTCCTTTTGCTTCACCATCCACCGTACTCTCCAAATCCGATCCACAGTACTAACTACTGACTTTTTGCAGACGTAAAAAGATGTTCCAGGAAGGAAATTCAGTTCAAATGAAAAAGTGATTAAAGTTTGTCTAAAAGCAATTGCAGAAGCGAGGAACACATGTTCGTCTTCCTTTCGTCGACTTTTTCCTTCAATTAGACTTCTGCAATTGATATTGTGTAAGGTTAATTTCGTTCACTTTACTTTCCTTCAGTTAATTAATAATAAATTTTCGTATGGGCGGCGAATAGCCAGTCCTTTCTCATACCCAACACCGAGAAATGTTTCAAGGCCGAATATATTCATCAACGTTTCTATACGGGCCGATCGAGTGCCGTCTGTCGTGAAAATAGTCACTTCTATTTTGATATTCCCACTTCGACCTCGTATCTCTTCTTCCACCACTTATTCATTAAATATGAATTAAGAATTCACTATTGAAATGTAAATCCCTTTCCTGGTCAAGGCGTCTGAGCTTGACATGAACATGAGACGTAAGTCTGTTGTCTTTCATAGGATTTCCTGTATTTAAAGAATGGCGGAGAGGGTTCATTCTTCGTTCCTGTGAACATGTGCCATTGAAGCCTTTCTAACTTATCGTATCTTATCTTTAAGAAGTGCATTCATGTGAATGGTAAGTTAAATATTGTTAACTATCCTTTCTTAATAGTTTTTTACTTTCCTATCTTTATTATGTAGCAATGTCGTTCCAGTGCCAGGAATATATATCGATATGATTTTGTGGTTTTTTTTTGGCTTTCATATTTCTTTAATGTAAACCTGTGTAGAATCGGTTATTCGATTTTATGTTTTTTATTTGCCCTCTTTGAGTATTTCTTTTATCTAAAAATACTGGATGTATGAACCACGTTGTCAAATAATTTTCTTTAACAATGTAATATTAAATTAATAATTTTCTTCAACATTGTACTTCAGACATCCTGGATTTTGTTAAATTGGGTAAATTTGTTCCTGATACTAGTATTGTTCTTAACACTTTACCTGGACCCGAACTTTACCTGGGACAAACTTTACCTGAGACACTACCTGGAACTTTACCTGGGACAAGATATGTAACCTAAAAAGGACAAAAGGACACCAAGGCCACCATCATTCCAGGAAAGTAATAGATATATATTTCATCGCTTCTTCAACGACATCAATAAAAACTAGTCAATTGTTTTCCTTTGTTTAATTGTTTGTAACAAAATTTAATATACAACTTGTAAATTTAATAACGTTGTTCATAAAGATTATATTCCCTTCCAATCTTGAAGGATTTGTGTAGCCGTTACAATTGGATAAACTTTACCAGAATTGATGCAATTAAATTTTCTAAATCAACACTATTCATAGTACAATCCTCTTAACTTTGTTATTGCCTTTCCACTTAAACCGAGCAAGTGGTGGAGTGAAAACGCTTTTGGCGTGCATTAGGAAGTACCAGGGTTCAAATCCCAGGTCCGCCTGACCTGCTATGAGTTTTTCCAGAGGTTTTCCTGTATCAATAGGCGAATGCTGAGTCAGGCAGCCGCTGTATTTTATGTCGGTGGCAAGGCCTCTCGTGCCGCCGGCATAGTCCCGTCTTGAGAGATTACCGGTTTTATCAGATTTTTATAACGCTGACTGTTAATAATTAAAGTTACTTGTTCGGCTTTTTATTTTTATAAATGAAAATAATCGTAGAAAAAGTATAGTACACAACTTGAGTTGTAAGCTTGTAAAATTACTTGCGCTTTACTCGCATGTAATAAGCTTCTTACAACTCTCGTTATGTAATATACTATTATTTATAATAAATAGTATCAAATTAATATACGCCATAGTTAATAGTTAATAATAATTGTAAAAATGTCAAGCGAACAAAACACTTGTAAACAGACACATAAAAATAATGTTTGTCTATATTTATTTAACAAACGAAGACAGACTAAGAGCGACAACGTCGGAATACATAAATAAACAAACAATTTATTCATAACGCTTAGCTAGAGAGATACGGCCCCGTGAATACGAGAGTGGGCCTAAGCGCAAGTGAATTGAATACGATAAGAGGCGTTTTTATCGTAGGACGTACCGTATACATACAACGAGACAGTGTGTTACACAGACATGGCTAATTGGAATATTCTCAGAAGGATACTTCACAACTGGAATATGTGAATTTGATTCACAACAATATCAGTTACAACATTAACAACAAAAAAAGTTGGTACTCAGACAGGCCAATTAGCAACCTCTAAGTTTGAGGATGGATAATGTTACGCGAGCTACGGCATTAATATGCTCACTTAGTGCCCCCAGTGAAATCCCCATATGAGACGACTAGGGCTCCTCCGCCCAATTTTCGAGAAACATCGAGAATACCCACCGCACCCGGTGCATCCGCGAGAACGTCGAGACACTTCTAGAATTACGGCGCGCGAGTATAAATAGGCCACGAGCATCGTTGCAGGCAATTAGTCAATCAGTCAGTGTTGATACCGAAGGAAAGTAATCGCGCCTCGATAAAGTGTTTATTAAGTGACTCTCATATAAATTATAATTAGTGTGTTTAGTGTATTAGATAAATTATTAAATAAGGACTGAATTACATATAAATCTGTAAATATAAATTAATTGTAAATATAAATTAGAATAAACGTTACAATAATAACCACAAGGTACCAAACATGGGGAATATTGATATGATCCCTTACATGCAGTAGTAGCTCGTTTTAAACAAATTCATCACCAATTCTATATTATTTACAAATAACTATTTAACCCGAATCTAGTTTAGTATAACTATCAGTGACATTAGCATTTCGATATGTACCTACCTTCAACCTTGATAATATATTAGTCTCAAATATTATTTTACCAGCCAAACATTTCAGTTGTAAAATAATCATACTATTAGGAATTATCTTTTCGCTTTTCGAAGAAATGCTATTGTTATGGGATTAACGACTATCTACCTGCTATGGGTTTTGGTCTTCAATCAATCATGTTGGCATAAATATCCTGGAACGAAGTATACAATAAAATCATTTGCGGCAACTCCCTTGCAAGAGAGTCTGCATTTTCGTTGCCATCCATGCCAAAATAGCTAGGGGACCAGACCAGAGTCTTTTTTTTGGCAGTTATTCGCCTGAATTACAGTTGCATAGGATCCTAGAGAGTTTGATATTTCTGCACCAGAACCTGAGCCATTCGTGTACCGACTGCTCGTAGCAGTTCCTTCTTTCGGAGGATCCAGTGATTTGGCGCTTAGGATGCTCAGTCTACGAATACCTAGTCTTGCCTCTACCTTCATTAGGGGAACTTGCCTTAACAAAAAAAAATCACAAACATTTTTTAATAACTCGGAAAGCATTCCGGACGGTTAAGATCTCTTCTTGTATGATTAGGCTATACATTTCCAAGATTTCTAGATCCATACTATGAAAAAATAGTGAAAAAAGTGAGTTATTGCAAAATATCCGCTTTGCCCCATATTTGGGGCAAAGTGGATTTGAACGTGGGGCAAAGCGGATAGAAACAGGATTTAATATAAAAAAACAAAATTTTATTAAAAAGAACAGAAATACTTCCTGTTTGTAACGAACCCTACTAAAACTAAATTTTGACATATAATTTCTGTTTGTATCATGAAATAATTAACAAACAACAATGAAACAAACTGTAACAAGTAAAAATGAAAAACCTACCAAAAATAATCCTAAAATGAAACGAACTGTAAGTTTGTATTCCACAAAGGGGAAGGGATTCTTAGTAACATGTTCAAAAAATTATTAAAAAACCTTAAAAATTCTATCTTGACTTTCCCAAAAATTTCGTACAAAAAAACTTCTGTGATGCCTTTTGGCCCAATATAATAATAAATATTTAAAATAAGAATTAAATTCCCTTGATCTTATTTCAACAAAACGTTCGAACATTTCATTATTATATAAATATAAATTAAGAAGGTTACTGAATAGAAAGTCAAGTTCAAAGCGTGAAGTAAGACAAAACAATTATATGTTTATCTGTTTTACTCGAACTTGACTGGATATATAAATATACATTCAGTATTTATCATGTATTATAGTAAATAAATCAAACATATCCCAGTACTAGAAGTAGTTGTTTCATTCCCTTACGATGATTCTCCGAGTGACCCGCAACACCACCTTTCCAGAGGCCCTTCCACACCTTTAGTCTACCAACGTATCCACCGGCTTTCATCCATTACACTTCACTAACATCCTTTGTTTCAGGGAAAACAAAAACGTCTCTTGATTGTCTGTATTGTCGCAGGAACGAAATAATAATCTTAGTTTCAAATGTTTTTTCAATGGTTATTATTTGGGCAAGATAGTTATTTCTGTATTTAGAGCGTCTTGAGAAAGAATGTTGCCGCGCGACGCGGAGCGGAGCGCGGCGATCTTCCGAAAGCGGCAATTTCACTTTACGCTCGAAAAACACACATAATTTTTTCTACAGTCGCCCTTTTAATAATTAAAACAGTTTTTTACATTATCTTAGGTTACAATAGGAGTGCTAGAATAATCGTCATTTTCGCTATTCATCATGATTAACCTTAAAAAGATCTACTAATGTAGGGATGTTAAAAAAGAATAGATTTTTATATAAATCGATTATTCTCTTATAATCGATTTTTACAGAAATATTAATCGATTTTTAGTAAATCGATTTTATGAATTACGTGTTTAAATCGATTTTCGGAAACGGCTCGTATTATTTATTGACTATTTTTCAAAATTTTGACAATTTTTAACAATAATTGTCCATTTTTGACAGTTCTTGACAATTTTTAACCATTTTTGATAGTTTTTGACAATTATTGGCCATTTTTGACAATTTTTCAAAATTTTAGCTATTTTTTCAAAATTATTGACCATTTTTGATAGTTTTTGACAATTATCGATCATTTTTCAAAATTTTAACAAATTTTGACCAATTTTGGCAATAATTGTCCATTTTTGACAGTTTTTAAAAATAATTGACAATTTTTAACCATTTCTGATAGTTTTTGACAATTATTGGCCATTTTTGACAATTTTTCAAAATTATTGACCATTTTTGATAGTTTTTGACAATTATCAACCCTTTTTCAAAATTTTTATCAATTTTTGACAATTATTGACCAATTTTGACAATAATTGTCCATTTTTGACAGTTTTTAAAAATAATTGATAATTTTTGATAGTTTTTGACCATTTTTGACAATTATTGACAGTTTTTGACAATTTTTGACAATTATTGACCATTTTTGACAGTTTTTGATAAAACTTGTCCATTTTTAACAATTTTTGACAATTGACCATTTTTGACCATATTTCAAAATTTTTATATAATTTTATTTAATTTTTAATCTAATAAATTGTTAATTATTCACCAATTGAGTTAATTCGGAGGGCGTGGTTTGATTAAATAAGCGAACGAAAAAGATTCCTTTTTTGCGCTAGAGCGTAAAGTAACAATCCTCGGTATTTGTCGACTTTACGATTTCATTTGAATATAGTAATTAGTCATTTTACGCGCGACTGTAGAAATAATTATTTTCCTAACAAGTGCGAAAAGTGATACTTTCCCGCACGCGGCTGCAGTTGACCCGAACGATGCGGAGCGGAGTTCGGGTAAGCGGTCAAGGGCGGGAAAGACACTTTACGCATGAGTTAGGAACATTATTTTTTCTACGGCTGTATATACAAAAAGGTATTTCAACATACATATACAAAACTTTAACTAAAAACTACTAATTATTATAAATATGAATATTAAAAACACAATTTGTTGCATTCTGTAAATTATTTAAAATTGCCGGTCCACTGGAGTTATTTGGTGTTAACTGGTAAGTAGATGACATCGATGAGGATGGCATCGAAGTAAAAAACTATCTAATTAGGTCAAAATTTGCATAATTTTACTTTCCCGCACTAGTGCGGGAAAGTGACACTTTCAAAACGAAAATGCGTGCGGAAAATGGGTTAAAACGCACGGTCGTAGAAAAAAATTGTTTTATTGTCATTTTGTCAGATGTTAGTTTTGTCAATATAAGATCATTATTATTCAAATATTTTGTCAACTTTTTCTATATCAAAATTCTTTGGCTGTTTTTATCTGTTCTTCTCTATTTTTTTTTTGTTTTTTTTTTCCAAATTTCTTTTGACCATTTTTTTCTTGTTTTTTTTGGTATTTTATTTTTTGACGTAGCCTTCATAAACTAATGATAGTTTGGGGGTTGACGTTAGTATCATAGTTTTTCCCCTTTTTATTTTTCTTTTGGGAGCTTTTGTTTGACTTCTTGACATTGACTTTCATACTAGTTTCAATGTAATGTGGGTTGCATAGTATTGCATCGGGAATAATCCTTCCATCTAGTAAATAGTACCTACAAGGTGATCCAATATTACTACTACTGCTGCTGGGAGTAGAGTTGCATTTTAATTTACTGTGTTGCTAATGAAAAAGTCGCCGACTTATCAAACTGTCCTCGTATTTATATATGTAAACAAATTAAGATTATCGCCAATAATTATACCTTTATTAAATTTGCTATAACAATATTAAATAAGAAAAATTCAAGATAGTGATAATATGCATATTATCGAAATGGTTTTATTAAATGAATGTTGTTAGATTAAATGAACAGTTTCAAAATAACATTTGTTTTTTTAGATAATCGAAACTCGTTGCAGGCTATGTGGAATTTCAATAATGTTAAAATTATTACATAACATTATTGGTAAACAATTTGTTTTATCGAATTTAAAAGTAATTTATACTGTTAGATGTCGAAGAATAAAAATATCTTATTCTACGCTTCACAACTAGTTTTGAAAAATATTTTTCAAAAACAGTGACCGTTCAACGAAGAAGAAACAACTACTTCCCGGGCTACATGCCCCGACAGATATTGAATTTATACTGGTTGAAACTAACAGGTGAATAAAATGTTTTTTAAAAAGTCCAGTACGGTCCTAGATTTCAACAAAACACTAAATAGTTTGTGATATTTATGTTTCAAAATATCATACAATTACATAATTTCCCCAATAAAAAAAATTAAATAAATAATAATGATAAGTCGTAGACAAAGTATAGTATTCTATATCGCTCATAAAGGCTTTTATTATCATCCGAATAATACACTATCAATAAAAACAAAATACTTTTTTCTAATAATTTAAATATTTCGAATCAACGTTTGTGCATCTATATCAGGAGATCCCCGCATGATTCGTAATAATAGAAATATTGATGGCATTTTTATTAATAGATCTAAAGGGGGTTAAGCGATTCGGTTTAATTTTCTCAACCAAATTGCTTAACTACTATTAGTTACGTTTTATACAGTTATTATATCCACGAAATCGATTTAATCAATCTGAATACATTCAAATCAATTAAAAACTATTTATTTATTTATTCGTTAGTGAATCGTTGCGTAGTATGCAAAATAAGTGTATAAATAGTGGTGTTTACAGCGTCAGAATCAACAGGATTCGCAATAAAGATACTTCTAACAAACTTGGTTCTATTCAGTTGCCGAGCGGAAAATTTTCAAATACTAGAGCACCTCCTCAGTGTGCATTTTCCAGTTTCGGTAAAGATAGAGTGAAGGGCCGGTTGCCAAAACAAAGGCAACCAAAGAGGTCTAGAAACTCACGAGTGAAATCTTCAGATCCCATCTTATCCGATGGACTATAAACTCATTTGACCCCTACAAAACTCCAGGACCAGATGGCATATTCCCCAAGCTACTGCAAGAGGGATTAGACATCATAATGGGTCCTTTAGTTCTGATACTTCGAAGCAGCCATGCTCTAGGAGAGGAGAGAGTCAAAGGTGGTGTTTATTCCTAAAGCAGGAAAAGAAACGTACATCCAGGCTAAATACTACCGACCGATCAGTCTGACTTAATTCATGGTGAAAAAGTCTTACAAATGTATTTATCTACGACCACCAGTAAAATGAAGCATTTATAAACTCATATAAATACGTGAAATTACTTTTTATACATACTTACGTCTAAAGCGTGCGAAAAAGAATAATGCTTTTTAAATGGAAGTTTCATTATAACATCCAAAAGAGTGCGAAAAAGAACAATGCTTTTTAAATGGGATAATCATTATAACACTCTTTTTGATGTGAAACAAAAATTGTCAAAAATGGTTAAAATTTTTGAAAAATTGTCAAAAATGGTCAATAATTGTCAAAGACGGTCAATAATTGTCAAATCCAATCAAAAATCTCAAAAAATTATCAAAAACTGTCAGAAATTGTTAAAAATAGTTAAAATTTTGAAAAATGGTCAAAAATTGTTAGATTTCTAAAAAAATGGTCAATAATTGACAGAAACTGTCAAAAATGGTAAATAATTGTTAAAATTTTGAAAAATGGTGAAAATTTTGAAAAAATGGTCAGTAATTATAAAAAACTGTCTAAAATGAGCAATAATTGTTGAAAATTGTGAAAAATGGTCAATAATTGTCAAAATTTTGAAAAAATGGTCAATAATTATTAAAAATGGTGAAAAATGATCAATAATTGTTGAAAATTGTCAAAATCTTTGAAAAATTGTCAAAAATGGTCAATAATTGTCAGAAACTGTCAAAAATTGTTAAATATTTTGAAAAATGTACAATAATTGTCAAATGGGATAATCATTATAACACTCTTTTTGATGTGAAACATAAAAATTGTCAAAAATGGATAAAATTTTTGAAAAATTGCCAAAAATGGTCAATAATTGTCAAAGACGGTCAATAATTGTCAAATCCAATCAAAAATCGTAAAAAATTATCAAAAACTGTCAGAAATTGTTAAAAATAGTTAAAATTTTGAAAAATGGTCAATAATTGTTAGATTTCTAAAAAAATGGTCAATAATTGACAGAAACTGTCAAAAATGGTAAATAATTGTTAAAATTTTGAAAAATGGTCAACATTTTGGAAAAATGGTCAATAATTATAAGAAACTGTCAAAAATGGTCAATAATTGTTAAAATTTTGAAAAATGGTTAAAAATTGTCAAAATTTTGAAAAAATGGTCAATAATTATTAAAAACTGTGAAAAATGATCAATAATTGTTGAAAATTGTCAAAATCTTTGAAAAATAGTCAAAATTTTTGACAAATTGTCAAAAATGGTCAATAATTGTCAGAAACTGTCAAAAATTGTTAAATATTTTGAAAAATGTACAATAATTGTCAAAATTTTCGAAAAATGGTCAAAAATTGTCAAAATTTTGAAAAAATGGTCAATAATTATAAAAACTGTGAAGAATGATCAATAATTGTTAAAATTTTGAAAAATGGTCAATAATTGTCAGAAACTGTCAAAAATGGTCAATAATTGTTAAAATTTTGAAAAATGGTCAAAATTTTGAAAAAATGGTCAGTAATTATAAAAAACTGTCTAAAATGAGCAATAATTGTTGAAAATTGTGAAAAATGGTCAATAATTGTCAGAACCTGTCAAAAATGGTCAATAATTGTTAAAATTTGGAAAAATAGCCTAAAGTGGTCATAATTTTTGAAAAATTGTGAAAAATGATCAATAATTGTAAAAGCTGTCAAAATTGGTCAATAATTGTTAAAATTTGGAAAAATGAACAACATTTTTGAAAAAATAGTCAATAATTGTTAAATATCTAAAAAAATGGTCAATAATTATAAAAAACTGTCAAAAATGGTCAATAATTGTCAAAAATGGTAAAGTATTGTCAGAACCTGTCAAAAGTAGTCAATAATTGTAAAAATTTTGAAAAATGGTCAAAAATTGTTAAATATTTTGAAAAATTTACAATAATTGTTAAAATTTTGAAAAATGGTCAAAAATTGTCAGAATTTTGAAAAAATGGTCAATAATTATTAAAAACTGTCAAGAATGGTCAATAATTGTTGAAAATTGGCAAACATTTTGAAAAATAGTCAACATTTTTGAAAAATTGTCAAAAATGGTCAATAATTGTCAGAAACTGTCAAAAATGGTCAAAAATTGTTAAATACTTTTAAAAATGTACAAAAATTGTTAAATATTTTGAAAAATGTACAATAATGATCAATAATTGTCAGAAACTGTCAAGAATGGTCAATAATTGTTAAAATTTTGAAAAATGGTCAAAATTTTGAAAAAATGGTCAATAATTATAAAAAACTGTGAAGAATGATCAATAATTGTTGAAAATTGTTGAAAATTTTGAAAAATTGTCAAAAATGGTCAATAATTGTTAAAATTTTGAAAAATGGTCAAAAATTGTCAAAATTTTGAAAAAAATGGTCAATAATTATAAAAAACTGTGAAGAATGATCAATAATTGTTGAAAAATGTCAAAATTCTTGAAAAATTGTCAAAAATGGTCAATAATTGTTAGAAACTGTCAAAAATGGTGAATAATTGTTAAAATTTTGAAAAATGGTCAAAAATTGTCAAAATTTTGAAAAAATGGTCAAAAATTGTCAAAATTTTGAAAAAATGGTCAATAATTATAAAAAACTGTCAATAATGATCAATAATTGTTGAAAATTGTCAAAATTTTTGAAAAATTGTCAAAAATGGTCAATAATTGTTAAAATTTTGAAAAATGGTCAATAATTGTCAGAAACTGTCAAAAATGGTCAATAATTGTTAAAATTTTGAAAAATAGCCTAAAGTGGTCATAATTTTTGAAAAATTGGGAAAAATGATCAATAATTGTAAAAGCTGTCAAAATTGGTCAATAATTGTTAAAATTTGAAAAAATGGTCAAAATTTTTGAAAAAATGGTCATTAATTGTGAAAATTTTGAAAAATGGTCAAAAATTGTCAAATTTTTTGAAACATAGTCAAAATTTTTGAAAAATTGTCAAAAATGGTCTAATATATATATAACTGATACATAACAATTTCGATGTTTCACATCTGCCAGGCGTCCCGTGACGGCTCACACATTTTTTTATCTTTATATATGAAGGTAATAAGTTTATGAAATTTACTTATATCAATATTTAAATTTATGGTAGTTTTCAACATTGAATAATGGGACCATAACGTTGATGATTTCCATTGATATTTGCTCTACTTTTCCGAGAAATATGCAATACGAACATTTACCTTGTAATTTTTGATTTTTTTAGTGTTACACCAATCCAAAAAATCGCCATATTATGACTTCATGTATATTTTTCTTGACTTTTCCGGAAGCAGGTTTTAAGTTACATTGCACGCAATTTTTGCAAATTTCAAGAGGAGTGCAATCAGATTCTTCTTCCACGTTTATTTAGCTTAACAATCAGTGTTTTATCAATCAAAATTTGAAAAATATTCTTTAATGTGGTCGTAGATAAAATATTGTATTATACTCATGCGTGAAGTTTTTTGCGCTTCGTTGCGAAAAAAGGCACTCGCTATACGTCCCACGTCCGAAAGAAAAAAAGTGATGTCAAAATAATAATACTTTAGATAGGCTCGTAATATCGGAAAAGCCTCCAACAGAAAATCTCATAATTCTATCTTATGTTATTTTGGAGAAACGTCCAATAATGACCCTATTTAGGTATAGTTTTTGTTTGGTCACGCTGTATTTAATCTTTCGTAACGACTGTTTTAATAAAAAATGATTTATCCCACTTGGAATAACAGATAATTTGGAATGTAAAATTTTTAATGCATGGGACCTTTCCCACGCACTGATGTGTCGAATAAAATTAAAAGCGTACATAAACAAATTCAGCAGCAACGTCCCAAATACTAATTAATAATAAAAACGACATGAACATAATAAATTAAATTCAACATCGAAACTGCGGTTTCATTTACATTTCAATAATAAGTACATAAAAACAACTTTATTACAATCATTCCAAATAACCGCCTTGGAATGTTTTAACATATTTTTGTTAAACATTCATTAAATATTGCATTTTACTTTGAGTTTATGGAAGAAAAATTGACGTTTGTGTCATTTGACAAGCTTTTGTTAAAAGTGACTTAATGGGCGCGTTCCAAGTGACAGAGCTGCTGAACTAAGCAGAAAAAGACTCACACTCAACAGATGCGAGTAGACTCCGTTTCACGTAAGAAGAAGCCACTTGAAGTTGCAGTCGTATGCGCGAACTTGTTGTCAAAACCAGCGCCATATTGTAAAATTGACATTCGACTTCAAATCAGTAGCATAACGTTTTCACATTTTGTAGGTTAACGCAAAATTAGAATAGTATGGATAATTTTTCCTTTAACACCAACAAGTTTTTTAGGAGGCATGGTTTTAGATCAAATGAAACACACAACACTCACAGATAAACTAGCTAAACGTCTTAAAATATTCAAAAATCAAAAATATTCGACAGTAAATGACTGCTTCAAACACAACCTCAAATGTCAATCATAAAATGGCTGTCGGCATGAAAATCGTTTGTAACGCCAATGGCATGAAACGGTTGTTATGAGGCGACATAGATAAACAAGACCGATTTTGGTTTCTGCGCAAGTCATTTGGCAAACTTCAAGTGGCTTCTTCTTATGTGAAACGTAGTCTACTGTTGGAACGCTTAATTCCCGCTTTTACTTGTCAGTTTTTACAGGACAATTTTCACAATCCTCAACCACTTCAAATTCATCTGGATCCATCCCAGGTCTGATATTTGTATATTAATTAACGTATCAATAAACAATTTTTCCAAACAAATAATTACTACTGCCGAGGTTATGTCCAGAAAATCAAAAACAACAGCTGTGCGCATGCCTCAACCGTTTCGACGGCGGTGAGCGTAAAATTTCTTGGCTCGGCAAAATAGCCAGTCGCTGAGACTGAGCGTTAGTAATTGCCGCATTTTGAACGTTACGCTCACTAAGCAGACTAGGGATGCGCGATACTATCCGATATTCCAGTGTATCGATACCTTTACGCCCGATACTCGATATTTTGTATCGATACTATGCTTTTCGATGCATTCCAAGTATCGATAAATTTGTAGTGTATCGATACCTTGCGATACGGTATTTTTAGTGGTAGCGGCAAGTGGCGTTATCTATAGTGATGAGCGATATCGTGATTTTTTAATCACGTTGTGAAATGTTGTCGTGCTTTTTTTAACCTAACTAAAAATAAAAAACGAAAAATGTGCAGTTTTTTCCGTTTTTCAAGCTAATTTTGAGGTTAGGAAAAAAGTCACTGATTAAAAAGTTGTAGATTTTCACAAGATCTACAACTTTTATAATCAACTTTTTATTCTAGGAACTCAACTTTGGCTGGAAATCGCAATAATGTCTTTTTCCACCCCCCAAAAAAGTGTGTTTTACCGAAAAAACGTTACAACTCGGAAATTTTCCAATATTTCAATTTGAAATTTTTTTTCATGGTTTGTGACTATCAAAGCTACCTTCTACTAAATTTTCATCAAAATCGAACATTTTTTAAGGAAACTAATAATAAAAAACGAAAAATGCAGTTTTTTGCGTTTTTTTTCGAGCTAATTTTGAGGTTATGAAAAAAAGTTACTGGTTAAAAAGTTGTAGATTTTCACAAAATCTACAACTTTTATAATCAACTTTTTATTCTAGGAACTCAACTTTGGCCGGAAATCGCAATAATGTATTTTTCCACCCCCCAAAAAAGTGTGTTTTACCGAAAAAACGTTATAACTCGGAAATTTTCCAATATTTCAATTTGAAATTTTTTTTCATGGTTTGTGACTGTCAAAGCTACCTTCTACTAAATTTTCATCAAAATCGAACATTTTTTAAGGAAACTAATAATAAAAAACGAAAAATGCAGTTTTTTGCGTTTTTCGAGCTAATTTTGAGGTTATGAAAAAAAGTCACTGATTAAAAAGTTGTAGATTTTCACAAAATCTACAACTTTTATAATCAACTTTTTATTCTAGGAACTCAACTTTGGCCGGAAATCGCAATAATGTCTTTTTCCACCCCCCAAAAAAGTGTGTTTTACCGAAAAAACGTTATAACTCGGAAATTTTCCAATATTTCAATTTGAAATTTTTTTTCATGGTTTGTGACTGTCCAAAGCTACCTTCTACTAAATTTTCATCAAAATCGAACATTTTTTAAGGAAACTAATAATAAAAAACGAAAAATGCAGTTTTTTGCGTTTTTCGAGCTAATTTTGAGGTTACGAAAAAAAGTCACTGATTAAAAAGTTGTAGATTTTCACAAGATCTACAACTTTTATAATCAACTTTTTATTCTAGGAACTCAACTTTGGCCGGAAATCGCAATAATGTCTTTTTCCACCCCCCAAAAAAGTGTGTTTTACCGAAAAAACGTTACAACTCGGAAATTTTCCAATATTTCAATTTGAAATTTTTTTTCATGGTTTGTGACTATCAAAGCTACCTTCTACTAAATTTTCATCAAAATCGAACATTTTTTAAGGAAACTAATAATAAAAAACGAAAAATGCAGTTTTTTGCGTTTTTTTTCGAGCTAATTTTGAGGTTATGAAAAAAAGTTACTGGTTAAAAAGTTGTAGATTTTCACAAAATCTACAACTTTTATAATCAACTTTTTATTCTAGGAACTCAACTTTGGCCGGAAATCGCAATAATGTATTTTTCCACCCCCCAAAAAAGTGTGTTTTACCGAAAAAACGTTATAACTCGGAAATTTTCCAATATTTCAATTTGAAATTTTTTTTCATGGTTTGTGACTGTCAAAGCTACCTTCTACTAAATTTTCATCAAAATCGAACATTTTTTAAGGAAACTAATAATAAAAAACGAAAAATGCAGTTTTTTGCGTTTTTCGAGCTAATTTTGAGGTTATGAAAAAAAGTCACTGATTAAAAAGTTGTAGATTTTCACAAAATCTACAACTTTTATAATCAACTTTTTATTCTAGGAACTCAACTTTGGCCGGAAATCGCAATAATGTCTTTTTCCACCCCCCAAAAAAGTGTGTTTTACCGAAAAAACGTTATAACTCGGAAATTTTCCAATATTTCAATTTGAAATTTTTTTTCATGGTTTGTGACTGTCCAAAGCTACCTTCTACTAAATTTTCATCAAAATCGAACATTTTTTAAGGAAACTAATAATAAAAAACGAAAAATGCAGTTTTTTGCGTTTTTCGAGCTAATTTTGAGGTTACGAAAAAAAGTCACTGATTAAAAAGTTGTAGATTTTCACAAGATCTACAACTTTTATAATCAACTTTTTATTCTAGGAACTCAACTTTGGCCGGAAATCGCAATAATGTCTTTTTCCACCCCCCAAAAAAGTGTGTTTTACCGAAAAAACGTTATAACTCGGAAATTTTCCAATATTTCAATTTGAAATTATTTTTTATGGTTTGTGACTATCAAAGCTACCTTCTACTAAATTTTCATCAAAATCGAACATTTTTTAAGGAAACTAATAATAAAAAACGAAAAATGCAGTTTTTTGCGTTTTTTTTCGAGCTAATTTTGAGGTTATGAAAAAAAGTTACTGATTAAAAAGTTGTAGATTTTCACAAAATCTACAACTTTTATAATCAACTTTTTATTCTAGGAACTCAACTTTGGCCGGAAATCGCAATAATGTCTTTTTCCACCCCCCAAAAAAAAGTGTTTTTTACCGAAAAAACGTCAACTCGAAAAATTTCCAATATTTTAATTTGAAATTTTTTTTCATGGTTTGTGACTATCAAAGTTACCTTCTACTAAATTTTCATCAAAATCGAAGATTTTTTAACGAAACCAAAAATAAAAAACGAAAAATGCAGTTTTTTGCGTTTTTCGAGCTAATTTTGAAGTTATGTGAAAAAGTCACCAATTAAAAAGTTGTAGATTTTCTCAAGATCTACAACTTTTATCATTATTTTTTTTCTCTAGAACCTCAACTTTGGACGGAAATCGCAATAATATCTTTTCCCACCCCCCAAAAAGGTGATTTTTACCGAAAAAACGTCAAAATTAGCAAAATCTCGGATCTTTAACGTATCGATACTTCCGAGTATCGATAAATTAATATTCGATATTCTACTGTATCGATACTTTACGTTCCGATCCGTATCGATACCTAATATCGATACTTTATAGTGTATCGCGCAACCCTAAAGCAGACTCAACGGTTGTGGCCCTTGGAACGCACCCCTTATCTTCCTATCATAGGTATCCATGAGCGCAAGTCAACACTAGAGGGCGCAAATAGAGGCTGTATATAGAGGTTAAAAACAAACCAACCTAACATACTTTATTTCAGTCTCAGATGTGTTCTAACTTCTATTAACGTTATAAGTACAATCTATAGATTCTTCGACTATTTTGTCACAATTTTATGGTCCAGTTCCAAAGCTTATCGGTATCGATAATGAAGAGATGCCCACAGGGAGGAGTCCTGTCACCTTTGCTGTGGTAGCCAGGAGGTCAAGTATCTGGGCATAATTCTGGATGCAAAACTAGCAATAAAGGGAAAATGGCTCTAATGGCTGCCAAACGGGCGATAGGAAACACATGGGGACTAAATCCACGGATCGTTCACTAGCTGTATATTAATGGTTACCCATGGAGCATTAGTTTGGTGGCCAAAAACAGGTCAGAGGTAAGCCGAACTGGAGCTATCAAAACTTCAGATGCTTGCATAACAGGTGCGATAAGAAGCAGCCCTATTGCGGCAATGGAAGCCATTCTGATTATGTTTTAACCAAGAAAAATTATGAAACTTAAAAAAAAAGAAGTATCAGTTCCTAATGATTCTAACCTAAAAATTCAAAATGACAAGATAAGGCAACTGATCATGAAATGCGCAAGCGTGCATGCAGGCTATAAAATTAAACGGTGGCACTAGACGCAAGTATTGACAGTTGACAATTGTCTTCTGGTTAGGGTTAGACTGGAAATGGCTAATGAGACGTCGAACGGGAATTAAAGAAGGATTTGAGGTATACATTCTAGAAAAGGACAAGTTACAATTATTTGCGTGTAATTTCTCAGATTTTTATTGTTTCAAATTTTTAGTTCATTGCATGTATTATAAAAATTATTATACAATGAATAAATGTATCGTGATTGTTTTTTGTGTTCGGTAGTTGCATGTTCTTTTAAAATTGAAATAAAGTATTTTATGAATGATTTGATCAGACACGGCGTTCTGTGACCTTGCTATTCTAGACGTGATGAAGAATGATGAGAGTAGAAATTCGAACTGTTGAATGGACAAGTAAGGAGGTATCGTTATTTATATATAACGTTATTTAATCACTTTTGATTTGATATCCAGTGAAATATTTTCAGTCACACGTAAATATGAAAAGTTGGAAAATTGGAAATGATATTTTCAGTAACTGATACCAAAATTGATGATGGAACTAAAGTTATTATTTTATAAATAACTTTTTATTGCTTTATTCATGATTTTCTTTTTTATTGTACCTTCTTGTACGATTTTGATTATTTCAACAGGGTAATTGTAGTTCTTATAGTTCCGAATTTGGGATAAATAGACCTGTCGTTCTCCGGTTGGAATTAGAGGATGAAAGGGGAGAAAATCTTCCTATAAAAAAATATGGCATGTAAAAGTTGTAGAGAATTAAAAACTACAATTTTCATTTTTCACCTAACCTCAAAATTTAATAGCAAGACCATTCTAGTTAGAAGAAATTAAAAGTATGGAATAAATTTTGACATTGACATACGTATTACTAAAATTTGCACTTTTACTGGAATATCGACAAAACGGTAAACGTAAAGTTGAATGTAACAGAAGAAACCGTTATTTCCAACTCTATAGAACAAGACCGACTGAAATAATCGTATTTCATGCATGTTACGTTGTTGCCAAGAAGTCCGAGCAGTCAAAGATTCATATTTTATTTAATGACAATGTTGGGTGTATAAAAAGCGACAAAAAATTTATTCAATGCAGCAGTAGTTACCATTAGCGTAGCAAGACTTTATTGAATAGGACTTAGGTACTACCAAAGATTACAAAATATATATAAGATAGTTCACTTGAAGGCGGTCTGATTCTTCTTAGTGTTTTAAACGATCGCCGCACTCATAAATCATATTTACGGCTCCCTTTTGTTGTAAATAACGACACCGCTAGGTACCAGGGAATTAGAAGAGTATATTTTATTCCAAGCTATACAGGGGTAACTTGGGAAATATATATTTAAATAGGATGATTTATTAAAGGTTTTTTTAAATGTTAATTATTTCGAAAAAAGTTCAGGATATGAATTTGAAAAGGAAAGTTTAGGTATAAGTAAAAAAATATATTAAAATTTTTAAAATGAATCAATTGACAGATTTTATTCAACATTTTAGTAATTTTGTGATGCTTATTGAAGATCTAGCGGTTATTTATACAGAATATCACAAATTAAATTATACATACTTATTGGCCACCAGAATAATAGGACCACTAAAACAATTTTGATCTTTAAATTAGACACTCTGTATTTTTTAGATTCACAAGGTTAAAACAGTAAAAACATATTATGCAGCTGCAGGATATATTTATTAATAAATTAGATATGTGAATTTTCAAATTTCTATGAATACCCAGTATCTATAAGTACTAAATAACTAACTAATTTTTTATTATCAAATATCTTTGTTACAATAGTTTTGAAAAAGTTGAATTCCGTATTTGATAATAACTAATTTAATACCCACCTCTCAACGTCTTTGGGACAACGAGAAAAGGATATTTCTGGTTTTCCCACCTTGCTGGAACAACCGATCACAGCACAACACAAAGGCATTTTAAAACCACAATTATAATATTATTAATGTTACTTTTGGAAGACAGGAGTTAAAATAATGCGAACAAGAAATTTTACTTCCGGAACGTTTCCCGTAAAACTAAATGAAATACTTCTACAAAGTTTCTAGAGATTGTAGGCACATTTCTGGCCCTTAATTGCTTCTCTATATTTTTATCTTTGTTTACATTATAAGAACTTAATACCAAGACTGCATTCAGAATTCGTGGGAAAGTGATAAACTACCATTTATTATGTATACAACTAAGACTATTAACAAATATCACAAAATATTTATTTTATAAGTTTTGCTATTGAAGAGGAAAATATGAATATTATTTTTTCCTTATTGCAATAATTAATTAATAAATTTAAAATATCTATAAAACATAAACACGAACAACGAATTCTAAAATACCAGCGCTCGATAGGCGACAACCCGTATAATATGCAAAATTAAATGCAAGTAAGGATTTAGCGACATACTATAGTATGGCGCCAACCGATAAGTCACCAGACAGTAACCAGCGGTATGAATCCTTTGATCGATAGAATTCGTACGAGTGAACAATCTTATATATATTTTGTAATCTTTGGTACTACCTTGTTCCATGAAATAATTTGTAGCTTCTCCTTACCTTTATTTCTGCGTGCTCATAAATGGAATAGTTTTCAAATTTATTGGTACTTCTGGAAGCAATTATGTGTAAAAGAAGAGAGTCCAGTCATGGGACTGCCAACAGAAGTGAAAACACCAATAAATGAATCCCATCGTAAATGGATTTTTTTACAAAAAAAAGTACACATATATACACAGTTTTCATATAGCTCATGGAAAGCGTTATGCAACACTGTATACGTTTCATTGTTAATTGTGTTGCATAACCAAAAGTAGGTATTGTGTGTTGCATAAAAGTTTGACGATGACGAAAAATCAATGTATTTTCTTCTTAAAAAAAAATGCTCAACGCGCCTAAAGAAGTTTTCACTTCAATATTTAATCGCTTTTATGGACTGTGTATTTTGTGTTGTCTATGCGATTTAAAATATGCAGGGTTTGATTTTCCAGTTAAATTTTGTTTTTAAATTTTTGGGGCTTTTAACCCTTCGGTTAGTGATGGTAGGAAAACAATGTTTTAAATACAGTTTTTTTTATCTATAGTATCAAGACACGAAAATGTATGTTTTTAGTAATGTAATAAAGCTATCTATCTAGTGGGAGGCAGACAGAGAATTTTTTAGACCATCGCATTATCAATAAATATTTCATCTGATAAATAATAATTATAAACGAAGTACATTATTATGATATTATTCAACAGCTGGAAAGTGCATGCAAAATAAACTAAGATTAGTCACATTGAAAATAATAAAATGGTCAAAAATTGTTAAATATTTTGAAAAATGTACAATAATTGTCAAAATTTTCGAAAAATTGTCAAAAATGATCAATAATTGTCAGAAACTGTCAAGAATGGTCAATAATTGTTAAAATTTTGAAAAATGGTCAAAAATTGTCAAAATTTTGAAAAAATGGTCAATAATTATAAAAAACTGTGAATAATGATCAATAATTGTTGAAAATTGTCAAAAATTTTGAAAAATTGTCAAAAATGGTCATTAATTATCAGAAACTGTCAAATATGGTCAATAATTGTTAAAATTTTGAAAAATAGTCAATAATTATCAGAAACTGTCAAAAATGGTCAATAATTATTGTTAAAATTTTGAAAAATGGTCAAAATTTTGAAAAAATGGTCAGTAATTATAAAAAACTGTCAAAAATGAGCAATAATTGTTGAAAATTGTCAAAAATGGTCAATAATTGTCAGACCCTGTCAAAAATGGTCAATAATTGTTAAAATTTGGAAAAATAGCCTAAAGTGGTCATAATTTTTGAAAAATTGTGAAAAATGATCAACAATTGTAAAAGCTGTCAAAATTGGTCAATAATTGTTAAAATTTGAAAAAATGGTCAAAAATGGTCAATAATTGACAGAAACTGTCAAAAATGGTAAATAATTTTTAAAATTTTGGAAAATGGTCAAAAATTGTAAACATTTTGGAAAAATGGTCAATAATTATAAAAAACTGCCAAAAATGGTCAAAAATGGTCAAAAATGGTCAATACTTGTTAAAATTTTGAAAAAATGGTCAATAATTATTGAAAACTGTCAAGAAAGGTCAATAATTGTTGAAAATTGTCAAAATTTTTGAACTATAGTCAAAATTTTTGAAAAATTGTCAAAAATGGTCAATAATTGTCAGAAACTGTCAAAAATGGTCAAAAATTGTTAAATATTTTGAGAAATGTACAATAATGATCAATAATTGTCAGAAACTGTCAAGAATAGTCAATAATTGTTAAAATTTTGAAAAATGGTCAAAAATTGTCAAAATTTTGAAAAAATGGTCAATAATTATAAAAAACTGTGAAGAATGATCAATAATTGTTGAAAATTGTCAAAAATGGTCAATAATTGTTAAAATTTTGAGAAATGGTCAAAAATTGTCAAAATTTTGAAAAAAATGGTCAATAATTATAAAAAACTGTGAAGAATGATCAATAATTGTTGAAAAATGTTAAAATTCTTGAAAAATTGTCAAAAATGGTCAATAATTGTCAGAAACTGTCAAAAATGGTGAATAATTGTTAAAATTTTGAAAAATGGTCAAAAATTGTCAAAATATTGAAAAAATGGTCAATAATTATAGAAAACTGTCAAGAAACTGTCAAAAATGGTCAATAATTGTTGAAAATTGTCAAAAATGGTCAATAATTGTCAGAACCTGTAAAAAATGGTAAATAATTGTTCAAATTTGGAAAAATAGCCTAAAGTGGTCATAATTTTTGAAAAATGATCAATAATTGTAAAAGCTGTAGGAAAACAATGTTTTAAATACAGGCGAAATTAGTTTTTTTTTATCTATAGTATCAAGTCACGAAAATGTATGTTTTTAGTAATGTAATAAAGCTATCTATCTAGTGGGAGGCAGACAGAGAATTTCTTAGACCATCGCATTATCAATAAATATTTCATCTGATAAATAATAATTATAAACGAAGTACATTATCATGATATTATTCAACAGCTGGAAAGTGCATGCAAAATAAACTAAGATTAGTCACATTGAAAATAATAAAATGGTCAATAATTATAAAAAACTGCCAAAAATGGTCAATAATTGTTAAAAATTGTCAAAAATCGTCAAGTATTGTCAGAACCTGTCAGAAGTAGTCAATAATTGTAAAAATTTTGAAAAATGGTCAAAAATTGTTAAATATTTTGAAAAATTTACAATAATTGTCAAAATTTTTGAAAAATTGTCAAAAATGGTCAATACTTGTTAAAATTTTGAAAAAATGGTCAATAATTATTGAAAACTGCCAAGAAAGGTCAATAATTGTTGAAAATTGTCAAAATTTTGAAAAATAGTCAAAATTTTTGGAAAATTGTCAAAAATGGTCAATAATTGTCAGAAACTGTCAAAAATGGTCAAAATTTTTTAAATATTTTGAGAAATGTACAATAATGATCAATAATTGTCAGAAACTGTCAAGAATAGTCAATAATTGTTAAAATTTTGAAAAATGGTCAAAAATTGTCAAAATTTTGAAAAAATGGTCAATAATTATAAAAAACTGTGAAGAATGATCAATAATTGTTGAAAATTGTCAAAAATGGTCAATAATTGTAAAAATTTTGAAAAATGGTCAAAAATTGTCAAAATTTTGAAAAAAATGGTCAATAATTATAAAAAACTGTGAAGAATGATCAATAATTGTTGAAAAATGTCAAAATTCTTGAAAAATTGTCAAAAATGGTCAATAATTGTCAGAAACTGTCAAAAATGGTGAATAATTGTTAAAATTTTGAAAAATGGTCAAAAATTGTCAAAATTTTGAAAAAATGGTCAATAATTATAAAAAACTGTCAAGAATGATCAATAATTGTTGAAAATTGTCAAAATTTGTGAAAAATTGTCAGAAACTGTCAAAAATGGTCAATAATTGTTGAAAATTGTCAAAAATGGTCAATAATTGTCAGAATCTGTCAAAAATGGTCAATAATTGTTAAAATTTGGAAAAATAGCCTAAAGTGGTCATAATTTTTGAAAAATTATCAATAATTGTAAAAGCTGTAGGAAAACAATGTTTTAAATACAGGCGAAATTAGTTTTTTTTTTATCTATATCATCAAGTCACGAAAATGTATGTTTTTAGTAATGTAATAAAGCTATCTATCTAGTGGGAGGCAGACAGAGAATTTTTTAGACCATCGCATTATCAATAAATATTTCATCTGATAAATAATAATTATAAACGAAGTACATTATTATGATATTATTCAGCAGCTGGAAAGTGCATGCAAAATAAACTAAGATTAGTCACATTGAAAATAATATGATGCTATCATTGTTTGAAGATTTAGATAAATCGTTTTTTTTTAGTCTCGTAATCTCATATTCAATATATATTCTTCTAAATAGACAGCAGAATGGAGATTAGTTTTCCAAATGAATAAATATTTTTTCGGTTTAAAAATATTTTTGTTACCAGTAAAAACAATAGGTTTGTATTTGTTTGTTTTATATTATTTTGTTTTTTTTCACATAGGTACCTATACCTCGAAAATATATAAATCTATGTACTGGGTGGGCAAATAGTATTCTACTCAAATAAGAAGAGTGGGAACCTTTTTATGGAAAAACGCCTGTAAAAACGGTTCTGCTTGTGCTTGATCGCTCTTTGCAGACTGGTTCTTGTCAATGTCATGGTTTTATACTCAATCCAATTTACGTTAGAGGGCGCTATTGTTTCAATATTTCTATTTTAAAAATTTGCCGTATGTACAGGGGATTTTGGACTTTAGAAAATGTTTATGGGCATTTTCGTAATCTACGTGGTCAAAATAGTGTTCCGATTTTGGAAATTTGACAATTCGGAAGTGAGGATAAGTTATAGTCGAAATTACACGCGTTAAGTCAAAAAATCGTAGAGGTCATAATAAAGAGAATTTTGAGCTGAAATTTTAGATAAGCACTCTCAGATGATGAATGAATATGAAAAAAATCAGCGAAATCGTATCTACGATATTTTGTATACAGGACTATGCGAAAGTGAGATATTTCAAAATTCGAAAAAAATAAAATTCTTATCATGGAAGGGGTCGAAATAGTGGATTTCCATTTATATAAGTATCGGGAAAAACTTAGTTCCGATTTTGGAAATTTGAATATTCGACTCCGGAACTTCGGTTCTTCTTAACTGATCTTGGTCTTTTGGTCTTTTCCCCCAATATAAGTGTTATACACTCAACGCATATCAATAAGTAACGTGCCCCCTAGAGGGCGCTATTTAAGCTTATTCGCGGAATTTACAACGAACTCTTTTGTTACAGAGCGATGATTCCGAATACCTAACTCCATTTTCGGTTATGAAGCAAGAAATCTTTGATGAAAGCGATGAGGATCAACCACCAACGACCCTTGGATCCATTCAAAAAGTGCCTTCGATCAGTGATCTTTCTGATCCAGAAGCTTCGCTGGGTAAGTCAATAAACTAATTTTAGGTTGAGTTCAGCCACACTGTTCTGGTTATATCATTAAAAATACTTTTAACTAGAAATTTAATGTATTTAATACATATTTATAGTGTTGTTCAGAGGATAGCCGTGGTCGTATGCCACCTACCATAACAAAACAATATAGTGGTGAACGATTATAAGTCAAAATTATTGCTAACTGTCATGTTGAAACAATTTCTGGTTTGAAACAAAATATTTTCGATTTTCTTACAAAATAAGCATTAAAAATGTCCAAGGCCAATGCTGGGATGCACTTGACCACATCGAATCATACAACCTTATCCAATTATTTTTTAATGCACCAAAAATGTACGCTCAACCTCATCGGTGCATTTTCCCTACCCTCTGCTTAATTAATTATCAAGTGAAATCCTAAATGTCTTTTATATGTGATACGTAAAAAAAATATAATTTTTAATATCCGGTTTTTCAAGTAGCGTATTAAGTGACACTAATGAAATAAAATCCGTAACAATGTTGAAACAAAGGAAGAACGCCGGAAGTGGGGAGAATATATATCTATCTTTCAACCCACATAGGATTATCTCATATTAAAAGGTGGCCAGCTTTATTTAATTATCTTATTAAAATAATTGTCTAGAGAATGCAAAATTGATTTAGTTCATTAGGCGTAGCATCGTTCATAAAGTTGTCTGGATTTTTATTCGACACAAGAAGCTAGGTCGTTTAGTTGTTGTTTACTGAATTAATAAGGTCGTTTATTGCACAAGAGTTTTTCTACGACTTTCTTAAGTTTTGTGGAGCAGTTTATAAAATTCAATTTTTTGCCATTGAAAAAGAACACGCATTACGTTGTAAATGTTTTATTATTAGAAGTACGTATAGTCAATAGACTAAACTGTAACTTCCTCATTAATTTTTTCAATGTATAAACGTTTAACTCCCTTCTATTTAATGTTTATTTATATCAGTCACCAGATCAGGTACAACTGTCTACTAAATGTCACTCATTACAGTACGTCTGTGGATTTTCCTGATAATAGAGTGTCGTTTTAGTTCTGTATCAGTAGAGTAGGGAGGGCAAGTTTAGGCCCACAGCACTTAGGCCACAAGTGACCCATTGTACGTCCTCCCAAGGAGTTGTCCTCCTAGGTCATCGTCCATCCTGTCCTCTCCAGGAAGGTGGACAGGTCACTAGGAGACATCTCCTTTATATCGGCAGGGGTAGGCCAAGACTTACCGAACACACACTCTCATTAACGATAACTCCGGGCACTCGCCTGACAGTTTCTTCTTCCTGTTCAAACATTCTGCATAGAGGTGTGTCCACTAGCCCCATTGTATAGAGGTTCTAATACTAGCCCTGATGTATCACGTTGTCTGTTCAAGGCTAATAGGGCTTGTCTGCTATCAAAGCAAATTATTATATTTATGCCGGAAGTTCCTTTTCTGGTTAGTTCTTTTGTGGCAATTGAGATACCAGCCAGTTCTGTTTGAACCACGCTGGTATTTTTACCCATTCCCCATTTAATTCTTAGGCTTAGTGATCTGGAGTAGACTCCACATCCTGAGCCTTCTTTGATTTTTGAGCCGTCTGTGTATCCCATCGTTTTAGTTTGCCACCCTATAGATAATTTTCAAAAATAATTTTACATTTTATATACTGAGAATCTTAACAATCTTTACTTAAATCATGTATTTGTATAAATTAGAACAACTAGATCACCCTGTATATAAAAGTAGAATAAAATATAAAGTATACATTCTTTAATGGTTATTCTGTTTGCTCATTATATAAAATATCAACAATAATAATGTTTGTATTTTAATATACTTCAACATACTCGCGCCACCTGTTGGCAATAAACCGTTATTTATTACAGTTCTCGTTCGTCACTATGCTTCGATTAAATATTACCTGTTATACCGCCACTTGAACCTCAACTAGTGTGGTCTAGAGGGCACTACATGTTGTTTAATTTGTCTTTCGGATAATAGATGGCCTCAAGTAGAAACTAATAGCAAATATTGTGAAAATATTTCTGTTTCTGGATTGTTTTTTAAATTCAATTAGTTTTTTATACACAAATACAAAATAAAAAACGCTTATCAAATATAGTAACATGTTTATTTCGTATTTTCAGTAATGAAAACATGTTTTTACAAAAAGTATGTTTCCGGAGATGTATTTACTATTTATAAATTTATTAACCATTTGATATTGATAGATTTATCTAGTCAGTATTCAATATCAAGCACACTTAAAAAATAATAAGTAATGCCTTTATTCATTATAACGAGACTTATAATCTGAATAAATTATCTTGATCAAACTAGAGATTCATCTCGAATGCTATTACTCGTCCACCTTGTATTTTTGATTACAAATTATATTGAAACCTTTTATCCAAATCGTTAGTTCATCATTCTAGTGATTAATTTAAAACAAAACTTACAGAAAAATAAGATAAATTACTTTTAAGATTTTTTTTTTGATGTTTAGGTGATTGACCGCGTTTATAGTAATATCATAGTCAGTAGCGTAGTTAGACATAGTACTTGTGCTACTCTATATTTAGAGATAAAAAAATAAAATCCTAAGACTGCCGACAGAACTGAAAACACCAATAAATGAATCCCTTTAAAAATTTTTTATCGGAAATGGAATTTTTTACAAAAAAGTACACATATACACAGTATACACATAGGAAAGCGTGACGATGATTTATGCAACACTATATACGCTTCATTGTTAATTGTGTTGCATAACCAAAAGTTTTGTGTGGTGCATAAAAGCGTGGCGATGACGAAGAATCCATGTTTTTACTTCACCCAAAAAAAGTGATCAACGCGCCTAAAGAAATTTTCACTTCAAAAATTTAATCTGAAAAGTAAAGATTGCGTTGAACATACAGAGTGGTCCAGTTATTGCATTAAGGCTAACCAAATTTAATCAAAATTAATTGACGGACAAGTAGGAATAGAAATATAGCCCGTTCAGTACAAAAACCGTTGCACGTCATGAAAGTGTCGAAAAAGAGACGTTCGTTTATATCATGTCATTCGATTGCTGCTGTCAATCATCTGTCAATCATTATGTTAAGCCTCTCTAAACTCAATAAATATTGAAATTTGTAGGTCGCATTGTATTAAAGAATATAAATATATGTTTAAAGAAAGGTTTCGTAATTAATTTCATAACAAATACAGCTCGTAGGTTAATTAAATATTAAACTCAAACTAACGTCAGTCTTAATAAAAACTTCTTATGTTGGCAAAAATGCGCGCTGTTGCCGCGATTAAAATGGTTTATTTCAGGTTCAGTTGACGTCTTGACATTTTTGGGGTTATGTTGTGACAAAAACTGCAAAGAACTGTGAGTAATTTTTCACAAGCAGTAATGAGTTATCAAAGTTAAAGTCACATCCAAAAAAACGTATAAATGAAACTTAATAATACTGCAATAGTTGATGCATTTACTCCTGATACTATTTACAGCGTTTATGAAGCAAGTATGTATAAGTTCAATATTATACCCAATCAACTGTATTTATTATATTCTGTTACATTATTCTTAATACTTGGCAATTATACATGGACATTTTTTTATAGATAATCATGTCACTTTAGGAATGTTACTGCAGTAATTGGAGGAAGAACAATAATTATTAAATGTAGAATGTTCCTGAGTAGTTTACTAAAATATGATACACATCCACAAAGAGGACTTATGGAACTTTCAACAAAAATAAACCACTGTATAAATTTGTTTTTATTAATGAATCCTGAATTTTCCAAAATGTTGCTGTAAGCTGCATTCATGTCAAAAGGTATGTTACAATGATAATGTAAAATTTTAGAATGCAAAATTGTTTTTATTCTAGATATTTTGTATTACATGCTGAGAATGAAAATGGTTATATTGATGGAGCAGAAAGTATATTTTTATATGAATCTCAGATGAGTTATTATCATGGGAAAATGAATGAAGAACATGTTTTTAAATGGTTTGAAAACCAATTACTTACTATTGAATCTTTCTTATTATGGACAATGCTTTTCGATAATATTAGGTTAATGACACAATATAGAATTCAATCAACAAAAAATGTTGAAGCTGAGCTTATTTATATTACAGCCTAGTAAGTAGATACAAACTGTATTTGAACAGTGATATAGCAAATTATATGTTAGAATTCAGAAGACACAAGACAGAAGACACAACTAGTTTAATACATTAAAAATTCTTACTTCAAATTATACCTAATAGACAATAAATGCTGTTTTACTTTTATTTTTACAAAAATAATAATATAGGAATATTTGAAAAGAAAAGAATTGGTTATTTGAATACTGCCCTTTCAATAACTGTTTTTTTCAGAAACAAACCCCCCAACAAAATACATTGTGGATATGACAGTATAGTCACAAAGTATTACCTACCATCTTTTTAAAAATCCTATTCAGTTAATACTGGCTACTGCCAAGCAAGCCGATAGATGCATTCCAGAAGTTGCGGGTTGGAATTGGTTTAAATTTGAAATATTTCTATTTGACAATTATTGTTCTACCTTATTTAAAAAAATAGTATTACAAACTTTTCGGTGTAGTAACTAATTTATAAATTTGCAATGTTTCTTTTTAATAAAACAATTCCATAAAAATTGGGGTGGCATTATTTATTATTTTATTCTAATCATGATATTCAAAATAAGTAATTCAGGCAGCATTTTCTAAAGGTACATGTGTATATCACAAAGTTTAATAAAAACTACAAAGAATTAATTTAATAGTTTTTATTGAATTGAAAGGTCTCATTCGATCAATCATTTATTAGCAATACTTTCAGTTGCGGTAGATGCTGGAGAGCTAAAACAAAATGGTAAATATAAATTTGGATTGATTAGAAGATGATGGAGTGATAAATAATAAAATACTGATAATTATAATATGTATTGATTTCAGTGCTACGATTTAGTCAATCATTCGCATATACCTTCACTCGGAGAATAGAATGGATTTGCTCTCCTTTTCTGAGCTGTGGTGGTGCTTGCTGCACAATTTTCTTTTGCTATGTACAATGATCATATATCTCAGGATGATTTTCCTTGTTGAGAATGACCTACACACTAAAGCTTCACATCCCGGCTTTTCTAAAAAAAATTTAAGATTTATTTCAACAAAATATAAAATAAAATTGCCTACCTTTAAAAAAACCTTACATCAATCTTTCATATTGTAGTGACAACATTTTAGAAGCCAACATGTACTTAGGTAATTGTAACCTAAAAATTATATTAGATAATATTTTTTCCTTGATACTATATATACATGCATTTTAAATACTACAATAGTTCCATAACTTCTAACTAATTAAGTGTGAGGTATAAACATACAAATAAAAGTGTTAACTATTCCATACATACCTTTTTAGTGCTAAAAATAATTCCATAGTTTTTAAAATAAGAATTTCTTAGTGCTGTACGGTTAACATACAAATTAAAATTTTATATGTAACATCTCTGTATGTAACTGAAATAAGTCGAAGTTTCTTTGCCCGCAATAACCATCAATAACTAAACCTAACCTAGAATATTTGATAAACTTCATTTGACATAATACTAGATTCTCATATTATTTCGAGGGCTTGGCAACATAGTACAGTTATGACAGATGTGACGTGCAACGGTTTTAATACTGAATGGGCTATAGATAAAATGATTTCCTTAATAATGAACAGATTTAGTTACATAAAGGGTTCTATGAAGTGGAAATTGTATGGGGTGAGCAAATAATTCAGAATTTTTCGTAAAATTTTATCGTTTTCAAAATACCTTTTAAAATTTTGCCCTATGTAAATAATTTTCTTAATAATGTATGTGTAACTTCCGTTAGTTTATGTACGCCTATGCTACTGATGTTTAGCCTAAGGCTAAATGATTTAAAAGTCTTCTACGATTCTGTTTTTCAAGTTAAATGCGCTCCAGATGATACTCTGCATCTCTCTCGTATTATAAATCTAGTATCTGTTAATAAAGAACAGGAAACGTTACCTTAAGCAAAATATCGTTAGAAACTGGGACAGGTGGCGCTCAAACGAGATTTAAGTTCTTTTATTGCGAATTGAACTCGTTAATGTTGAAACGATTTTTTTATTTGTCGGATTATTTATTGATTTTGATTGTTTTTAGTTCTAGCGTGTAGTGTATTTCCGATTGAACACGGTATTAGTAAGATTTTATATGACCGCTAACGTTAGATTTAATTATTACCAATTATTTTATGTAAAATTATATTACTATGTCAAATAAATAACATGAATATAAAATCAACTTCGACAAACTAAAAGGCACTAAATAAATGTTTTATACAACAATTTATTGCTCCGTTTAATGTAATTAAGAAATAATTATTTATTGTTTTACAATTTTGAAATCGGTGTCAAGTAAACTATAAAAATTATATGCCTCGCTACGAGGGTATATATGTTTGTATATTGGGGTGACTTTTACTGAGACCTAAAAGATCTATTTTGTGCCCCCTTTCTTCTACTTATTTCCTGATGAAAGTCTCGGAGACTAGTAGCTCCTTTAGTCCTATTTCCCGGAGGAATTTTAGGTTATCTGCAGGATTTAACTTAGGTAAATTGTTCCTCTTCTATCCAGGTGCTGTACAATTCGCAAGTATGTGGATGGAGGTTTCTTCTTCCATGCCACAGAATCTACATTATTCTTCCTCCACTATTTTGGCGACAATGTCCCATTAGGATCCCTGTTAAAACTTTTAGTGAAGTTTTAGTTTGACTCGTGCATTCATTTGATTTTAACAGGTTGTAGCCACCCAGAAGAATCTTTGATTGTCTAAATACTACATGAAGAAGTATATATAAAAAAATTAATTTCTCGTTGGATACCGGATCTGTTAGCGGAAGAATAGAAAGCAATTAGAGGCAATTAGTGTCAAAAAATTCTAAACCGGTTTAACGCAAGAAATATATACGGTATTGTCAGTGGTGATGAATCCTGGATTTACTTTTATGAACCCGAAAATAAACTGTTTCAAAATCGACAATAGTGTTACCAAAAAGATGGTGGCGATTATTTATTACAAGGTATTGGATATTTTTCAAGAAGGGGAAGGGAAAATAATAATTACATTTACCCTTCCCCTTCTTGAAAAATATCCAATTTGGACTCACCTGGCAAAAAATTATCTGCTTAATCTGGCAACGTCGAAAGCTTGCTGATCGTGAAATTCCTGTATAAATAAATATAAACTGATGTTGCAAAGTTGGTGGTTTTTATTTTCTAGATTTAAAATGTTTCCGGTGTCTATGATAAATAGTCACATTCTTATAATAGAAAAAATAAAAATAAATAGAAATGTGATCAAAACAGAAGGAACATATGGGATAGCACTGTTTAAAAATTTGTTAATATATTTATATTCAGCAGAAGTTGTTAATGATCGGTCGGTCTAATCCATTGTACATTATATGTATACACACACACTTCACTTGTCAATTGATCATCTGTTCATCTTCGATCGTAAAACTTACGAAGTGATGATGTCACATCCGTTTATGTAATATTCAAGAACATGGGCGTTCTCTTATCCTTGTGTCATTATAAAAATCTTCTTCAATTCGCAAAAGTATAATATACAGGGTGTTTCTAAATTTTAAAATTTAAACACAAATGTGTGGTTGATATTTACGGTGTTGTTTCTGGATATTGATCAGTTTCATCCGGAATTTCCAATTCTAACTGCCCGGGAACGACCAAAATGATGAGGCGTCACTCGATGCAGATATTTCTAGAGAATTACAATTTGCCAAACCATACACAAAAAACGAGTGCAATTGAACTGCGCCAAATTACAAAAAAAATAATCCTGTAGGTTGCGCCAGTTATTTTTCGTACCTGATATCTCTCTGAATTGCGCCAATATTTATTTCAATTTAGGTTTCGTTGCAAGTTCTATATTTAAACAAAATAATAAGATATATTATAAAGTATAAAATAAAAATTTTATTTTCATATAATATATAAAGGTACAAATATACATAGGGTAATTCGAGGATAGATTTTTATGCGTCGAATTAGAATTGCCGTTTCTTTTCAAGATAAACTTTATTGTGTTAGGAACATGTATTAAGTAACAAAAATAAAACTTACAATTTATGGAAAAAATAAAAATAGTTCACCAACGCTATCTCCCCCACAGTGCTGACGTGAGATGGCGCGACTAGAAAAAATAGTACATTGTGCAACAAGTGGGGAAAGTTCAACTTTTCTCACGAGTGTGGAAGTTTGCAAACACACGAGAAAAGTACTTTCCCCACGTTGCACAATATACTTTTTCTTCAACTGCACAAATTTAAAGAATACAAGTAAAGTAGCTCAATATTTATTTTTATGGTTAGTAAAACAAAAAGAAAAGGTGAGCGGTCGTCGGACCGCCGATAGAAGCTTGCTTCTTATGCACAATAGAATGACCATTTTTGGCCATTTTTCAAATTTTTTGACAATTATTGACCATTTTTTCAAAATTTTTGACAATTTTTGACTATTTTTTTAAATTTTAACAATTATTGACCATTTTTGACAATTATAGACCATTTTTCCAAATTTTAACAATTATTGACCATTTTTGACTATTTTTGACAGGTTCTGACAATTATTGACAATTTTTAAAAACTTTGACCATTTTTCAAAAATTTTGACAATTTTTTACAATTATTGACCATTTTTGACAGTTTTTTATAATTATTGACCATTTTTTCAAAATTTTGACAATTTTTCAAAAATCTGGACCATTTTAGACCATTTTTCCAAATTTTAACAATTATTGACCATTATTGACCATTTTTGACAATTTTTCAAAAATTTTGACAATTTTTGACAATTGACCATTTTTTCAAAATTTTTGACCATATTTTCAAATTTTAACAATTATTGACCATTTTTGACAATTATATCAATTTTGACAATTTTTCAAAAATGTTGATCAATTTTGACAATTTTTCAAAAATGTTGACCATTTTAGACCATTTTTCCAAATTTTAACAATCATTGACTATTTTTGACAATTTTTCCAAATCTTTGACAATTTTTAACAATGATCGACCATTTTTGACAGTCTTTTATAATTATTGACCATTTTTTCAAAATTTTGATAGTTTTTGACAATTTTTGACAATTATTAACCATTTTCCCAAATTTTTGACAATTTTTGAAAATATTTGGCAATTATTAACCATTTTTTCAAAACTTTGACAGTTTTTGACAATTATTGACCATTTTTCTAAATTTTTGACCATATTTCAAAATTTTTAACAATTTTTAAAAATTTTTGACAGTTTTGTGACAACTAAGTAGGTATTTAAAGATGACAGTAGCCTACTAAGTTTTTGTCGATTTTATTTGATTCTCCATATAAATATATGTGGCGTGGGCAAAGTGCCGTGAGAAATATTATTTCTCACAGTATGAGCAATATTTGGTTTTGAAATTAAGTAAGCTATGAGAAATACGTCACTTTTCATAGCAGTTGTAGAAAAAGGTATTTTCGCCAACAAGTCACTTTGTTTTGCACATAAAAACACCACATTCGTAACAAAAGTTAACAAACTTGGAGCAGGAATCGTGAAACCATTTGGAACAACGTAAGCATTTAACCCAGTCGTCAGATTTTGTGGTTTGGGAATACACCTCACCACAACCAGTACAAGATTCGTCACCATCGTCCATATCATCTGAAGAGTCATCCAATGTCGGCGCTTCTAAATTCTCGTCCGAAGATGAGTTGGAAGCTTTGTCAGGATAGATGATAGAGGATAGATGGTTCACTTATTTTTGAGTTGAGATGGCTCGATATTATTTTTTTTTCCATTATGCCTACCAATTACAAGCGCACTTGAAGTTTTTCCAGGGCTAGTTGGACTGAGCAACAATTAACCGAAGCCATTCAAGCCGTTGATGAAAACAGAATGGGAGTTAATGAAGCTGCTAGAAATTTTGGGGTACCGGCCACTACCCTACGAAGAGGTAAATCAACACTAAATATAAAGAAAGGTCCTCTTGGACCCTCCTCTACATTAGGTGCAGCTGCCGAAGAAAAGTTGGTCAAGTAACCCAGGATGAAAGCTCACTAGATTACAGTTTAGGATGGATGGAACAAGTCTGCGACTGTAAATAATGGAACTTCATCATTTAAGGCTACTGGTATTGTGCCATTTAACCCTTCTGCTATTCCAGATGACGCTTATTTGACTGAAAATAGTAAGTAAGCTGATGTCCCTGATGCAGTTCAAAATAAACAAAATTCTGCTGGTAGTTCTCAAAGTTTTCACAAAGCTTTAGCTGATGATAATCAACAACCTTGCTGTAGTTGGCAGACTGTAGGTGAAACTATACCAGAAAAACAAAACGGACTAGCTGCGCCTGTAGGAACCAATGAAACTACTCCTGGAATAATACTGGATATCATCTCGTCTGTTCCAGTTGTTTCTGCTGACGTCGATTCCGTTCGACGAGAAATAAGAAGAATAAACATCTGCAAGTCAATATTTAATACCGAAACATACTTACTACATTAACAAAAACATTTTAATGTTTAAAAGTACGCCAGTGGCTATTCCAAAAGGTATATAGAATCATTTCATTACGAATGAAAATTAAGAAGTAAGCAACCGACTTGATTAGTATTCATCTTAAATTCTACTGTTTCCGGTTGGAGAAGAGACTCGAGACCACTGCTCTAGCTCGTTTACGAACAGTAAGAATATACAAACAAAGTTGTAGATTATATCGAATTACAGATTATTCTTCGGTTTTTAAGATGTAGATACACCTTAATTGCTCGTATTGATTTAACGAATGATTTGTAACGGGCTTGTTTTTGGACACAATAACGCGTTCAAGGACCACCTAATATTAAGTGTGTTGCGTGGTCGTGCTTTTGTGGATTATCCCACTGAATTTTTTAATCTTTCATAAAATGAACTTTTAAAAACAGGCAGAATATAATGTGACACCCTGTGAATTGAATCTTTGTATTTTTTTATTATTATTTGGGATTGAACTCGGGCGATCGAGGGGGCAGTCCAAGAGGCCGCTTGACATGGAGCAATACAATTTTTGAAGCTTCGTATAGACTTGAACAATACGCCGAACAACAAGCAGAACCACGAACCGAACGGCAATCAGAACACTAGTTTGAACGGGGCTACGAACGCAGATCCTGACCATTCGTCAAACCATTTGCAGTGTTCCCGTCACTTGACGGTTTTTGCTCCGACATCAAAGGAAATGCGCGCGAATGTGTTTGCAGGTTTGGTCGGGTTTATACAAAAAGGCGAACCGAAATTTGTTAGTGAGCCCCATTGAAGTGAATTTTTTGGTTTTTCACCATTTTTAGTGTTTTATGTTATTTTTACAATGGAGTGGACAGAAGAAAACTGGAACTCATTAACGTGTATCAACAAAAATATTTGTTGTGGAAAGCATCATTATAATAAAATTAAAAAGCAAGATGCCTGAGTAGAAATTTCTAAAAGTTTAAATATTATTGATGTAGAAGAAAACACAGTGAAACCGTCTAAACGCCCAGGTCAGACTGGAAATCAACGAGCACAAACGTGCAAAGTGGAGATCGTCCACGGCTGACCTGGACTATAGATAGGGCCACTTGTTCTGGCGAACGTTCAACACTCTTATAGGTGGTAGATAAACATTCGCATCTCCTGATAAACGGGCAAACGTTTTATACCCCCGAACAAAAATCCGAAAAATTCATGGAAAACCTTCAAAACGTTTTCTTTCCCCCCCCAACAATCCCAATTTCATCCGATAGTTCGCAATAGAATCCGACCTCATCACCCGAAACATCACCAGAAGCCCGCGCGTCTTCACCCCCCTTAGTGAAGAAAACCCTCTTCTAGCCCCTTTTTCCATCCAAACCATTCAAACAGCATGCAAAACAGGAAAAACACCTCCCCATGCCCAGACTCAATTTCAAGGCAAACTCTCAAAAACCTTCCAGAGGAGATATACCCTATCCTCCAAAACTTATTAAATAAATTTTTGGAAAATAGCAAACTTCATACTCATCCCCAATCCCGGGAAAGACCCTACCGACCCTGAATCATACAGACCTATCTCTCTTATCAGCGTCCTAGGGAAAGTCCTTGAGCGCCTGCTTAAGGACAGAATCTGGCACGAACAACATCATCCCTCCATTTCAACACGGATTCAGACCGGAACAATCCTGCCAAAATGCCCTCTCCAGCCTCCAAACAACAATAACAAAGTCATTCAATCTCCGACAATACACTACAGCCATTTTCATGGATGTCTAAAAGGCTTTCGACCAAAATTTTTCAAAAATGGTCGATAATTGTCAAAAACTTTTAAAAAAATTGGAAAATGGTCAAACATTTTCAAAAATTGTCGAAAATGGTCAATAATTGTCAAAAACTATCAAAAATGGTCAAAAACTGTCAAAAATGGACAATTATTGTCAAAATTCTTCAATAATTATCAAAAATTGTTAAAACTTTGAAAAACTATCAAAAATGGTCCAGAATTTTGAAAAATGGTCAAAAGTTGTCAAAAACTATCAAAAATTGTCAAAAATGGACAAAATTTTGTTAAAAATTGTCAAAATTTTTAAAAATAGTTGATAATTTTCAAAAATTGTTAAAGTTTTTGAAATATGGTCAAAAATGGTCAATAATTATCAAAAATGGTCAATAATTTTGAAAAACGGTCTAAAATTTAGAAAATTGTCAAAAACTATCAAAAATGGCTAAAAATTGTCAATTATTTTTAAAAACTCAAAAATGGACAATTATTGTCAAAATTGGTCAATGGTCAAAAATTGTTAAAATTTTGAAAAATGGTCGATAATTGTCAAAAACTATCAAAAATGTTCAATAATTTTGAAAAATTTGTCACAAATAGCCAATAATTGTCAAAAACTATCAAAAATGGTAAAAATTGTCAAAAACTGTTGAAAATTGTCAAAATTTTGAAAAATAGTTGATAATTTCCAAAAATTGTTAGTTTTTGAAAAATTGTCAAAAAATTTGAATTATGGTCAATAATTCTCAAAAATGGTCAAAAATTTGGAAAAATGGTCCATAATTGTCAACAATTGTCAATAATTATCAATAATTGTCAAAAACTATCAAAAATTGTCAAAAATGGACAATTTTGAAAAATTGTCAAAAACTATCAAAAATGGCTAAAAATTGTCAATTATTTTTAAAAACTCAAAAATGGACAATTATTGTCAAAATTGGTCAATGGTCAAAAATTGTTAAAATTTTGAAAAATGGTCAATAATTTTGAAAAATTTGTCAAAAATAGCCAATAATTGTCAAAAACTATCAAAAATAGTGAAAATTGTCAAAAACTGTTAAAAATTGTCAAAATTTTGAAAAATAGTCGATAATTGCCAAAAATTGTTAAAAATTTTGAAATATGGTCAATAATTCTCAAAAATGGTCAAAAATTTGGAAAAATGGTCCATAATTGTCAATAATTATCAAAAATGGTCTAAAATTTTGAAAAATGGTCTAAAATTTTGAAAAATGGTTAAAAATTGTCAATTATTGTTAAAAACTGTTAAAAATGGACAATTATTGTCAAAAACTGTCAAAAATGGTTAAAACTTGTCATCATTTTGAAAAATTATCAAATATTTTGAAAAATGGTCACTAATTTTGAAAAACAGTCAAAATGGTCAATAATTGTTAAAATTTTGAAAAATGGTCAATAATTCTTAAAATTTTGAAAAATGGTCAATAATTGTCAAAATTTTGAGAAATGGTCAGTAATCGTCAAAAGTTGTCAAAATTTTGAAAAATAGTCAATAAATAATACGAGCCGTTTCCGAAAATCGATTTAAACACATAATTTATAAAATCGATTTACTAAAAATCGATTAATATTACCCTAAAAATCGATAACCAAAAATAGATTATAACAAAATAATAATCGATTTAAATAAAAATCGATTATTTTTTAACATCCCTAGTCAGTAGATCTTTTTAAGGTTAATCACGATGAATAGCGAAAATGACGATTATTCTAGCACTCCTATTATAACCTAAGATAATATAAAAAAACTGTTTTAATTATTATTATTAAAAAATTATGTGTGTTTTTCGAGCCTAAAGTAAAATTGCCGCTTTCGAAAGATCACCGCGCTCCGCTCCGCGTCGCGCGGCAACATTCTTTCTCAAGCGGCAATCTGTTACTTTACGCTCTAAATACACAAATTCAAACATAATATATTGAGTTATTTTATTATTATTTAAAATGAAGCTCAAAGAAAAAAACTAAAAGTGCAGCACTGTTGATTATCAAATCACAACTGACAATACGACCACAATCAGCTGATAGGTATCATTTGATTGGAAACAGTTAGTTGGTTGGTAACACAAAAGAAACCTCCTTAGAATTGTGCCTTGCATGCAATGCAAATGGCACCAAACCGGAATTGCAGGAATTGATCAGCTGGGTCTAAACTGCGCATGCTTTCGATCAAGAAATCTTGCGTCTTGCATTGCATTGGTCATTTTACAAGGGTTTATTGCTCTCTGCCTTTTTCAAATAGAGTATAGCTTTTGTGAAGCAAATAGAAGTCCAACTAGCAGTTTGCAAAACGGAGGATTTAATAGGTAGCGGTAAAATCGGCCCTTAAACATTAGGAGGTGTAATTTTTAAGTGAATACAGTGAAAATTGTAATTTGTTTTATTCCTCTCATCTCATTATGTATCCAACAGTCGAATTAAATACTGATTTACGGTTAACGTAGAGGTTATCTAAATTACAACGAAAAACAACAAGGTCTATATAAAACAACTCGAGTAATTGATTTTATGGGTTAATTAATAAAAGAACAAAACTCGTTGAACAAAGATACTGATGTTGTAGAGTCGTTAACTTTCGTCCATTGCTCTTTATTGCTTTTTTGTTACTTTAATTAACTGAAAATTACTCTTCAACTGATGCGTTGCGAATTATTGAATGGCAAAGATGTTAAGTGGCGAGGAAGTTTTATTTTTTTTTCCAAAGAACCCTTTATCTTATACTTGTTAATGACCAATGATTAATTTTCAATTAAATCGGTAACTGTATTATAATATAAAACGAAGGCAATTATCCGGCCATTTGAATAAATAAACGATTCCTACGTATACAGGGAACGGAATACGACCTGAGGTGGTTCATTGGCTTTACACAACTGTGATAAGGCCAACGATCACCTATGGAACAATACTAGATGAACCCATATTTCACATGATTTTTGATAGCATGACACCCGAGGGAGTGAACATCATCATCCCATCTAAGGAACAGGTGATCACTGATGGCTCCAAAACAAACCATGGCATTGGGGCTGGTATAAAAGGACCTAGAAAGAGAATGATCTTTAGCCTTGGTCGATATACGACTGCCGCTATACCCTGTATTGATGAAAACATCAGAAGAGGACATACCGGACAAAAAATTCACTAGGTCTAGACTGGTAAAAAACTGCAAAGAATCCCTTAACAGGCTGACAAGAGACAACAAAGTGACGGACCAGTTGGCTAAAGAAGGCCATAAAGGAAACTTCATAGGTCCGGAACCGCTTTGTGGAACCACAAAAGATTGCATAAGAGGAGAAATCGAGAACTGGCTAGATAGGGAACACCAACTCAAATGGAGGTTGACACAAGGACACCTCCATACGAAGAGTTTACTGAACAAGGTAGACAAGGAACTGTCAACCAGGATACTGAGACTGGGTAAGACACATTTGAAGACAGTTACCGACCTGGTGACTGAAGACTTCATCCTGAGGAAACATCTGCACAAAGTAGGCAAAATGTGCAGAAAATGTGAACTTGATGATGAAACACCCACTCACATACTCTGCTTCTGCGAGAACTTACAAGTACTCAGACGGAAGCACTTTGGAGAGGAATTGATACAACCATGAACCATGAAAATCCCTCCAGTCAATTTAGTGGCCCATAATTTATTAATTGAAATATGTTTTCAGGATCTTTCAAAAATCCTAAGAAACTTGTTTTGGAGTAGATGTTATGAGTGGGTTCCCTTCGTTGGCCGGTTTAGGTTTTTTTATAACGCTCTCGATTTAGTTCCAATGATTGCTTGGATCTTATATAAAGAAAGCAAAAAAAATGAATATTTTGTCACCAGTTTTGGAGAAAATTGCAGAAGAACTTCGTGCAGCGTATTGTATTAATAATGACACCCCAGATGTCACTGCAGTGACGAATACAGAATATCTGTTCTTTTTGGAAAGCTCTACCCCCTCAATCAAGAAGATTGTTAATAGCATAAGTTGTGCCACCGTATATAAACAATGAATAGTAGGTTCAATTTAAGCTCCTCCCAGCGCAATGTCTATCTCACTCTGTCTCCGATGCTACTCTTTTTCGGGAGATTCAAGTTCCAACCGAGCGATTAAAAATAAATTGCCTCAAATATGTCGTGTGGACGGTTGTAGGAGTAGAGATGGGGCAAAAATATTTTTCTTCAGATTTCCATTACTTTATGAGTTTTGTTTAGGATTCTATTTTTTCACAAAAAGCAATTATTTAGCATTGTTTTTATAAGCAAAACGAATTCTAAATTATGTTTTTCCGACAATATGGTATAACTTTTTTATCGGTTTCAAATACTTGTTTACGTTTTCTATTTTTATATTGTAAGTTATAGTTTAACTAGAGTCAATGTAACGACAATAAAATAAAGCAATGTTGTCAGATATATTTTCTAAAATTGTTAGGCTCACTATACAAATGTTCTCCTTATTTCAGTAAACTGTTAGTTCGTGATGTTCTTAGAAAGCTAGTTTGGATATATTTAAAAAATATACATAATATAAATTTATTAGTAAGCAATAACATAAGTCGCTTAAAATTGCTGGAGAAAGAATAATTAATTAAAAACAACTTTATGTATGTTACTATATTTAAGAAAATTTTGAATCTCTGGCAACATAGCAGCCTCGCATTCAAAAGCTAATACATCCAGTCCAGTATTTGGCATAATATAACGAAGTAACCGGACAGTTTTAACTCGGCCAACTGGGACATAAAAAACTTTGCGATTTCACGGAACATCTGGCCAGAACATCCAGGGGTGTGCATTAATTGTGTTGTAGATATTACAGATTAATATAATAAAAAAAATTTTGTTAACTATTGATATGTGAATAAACATTATTGTTGTGTAGAATATGTAACTGTATAAATAGCTAATTTTTATTTTACCCAGTAATTGAGATGTACCCAATCAAAACCAGCTTTCTTCAAACGGTCTGCCAGGTCAATATTACACAACAAGGTGTAACATCTATCATACAACGTTCCCAGAACTTAAATCAAGAAGGCTTCAATCATCGATAATATATTACTTACCGAAAAATATCGTAATTAAAAAAACGGTACAACCCTATCAACCTTGACATCGACCGAACGAGATAGAGAGAGCTGCGGGAGCTTTATTGAATCAGCGGCGTACAATTTATTTATAAAAGAACTTTCTTCAACGTAAAATTATTTATCCTACAGTCGCGCGTAAAATGACTAATTACTATATTCAAATGAAATCGTAAAGTCGACAAATGCCGAGGATTGTTACTTTACGCTCTAGCGCAAAAAAGGAATCTTTTTCGCTCGCTTATTTAATCAAACCACGCCATCCGAATTAACTCCATTGGTGAATAATTATGGAACCCAAATTCTGACAAGTATGAACAAAATCGATTTTTTTTGTATTATTTTAAAAAGTACATGGTTTTCATACTCCCATAATAAACCTAAGAGATTCATTCATTAACAATTTATCAGATTAAAAATCAAATAAAATTATATTAAAATTGTCAAAAAATTTGAAATATGGTCAAAAATGGTCAATAATTCTCAATTATTGTTAAAAACTGTCAAAAATGGTCAATAATTGTCAAAAACTGACAAAAATTGTCAATAATTGTTAACATTTTGAAAAATAGTCGATAATTGTCAAAAATTTGCAAAATGGTCAAAAATTTTCAAAAATTGTCAAAAACTCTCAAAAATTGTTAAAATTTTCAAAAATGGTTAAAATTTTCAAAAATGGTTAATAATTGTCAAAAACTATCAAAAATGGTCAAAAATTGTCAAAAATGGACAATTATTGTCAGAATTGGTCAATAATTGTCAAAAATTGTTACAATTTTGAAAAATGATCGATAATTGTCAAAAACTACCAAAAATGGTCAACAATTTTGAAAAATGATCAAAAATTTTGAAAAATTGTCAGAAATGGCCAATAATTGTCAAAAACTATCAAAAATGGTCAAAAACTGTCAAAAATGGGCAATTATGGTTAAAAATTGTCAAAATTTTGAAAAATAGTTGATAATTGTCAAAAATTTTAGAAAAATTGTCAAAAATTTTGAAATATGGTCAAAAATTTGGAAAAATGGTCCATAATTGTCAACAATGGTCGATAATTTTGAAAAATGGTCTAAAATCTTGAAAAATGATTAAAAATTGTCAATCATTGTTAAAAACTGTTAAAAATGGACAATTATTGTCAAAAATGTTTAAAAATTGTCATCATTTTGAAAAATGGTCAAAAATTATCAAAAATTTGGAAGAATGGTCACTAATTTTGAAAAACAGTCAAAATGGTCAATAATTGTCAAAAATGGTTAATAATTATTAACATTTTGAAAAATGGTCAATAATTATTGTTAAAATTTTGAAAAATGGTCAATAATTGTCAAAACTTTAAGAAATGGTCAATAATCGTCAAAAGTTGTCAAAATTTTGTAAAATAGTCAATAAATAATACGAGCCGTTTCGGAAAATCGATTTAAACACGTAATTTATCGATTAATATTACTATAAAGATCGATAACTAATAATCGATTATATGAAAATAATAATCGATTTATATAAAAATCGCGTCGCGCGGCAACATTCTTTCTCAAGCGGCAAAATTCTGAAAAATGGTCAAAAATTGTCAAAATTTTGAAAAAATGGTCAATAATTGCCAAATATGTTGAGTCAAAAATGGTCAATAATTGTTAAAATTTTTGAAAAATTGTCAAACATTTTTAAATGTGGTCAAAAATTGTCAAAATTTTGAAAAAATGGTTAATAATTGCCAAATGTTTTCAAAAATTGACAAAAAAAATTGGAAAAATGGTCAATAATTGTCAACAATTGTCAAAAATTGTCAACAATTGTCAACATTTTTGAAAAATGGTCAATAATTATAAAAAACTGTCAAAAATGGTCAATAATTATTAAAAATAATAATAATTGCCAAATATGTTAAAATTTCTGAAAAATTGTCAAAAATTTTTAAATATGGTCAAAAATTTGGAAAAATGATTAAAAATTGTCAAAAACTGTCAAAATTTTGAAAAAATGGTTAATTATTGTCAAATATTTTCAAAAATTGTCAAAAATGGTCAATAATTGTCAAAAATGGTCAATAATTGTCAAAACCAATCAAAATGCGTCAAAAATGGTCAAAAATGGTCCTAAAGGATCAATAATTGTTAAAATTCTGAAAAATGGTTAAAAATTGTCAAAATTTTCAAAAAAAGATCAATAATTGCCAAATATTTTAGAATTTTTGAAAAATGGTCAATAATTGTCAAAGACGGTCAATAATTGTCAAAAACTGTCAAAAATGGTCAATAATTGTTAAAATTTTTGAAAAATTGTCAAACATTTTTAAATGTCGTCAAAAATTGTCAAGAATTTGAAAAAATTGTCAAAAACAGTCAAAATTTTGAAAAAGTGGTTAATAAATGCCAAATGTTTTCAAAAATTTGGAAAAATGGCCAATAATCATTAAAAATTTTGAAAAATTGTCAAAAATGGTCAATAATTTTCAGAACCTGTCAAAAATGGTCAATAATTGTTAAAATTTGGAAAAATGGTCTAAAATGGTCAAAATTTTTGAAAAATTGTCCAAAATTATCAATAATTGTCCAAAATGGTCAATAATTGTTAAAATTTGAAAAAATTGTCAAAATTATGAAAAAATGGTTAATAATTGCCAAATATGTTAGAATTTTTGAAAAATTGTCAAAAATGGTCAATAATTGTCAAAAATGGTCAATAATTGTCAAAGACGGTCAATAATTGTCAAAATTCGTCAAAAACTGTCAAAAATTGTCAAGAATTTGGAAAAAATTTTGTAAAATGGTCAAAGTTTTCGAAAAATTGTCAAAAATTGTCAAAATTTTGAAACAATGGTCAATAATTATAAAAAACTGTCAAAAATTGTCAATAATTATTAAAAATTGTAAATTTTTTTGACAAATTGTCAAAAATGGTCAATAATTGTCAGAACCTGTCAAAAATCGTCAATAATTGTTAAAATTTGGAAAAATGGTCTAAAATGGTCAAAATTTTTGAAAAATTGTCAAAAATGATCAATAATTGCCAAAAATGGTCAATAATTGTTAAAATTTGAAAAAATTGCCAAAATTTTGAAAAATGGTGAAAAATACACGAAAAATGGTCATTCCATTGTGCATAAGAAGCAAGCTTCTGTCGGCGGTCCGACGACCGCTCACCTTTTTTACACGTTTCAATCTTCAGTAATGGAAAAAAGTTCTTCTGAATCAAAAATTGCAATAAATAATTGTAACAATAATTGTACTTCCATATTTAACATTAATAAATAATATGACAACTAAAATGTCAGGGTACTATCTTAAATCATAATCCACTCCTATTATAACCTAAGATAATATAAAAAACTGTTTTAATTATTAAAAGGGTGACTGTAGAAAAAATTATGTGTGTTTTTCGAGCGTAAAGTAAAATTGCCGCTTTCGAAAGATCGCCGCTCTGCGTCGCGCGGCAACATTCTTTCTCAAGCCGCAATCTGTTACTTTACGCTCTAATTACACAAATAACTATTTTTTTAGATACGGAGAATTAATAAACTTGAAAAAGGATGCGATATAAAACTAAATTTTTTGAATTTCTTATCACCTGCTTTTTTATGGCTATTCCCTCCGTGAAATTATTTTAATTTGCTTTAGTTAAAGTGCCTTTTTGCCAAGTACTATTTTAAAAACATGTATTTTCTGGTGTATATCCAGGTGTCATCTATGTATACAGGTTTAAAATTTTCAATCTTCTCTTTGACGAATTTTATATTTCCACCTGTTAGTAAAACACTTTTATTGTTGCTATACTTCACCGTAAAAAATAATCTTCGAAGAGGAGTCGCCCTCCAAGGAGGCGCCTAGGTCACTCATCTATCGCCCCAGGTGGTTAGAACAGGTTCGGAGCTTCGAGCATGTTTCGTAAGATGCTCCTAGCAAACATTGACGCCACGCGACCGTTCATTCATGTTGGCCGCGTTTTTCCTCCTTCTCCAAATTCGTACGTCGCCGCGAGCGATGATGAATCTAAATTTTGTCGTTCTCTCTCTTTGTTGCTAAGACGCAGCATCCGTCAGGATTTGAAATCAGTAGCGGACACTTCATTTTTTATGTTTCTTACGACTTTGATTTGACGACTTGGGATAAAAGATTTATTGATTTTCAATATTAACAATTTTGTAGTTATAAATTAAAAATATATCTAGAAGCTATTTTTTTCAACTTTAATTTTTCTGATGGTTTTTATAAATAAATAAAAAAAACTACACAAACATTCATTTAACGCTTCAGGTTTAAGATCAATAAATCTTAAAATCGCATCCACTTAATTTTCTCCTGACTGGCTTGCCAAGATCATTTCAAAAGTATAAAAACGTGATGTTACAATTACTAACCGACCTGAAGCTGGAACGTTATCGTGAGTAGTTCGTGTTTTACTTCCGTTTAATTGGCCGTTCTACTAGCTCAATAGTGTAAGGTGTTATAGTCGATGCTCTTAAGCTCATTAAATGAGATAAAAACGGCTACCCACAACCAGCACGGTTTCCAAAGATTGAGAGTTGTTATAAAATACAATGAGTATGATACGTTCTTCATTTAGAAAGGATTTATTAATTAGAATATATTGAATTAAATGCCGTAATTATGGAAAATATCGTCTTTAACACTAGAAGCGTGTCTATACCTTTATACTGTAATGTTTTTGTTATTTGTTCAAATAGTTTTTACTTGTGGGATAAAATTATACACACTATGGCTAATTACTATCTATTTACTTAAAGAAACACACACTACTTGAACTTAAACTTAATTTATATACACACTATACATAATGTCTACTAATTTATTTACACTCGGTATAATAGTTGTAATTTATTTTCACCTCTTGAATATTACACTATTTATCTTCACTATTCCATTCACTGTCCGATTAGTAAGATCTTCTGTAAACTGTCTGTGAACTAATTGTTAACTCGCTCAAAAATCCGCGTATATATAGCCCTTCTCGACTCTAGAAAATTCCAGTACCTTCCGCGCCAGTCCTATGCAGTAAACTCGAATGTTCTCGAAAGCGAATTCACCAAAATTTATAGTCGAGGCTTTGAGTTGGTGTTCTCGCAACAATACCTATTAACGCCAATAATTCTGCATGGAAAATCATTTATTTGTGGATTTAACTGAAAATAAAAATAGTTCGACAATAATTAATTAGCGTTTTATTATTTAATTGGGACACTTGGTACAAACACCGTAAACAAACTATGAATAGTAGGTTAACTCGTCGTCGGCGCTTATAAAGACATGCCGAGAAACGGTCGCTGAAATACACGTGCACTATATATACAGGGGTCGCGCGATTCACTACCTTTATAACTTGTTGATATAAATATTGTCAAAAATTTTTAAATATAGTCAAATATTGTCAAAAATTTTTAAATATTGTCAAGAATTTGGAAAAATCGTCAAAAACTGTCAAAATTTTGAAAAATGATTAATAATTGCCAAATGTTTTCAAAAATTGTCAAAAATTTGGAAAAATGGTCAATAATTGTCAAAAATTGTCAAAATTTTTGAAAAATGGTCAAATTTTTCGAAAAATTGTCAAAAATTGTAAAAAATGGTCAAAAATTTAAAAATATTGTCAATATTTATAAAAAACTGTCAAAAATGTCAATAATTATTAAAAATTGTCAAAATTTTTGAAAAATTGTCAAAAATGGTCAATAATTGTCAGAACCTGTCAAAAATGCCCAAAAATTATCAAAAATGGTCAATAATTGTTAAAATTTGGAAAAATGGTCTAAAATGGTCAACATTTTTGAAAAATTGTCAAAAATGATCAATAATTGTCAAAACTGTCAAAATTGGTCAATAATTGTCAAAAATGGCCATTAATTGTTGAAATTTGAAAAAATTGTCAAAATTTTGAAAAAATGGTCAATAATTGTTAACATTTTTGAAAAATTGTCAAAAATTTTCAAATATGGTCAAATATTGTCAAAAATTTTCAAATGTGGTCAAATATTGTCAAAATTTTTTAAATATTGTCAAGAATTTGGAAAAATCGTCAAAAACTGTCAAAATTTCTGGAAAATGCTCAAAATTTTCGAAAAATTGTCAAAATTTGTAAGAAATGGTCAAAAATTGTCAAAATTTTAAAAAAATGGCCAATAATTATAAAAAACTGTCAAAAATGGTCAATAATTATTAAAAATTGTCAAAAATGGTCAATAATTGTCAGAACCTGTCAAAACTGTCCAAAAATTGTCAAAAATGGTCAATAATTGTTAAAACTGTCAAAATTGGTCAATAATTGTCAAAAATGGTCAATAATTGTTAAAATTTGAAAAAATTGTTGATAATTGCCAAATATGTTGAAATTTTTGAAAAATTGTCAAAAATTGTCAAAAATGCTCAAAAATTTGAAAAGGTTGAAAAATGGTCCAAAATGGTCATTATATTGTGCATAAGAAGCAAGCTTCTGTCGGCGGTCCGACGACCGCTCATCTTTTTTACAGGTTTCAATCTTCAGTAATGGAAGAATATTCGAAAAATTGAACTTTTGAAATTTTCGAAAAATTAGGCAATCTAGATCACTTGACCCAATATGGCCGTCTAGGGCAAAACAAGTTAGACAGATAGGTTAGTTTTGTATTGTCTATTCATTCTTAAACAGTGCTCAAGACTTTTTTCGTCTAATTTATTAGTATATTTTGTTTTAATTTAGTATATTTTATTAGTATTTAGTCATGTTGTTCATTTGATTAGTATTTGTTATTTAGAATATATCACTTTTCTTAGTTTTTATAAGAGTAAGAGTAAAATTTTTCGAAAAATTGAACTTTTTATAATAATATAAAATTTCATAATTATATCTTGGCCGTTAGTCGTAAAAAATCCTGTATAATTGACCTTATGTAGTTATTATTACAAGTAACTAATTCTAAAACCAAACCTCTCGGTGATTTATGATATAATTATATTGTCAGCTACTAAATCAGTTTGGTACTCGACGTTTCATAATCATTATTAATAATATATTCATCTCAAATATTAAAGTACTCAGCGGGATAATAATATCTGTATTTCATCGTTTTTATTGTCGGTAGGTACCGTTACGATATCTCCTCCAACAGCAACAACAACAAAAAAAAAACGAGGTGTATCTGCCATCACAATCAAAACAACTGTTTTTATCGGGTTAACCCGGCTACTGTTCTCGGTGTGATGCAATTAAAGATGTTAAAACTACCAGCGTCACTAAAAAAATCGGTAGTCGGCATCATTAAGCTTAAAATGTATTATAAGTACTTTTTAATTGTTTATGATTGTCGTGATAGAAAATATGTCGGTCAACGTAACTTTGGACAAAAGTACACGGTAACAGTTTTTTTAATAAAAATACTACTAATAGATTCATCTAAATGTTGGAAATTTCAGAAGGAATTTGTCATATTAAGATGAGCGCCCACTAGGCGGTTCGGGCCGGGTCGTATCGCAAAAATCCGCCTACCTATACAGACTGACGTTTACTGACTTCTCAAATGCTTTCGTCTGTCTACTGGTATGATCAACTTATTTCATCATACTTATAAAGTTATTTGACTGTATTTTCGTAAAATTGTCGGGGGTTATACCACAAGAGCTCAGATTTAGCCGCGATGCTATGCGCAAGCGACTGTGCACAATCTCTCTTGCGCACTGAGCTCGCACACCCAAAGGTGTGAAAATTGTCAGAAATGGTCAATAATTGTCAAAAGCTATCAAAATGGTCAAAATTGTCAAAGTTTTGAAAAAATGGTTAATAATTGCCAAATATGTTAAATTTTGAAAAATTGTCTAAATTTTGAAATATGGTCAAAAATTGTCAAAAATTTGGAAAAATGGCCAATAATTGTCAAAAACTGTCAAAATTTTGAAAAATGATTAATAATTGCCAAATATAATTAAAATTTTTGAAAAATTATCAAAAATTTTTAAATATGGTCAATAATTGTCAAAAACTGTCAAAAATGGTCAATATTTGTAAAAAAATTTGAAAAAAATGGTCAATAATTGTCAAAGACGGCCAATAATTGTCAAAACCAATCCAAAATCGTCAAAACTGTTAAAATTTTGAAAAATGGTCATTGATTGTCAAAATTTTGAAAAATGTCAAAAATGGTCAAAAATTGCTAAA